>NQII01002344.1:235129-328328 GCA_002778355.1 Clitarchus hookeri
CTCAACCTCCTTGCTATTACTTGAAAGAGCGAGCTGTTACCGGGATGCAGAAGACGTGGTCCAAGAGAGCTGTGTGACTCGTTCCGTCGACCTCGCCGGCTCACTCGGGCAAATGGCGCCCCGGCTATTTCGCGCCGAGTCTGGCCACCCGTACTCGATGGCCTGCGATGCGGAACGAGACCGTCCGGGCCGTAAAGCGCGAATCGTTCCTCCATAGCCCTTCAGCCCAGTCGTAACTCTGCAGGGGAATTGCCCCTTCCTTCCAATCTCTCTTCCACATCCAGATAGCCCTTGCCTTATTCCCGTCACCAGCTCAGTTTAATGGCCCGCCTGACGGATGTCGTCGATGGATTGGCATGCAGACCTGAATATATTTTACTGCCTGGTGATTTATTTATTTCTCTTCCGCGTCCTTCTTTTCTCTAGCTAGTTAACCTTACTCGTCTCGCTTCCCCAATTGAACGAAGCGTTAAGTGGCTGTGCCACACACACGTGAAAACATTTCCTGATTTGTTTGTTATTTTTGAACACAGTAATATATATACTTATATATATATATATATATATATATATATAAACATGCAGTTACTGATACCAGTGACGGTGTCTGTGATGGGAAGAGAAGGTACTAAGTGTTGAGGAATAATATGTGCAATCCACACAGGTGTGAAGACGATGATGATGCGTACAGGATGGTTGTGTAACACACAAAACAACACTCCACAACTCAATAATTTCATACAGGGGTAGTACAAAGAAAGTACCATCATTCTACTAAAAACACAACACAGCATAGACATTACAGAAAAACGCAGTACCTATTGTCCTCAGAATACTTGCAAATGAAAACGGAATAGTTGTGGGAAAATATATATTAATATTTATTTCTAAACTAATGTGTTGCTCCGAATTACATTAAAAAATTATGAGCTCCAATATTTAATTAATGACCTCACCAACACTAGCCTCTCTAGCGTATAGAATAAATAATTAGCTTTATGCCTGCCAGAAATTAATTTCAACTGAAAAATGTTTTTACAGTCTCTCTTATCAAAACTAGCTCAGGGTATTGCTTGAAGCTTATGCCAGGGGATACGTCGTTAAAAGCTGGCAGGGACCAGTCCAGTTTAAACCCAAAACGGTGTTACCAAATGTTGTGATTAAATTTGAACAGCTTATCAACTTAATAAAAATGTATCGTTGACTTAGTTAAATCAAAATTTAACATGTTAAAATCTGGAAGATCTGGAAGATCTCGTTGATCTGGTTCTTGGCAGGAGCATTCTCCTGAATGATGCAGGATTTTGTCTTGAGGTCTTCCTTTTACTAGGCCTTCGGGCGTATAGTGCACATACAGTCGCATCACTTAAACAAATCGCGGTAGTTTGACTTCCTAATTCCTGTACAAATTGCGCGGACGGCGACTTTACAGGATTCCTTCTCACTTACTTAGCTCACGCATTTTGTCCACATCGAAAAAGCCACTTAACAACCAGGAAATCGGGAAAAATTACTTCAAAATCTAATTAAAACGCCTTCAGGCTGAACCCACGCGGTTTAGCGTCCTGCTGTCGGAAACCCAGATTGTTTAAAACTCTAAAAAATTTCTTAACTTAACTACTTCTAAAACCAACCAATCACGAGAGCGCTAGAGGCAAACAGTGCTTATCACGCTACTTAGTTGCTATGGAAACGGATCAACAACTGCTTAGTCAACAAGATCTTCTAAACAAAACAACATTATAACAGAAAATACACAAATATGCTGCAAAAACAAAATAAATAAGAAAAATATTTGAGCAGTAAATTTTTGTAATGAGTAAAATTATAACTGTGCCAATAAAAATAACACACAAGAAAATTTATAACATATTGAAATTACATAAATAAAAAAATAATTAAAATTGCCCATACGGCTCAAATTTACGACGTTAAATAAGGTAAAATATGATAGTTTGTATTTTAATGTGCTAACTTTAGAAAACAGTGATTTCGCGAGTCCATGTGCTGGTATTGCAGGCTTTAAGTAATACCTACATTCGTGTTACGTTTATAATAAGTCTACTGAAACGGAGTATGTTTGGCCAACCCTGGAGTAGTCTTAGCCAGTAATGAACACTTATCAGCAGAGAAAAGTGAATAATTTACAAAACAATACACAGAGTTAAAGTTTATCATAGCAGCTGCAGCCAATGACCTATGTCAGGGGTTGGCATATCTAGAGAATTTTCAAGTCTAGTTATCCAGTCAAAGCATTCCTGCTTCTTGGGATTGTGTAGTTTAGTACTACACAGCATAATATAGGATTTCGTACAGTAAATGTTTCCTGTGACAGCCAAAGTAGTCTGGGATATAGACATTTGTGGCGATACCATGAATAATAAGTTAAAAGGACGATGCACATATCAAACTCAATATTTTAAATGTAAATAGTCGTTTGCTCTCATCAACAAAAGATAGACGGGGTCTTGATGTGAATGCTGAAGAAGACGGGAAACGCACTGGAATTCACTTGGAATAGAAATTTTAATATCCTTGAAATTTACACCGACGACCTACAGAATGCGAGTCAGATAAGACACCGAACTATGAAAAAGACCGGAGAAATTTTCCAGTCTGTTGACGACATATTCCTATATCCATGGAAATTGGAAAACATTTGGATCTAAAATTTTCACTTACTCATATCACTAAATTTAAAACACCGATATACTTGTGATTTTCGTTTATTATTATGAAACGGTGATGTAAGGTGCTTGTCTGCATGGCGTTTCAGTCTCTTTGAAATACGCTATTTTTCTATTTACGAAACCACTAAACGTGTTTCCGAAGCTTTGGCCTCCAAAACGAACACAAATTTCGTATGAGGACGGAACGGTACTTTCAAGTCACCATGTAACTAAGAAACACTCAAAAGCCCGTCAAACTAGCCAAACACTACCATCTAACAATTTGGTATCTCAAAACATGCTAAACATGCACATGCAAAACAATAATAAAAGTCTGCATTAAACTTTGGTGCAAGCATTTAAACAAAACTTTCTTATGATAACCTGTTATGAAGCATGAATAAAAGCTTGCAAGTCAGTGAAGCGCTTTTCGTTTAGCGACAATGAGGGACATTACGCGTGAGCCTCGGTAGCCCTTATCACTTCACTGCTTCAAACGCGGAAAATTCACTAAATGCCATAAAAATAGCAGTACTAAGAACGAAGTATCCACAAGACTCAAATATTACAGAAAAAAAATTGTATGTGGCTACAATAACTGTTTGGTTGATACTTTCCAAGGCGAAATTTCGTTGCTGGCAAAAAACAGATTGTGGTGCCCAATAACACGTAGATTGACTAGTACTAAAGATCACTAGTGCTTACTAACATATTTGTTAATTGAAAAAAGTTTATTGGCTGCAGTAGTTATAAAAGGCTGATTTAAAGACAGCTCCATGACATGAAGGAATGGAGGGAGCCGGGGAGTCACCGAACTTTACCAAGAAAAATATAAACACCATGCGTTTGCATTTCACTTCTGCGACGGCCATCTTGGCAGCTAGTGCGTTGCTACAGCAGCCATTTTTTTTACAAAATTTTAAAAAAATTAGCAAAAAATGGGTTTTTTTAAAATTTTATTAAATATATCAAAAAATTATTTAATATTTCAAATTTATTTCAAATAAATTTCAGTGTTGATGAATTCCCCTGGCCATTGGTACCGCGGTGGAAGTGTGGCTAGACAAAGCCCCCCGCCGCTCTTTCTTCCAGCATAAAATAATTAATAAAAATGATTCTTTAATAGAAATGAACAATAATTTTTTCTCTCAGGTTTAAATAATTGATATTGAACAAACTAATTTTTATTCAGATGACATTATTATTAAACACTCTTCACCTTTGTAGTATGCGCTGGTGTATAACTTGTTTCATTTACAATTTTCTTCCACACTAAAATAAGTATTTAAAAAAATTGATTCTTTAAAACCAATAAATAATTTCTCAGGTGTACATAATGGATATTGAAGCACACTTGTGTAATATGTGCTGATTGGTGCGTGTGTATAACTTGTACAGTATCTCAGGTATATTTAATATTTTATATGAAATTATTAAATACTTTTTCAGGATATTCCACCGTGAGATCTATTTTTTCTCATGTGTACATGATGGATATTGAATAATGAACTGGACACTTGTGCATAATTATAACTTGTTTCCTTAACAAGTTTCTTCTAACACAGGAAAATAAGTATTAATCAAATTGATCCTTTAATAGCACTTGAAGCAGGAACTGGACACTTATGCATAATTAAAACTTGTTTCCTTTACAAGTTACTTCCACCGCCACCAACATAAAATAATGAAATTGATTCTTTAATAGTACGAAATAATTTCTCAGGTGTACAAAATAAAAAAAATCAATTATTTTTATTCAGATGAATTTATTAAACACTTGTTGCAATACAAATACATTTCAATACAATATTTGTCACAGGTAGATATAAACACTTGGTTTAATATATATTGACCTAAAATAATTATTATTCATATTAAACAATGTATTTATGAAAACTTTTTGTTGCAGTAACAATACACATTTACCAGTTGCTGCTGCTCCGTCCTCCCGCTTACCATCGGCATGACATAACCATGCAGACGGACCCCCTACTTGGAACCGGATACTCACTATTCCTACAACACTATACACACAGATAAATATATATATATATGTATTGGAATCGTCATAGATATAGTGAACAGGTGGGTTTTCGAAGTAGCAGGGGGACGACAATTGAAGCGAATGCTTCGGCAATAGGAAACAGAATATGGACGGGCCACACAGTGTGATACCAACGACACGGTGTGTGATACCAACACACAGTGCGATGGTGGGATGAAGAGAGATAATAGCAAAATGTACATCGATATGCTATAGTTTGGTTGGAAACCACACATGACAAATCATATAAAGCAGACTTTAGAATACAGAAAGGGGAACAACGTGCATATGCTTGACAAGCTGATGCAGATGATGAATCTACACATGTGTGATATGAAGTCGAATACAGTGTGTGTGTGTAATTGAAACACACACAAAACAGAGATATAATAAGACAGTAGCGTGAACTACAGAATAATACTTGCAAATGCACATCGTAAACCCATTAGCATGAAATAAATGTGGGAAAAAGGAACGCATGATTGGTATACCTGGCAAGACTACTACTTGCATGTGCTCCAGTATACCTCCGAGAAAAAAACCATGTACAGGACGTGCTGATAACATGCCTGGCAAGTAAGATGAGCGCTTGCATGCGCTACAGCGTGTTACCAACCAGTATACCTGGCAAGGAGAAGATTGCAACTCTTGCATGAGCTATAGTACACTGAATTAGATTGCGCCAGCCAATAAATAGTATATCTAGCAAGCCATCCGGTCTTGCAAGGGCTCCAGTATATTGCAGGAAATAAAAAACTGATAATTTGTTAGGAACATTCCCCTTGACCGAGCTACAGTAGACTATAAGTCAGCATACCTTACAAGCCTGCAACACACTTGCATGCGCTACAGAATGCTTATCGAGATATAAATATGGCTACCAAAACCCTCAGCAATATACGTGACAAGCGGAAAACGACGACGTTCGTACGTGCTCCCGTACATGCCGGGAGAAAAAGCACTCTCTCCTACGGCATACATAACTATGTAGGCCTGACCCAGTGCTGATTTCTTATTAGGTCTGATAAATATAGGGGACGGTATGTATGCTATCATCCAGGACATTTCTTTTGTCGTCCATCCACGAAAGAGCCAGTTTGTTTTATTGCTCTGTGTATACTTCGTGGTGGTACGACCTAATACCAGCGACCTGCACTCTCATTCCGCGCTGGGCCAAAAGGATGCGCCGATAACCGTCAAACGTTATCGTCTTTTCAACTACGCACCTTTGTATCCCTTTCGCGCGTTTCCCTACCGTATTCAGGCAGCGGTACGCATACAGTTTCGCCCTCAACCCAACAAACTCAATCATCTCGTTATCCACACACTCCTCCCTGAACTTCCCAATTACCTTGGAATTGGTAGGCGAGTAACAAACATGAGTGGTCGGGTAGCCGCCGGTGTCGAACACCGACATGAGCACCGGGTTGAGGGAGAGTTCACTGTAAAAGTCAGGACAGGCGATCTCCTTTACTAGGCTATCAGTATCCATGTAAAGGATATCACACTGCCCCCATACCACGCAGGCATTACTTCGCAGTAAATTCTGTACATGAGTGTTTTTGACAGGTCGAGTATGGTAAACCCAGCGTATATGGTCTTGTCAAACATAATGCTCTCTTGTCGTAATTTGACCAGGGACAATGTCTTGTCGTATATAATCCTGTATGTAAAAGCAGGCTTTGCGATCAGCTTCTTCGCCCGAACTTCTCTACACACGAGTTACATACGCTGTCGTTTGCGCTTATTCACCATAAGTTTTCAGTACATTGCATTATTCATAAATTTTTAAATTCCTTCTCGAAGGTGTTCGTGGCCGCCTCATATTTCGCTGTATTCATGTCTATATAAGGCTCCAGCCACTCCTTCTGCTGGAATTGAAGGACTCGGTGAACAGCCTTCAGCGATAACCCATGACCCAATACTTGCTTCAAATTAACATAATGAACGGTATAATAAATCTTGCTCTCCAAGGTCGTCATGAGTTTTGTTTGTTTAAACCTCGGGGGACACTCGTTCACTGGCAAGAATGATAAATCCATATGCTCTTCGTTAAGAGCGCAAGGGTACTCTATGTCTACCTCCAGTATGTAGCCAACATATCCATCGTCCAGCAAACTCATCACATCGTTTTTTGTGCTGGTTGATGCGAAACCACCATATGGGAGTTGCAGGGACATTGCCAACCCGTATAAGTTATTGACATCTACATATTGCAGGTAGGTACGAGGTTATAACTCACGCTTTATTGCATGATGCAATAAGAGTTCACCTTCCTCAAGACACTTTGGTGCTAGCTGAACCTACAGTTCCTGCTGCTCCTGTAATTGACATTACTAAGGAGGACGTCCAGCTGCCGGCCGTCAAACGTAAGAAGCCTGCTGCTGTCAAATCTATNTGTAATTGACATTACTAAGGAGGACGTCCAGCTGCCGGCCGTCAAACGTAAGAAGCCTGCTGCTGTCAAATCTATTCCAGCTGTCAAGTCCTTGGTAGTAAGGGCTGTTCCTCAACGCAGAACGTTTTGTAAGAAGACACCAGCTACCGCTTGTCTGAATTGCGGCAATTCATCGCTTCAAGACGAATTTAAATTAACAGTTGTCGATAGCAAGACATTACTGCAGCAACTTTTCACTACTCTGGTTGCGAAAGTATAGTAAAAAAAAAATTATATGGAATTTTTTTAAACAATTTTCATTTAAAATATATCAAATATACATCTTGTTTTGTTTTGTTTAAATTGAATATATAAAGCTTATATTAATACATTCTGTGTTTTTGTACTAACTTTTTATTTACTTGTGGTAATTTTTGTATAGGGATATCTTAATGTGAAACAAAAAAAAAACGTGTATATAAATATTTTCATGGACTAATAAAGTCTAGTAATTGAAAAAAAAATTTATATTTGTGTGTTGTTAAGGGGCTAACTCGATGTGTTAAGTGTATTAATTGCATAAAGAGTATATTTATTGTGGTACAGCATGTAGTTATTAATCAAAAACAATGTTTAATATATACGTTAATATATATGCATTCTGAAACTCTCTGTGTTGTTATTCCTGTTGAATGACAAGCACACATACATATCCCAAACACAACCTGCTGGTATATTAAAAACACAGTACACATTCTTTTGTGTTAGAATATATCTTTGCGAGATGGTAAAATACTAACTGGTGTACCAGTAGAGTACTTTAATTTAAAGACATAACACTCCTTCGGAGGTTAACATTATGTGAATATTAAAATAAATAATGTTGCTATAATTACGTTACGGTTTGGACATATTACTATGATGGAGTACTTGCAAGTACGCTCTAGTTGATCAGATACAGTAGGTAAAATTCNTTACGGTTTGGACATATTACTATGATGGAGTACTTGCAAGTACGCTCTAGTTGATCAGATACAGTAGGTAAAATTCCATATAGATATATATTGGAAGGTACTGTTACTCGAATATTAAAAGAATATATGTTACGTTAATTACATTACAGTTTTAACATATACCCATAATGGAGTACTCGCAAACACACTTTATTTGATTANTTACGGTTTGGACATATTACTATGATGGAGTACTTGCAAGTACGCTCTAGTTGATCAGATACAGTAGGTAAAATTTACATATAGATATATATTGGAAGGTACTGTTACTCGAATATTAAAAGAAAATATGTTACGTTAATTACATTACAGTTTTAACATATACCCATAATGGAGTACTCGCAAACACACTTTATTTGATTATGTGTTATGTGTTCTGAAAATCTCTGTGTTCTGTTGGATGACAAGCTCACATTTATATCCCAAAAAAAACGAACTAGTTTATTAAAAGCAGAGTACACTATCTTTTGTGCTATAATATATCTTTGTGAGATGGTAAATGAATACTAGCAGGTGTACCAGTATAATACTTTAATCTAAAGACATTACACACTCCTTTGGAGGTTAACTTAACTCGAGTAGTAAAAAAATATTTACCCTAATTATGTTACAGTTTAGATATATAACTATGATGGAGTAATCGCAAGTACGCTTTAGTTGCTCAGACACAGTAGGTAAAATTCCATATATTTGAATAGTAACTGGGGCTATATTTTAGCCTGGGACAGTCTCTCCTACTTACGTTCTAGACGCTTTAAGATAACACTTGTTATTGTTAGATAACACTTGTTATTGTTACCGTCCTAATGCTCTCTCCAGATTATGCTCCTTTGGGAAGGAGGATATATACCTCTCCTACATTCCTAAACATTCAATCCTGTATGGACCTCTGAGCTCTTCATGTCTTTCTACATGTCCAGGCTCCTCGCGATTTTCGGCTATAGTAATACCTGCCGTGCACTGCGTGTTAGCTATACACTTCCGGCGTCACTATTAGACTGATATCACTACCTGATACTCTTTACAACATCTCTCATCTTTAGAGGTAAGTGTGTTTCGTCTGTTGGTGAGTATTATAGGTAAGCGAAGACGTTCAGTAGTAAACATTGTGTAGTTCGTCAACGTCTATAACTTTTATCATAATGGTATCTGTGTTCGCACACCCGCTTCCCAGCAGTCGTTAATTGTTTATTTCACCTAAGGCTTCTCTGTATGTGTTGGCGACAGGCCAGCGTATAGGTATCTACAACTTGTGTCGTTTCTAATGCGTAGGAGGCCTTTAACTACCGTATATCTCTGAATACATTCAGTAATTCACACGTCATATAGTCTCTCGCTGGTCCTTACAGCAAGTCTATTCCATATTGACATGTGGATAACCGTCATAAAACGCATAAAGAATGTCTCTCCTGGGGAACATAACATCACTCCTGGGTTTGAGCCCCGGTGAACTCACTTTTGGATTTTGTTTTGTTTTATATTTACATACATATTTGCGAACTATCCTAGAATCCTTTTGTTTCTCGTAGCATATATCCTGGTCTGGGCTGCCTGTCATGTACCTTATTTGTAATATATTAGTATATATTTATACATATACTAGTGCAATGGATTCGTCACAGTCAATTTCACCTATTCTGTCCATCCTCAGCAGCGTTGCTTAATCCCCCTAACATTCCCATTATATGCAGACACGCACTGCAGTGTGGTTTTTGCGATTGGGTGTTTACGGTCCGCCAGAATGGATTGCATCACGAGCGCAATTGCTCTCTAAATCCATTCCGGCAGCATGCTCAACATCTTTGCGATATGTGTGGTCGCCCCTTCAAATCACAGACACGCTAGCCAAACATAGTTTAACATGTACAGGACTGATCAGGCACACTGCTTCGCTCAACTGTATGGTGATGGCTTCGGGCACACTTGCTATGCATGATACCATGAACATATTTGCAGGGTGAACCCTGCTGCCCCATCAAAGGTTTGTGGGAAATACGGCTGGCAGTTTACCAGGACCGATAGGCTTCGTGCGCATAGCGCGAAGTGTACTGGTGCTGCCGCGACAACCTCCCGGCCGGCGAAGCGAGCGAGAGTGACAAGCCCACAGCCACCCATCATGTCCCGGCTCTTGAGAGCGAGGGTAACTCTCACCAAGGCTTCACTGTGTCTGGAGTGAGCAACTCGTATGGGTTCGTCGAGGTTGCAAGCGCATTCAGAGGCATAATGAAAACTTACGTCGCCAAGAATACCTCGAGGGAAGCAATAGGCATTTGCGACAACCTCGATGCGATTAAAGCGAATATCATTGGCCAACTCGAGCAGGAAATCGAGATACAGGGAGCGGTCAAATTAAACATATTTTTAGAGTGCCTACATGGTAAACCAGAACCACACGAGGACGAGGAGGATCGACGTGTCTTTAAGATGGAAAACATGCCTCGGTTTTACATAGCCGACCTAGAGAAGGCTGTGTCGGCTGCCATTGCCAAGATCTGCATAGAGGAGACTGACTATATGGGGAAGGGTAGCAGTTGGACTCTCACTGCTGTGATACGAGTTCAGTTACGCGTAAACAAGCTCGGTCCTTTTAGTCTCCCCGTATATCCCATTGCCTGCAGGTTTAGCGGAGAAAACAGTGATTATCAACCAGCACAACACTGAGCTGCAGTGTTTTAAGTGGGCTATACTGGCACTTTTTGTTGAGCAGCAGAATCCGCAGAGCATCAACCGGTGATACACCAGGCTGGAGACGTGCTTTAATTTTTCAAAAATAGATTTTCCCACCCCTCTACGGTAAATACCATCTTTAGAGAGAGCTAATTCGGGGATCATAGTCAACACATACGCACTCGATGAGAATACAAAAATATTGCCGATACGGGTGCCAGATGTGAAACTGGCCCAGCACTTTGATTTGCTGCAGCTCACCACCGCGGACGATCAGAACTGTCATTATTGTTATGTGTCGAATTAATCACGGCTGGTACGCTCCCAGGTGACATCACACCGAACATGTTGATATCTGTAAACGATGCTTCTAAGTATTTGCAGATATTCCATGTGTGACAGGGCTGAAGGGTGCCGAAACTCTGGCTGAGCACTGGAGGTATTGAAATTACCATACAGCTGTTCGCGCCGACATGCTGCAGCTGGACAGGAACGGCAGACCGCCTATGCTCAAATTTAAAAATTACCAGAATGGAGACAAGGTACCTATCGTAGCATATGCACATTTGGAGGCACTTCTGGTGCCTATGCAAACATGTCAGCCGAACTCGGACGTGCCCTACACTTAAAGGTACCAGAAACACGAGCCTTATCTTTATGGCAAATAAGTTAAAGTTGATAACAACAATATTCCCACCTATAAGATGACAAGCCTCCCCCAGGTTTAACTGTTTACATGGGCGAAGGTGTGTCGAAACACTTTATGGAAGAGGTGATTAGTATAGGTCTCCCGGTTAAATATATATGTATAGTCAGTCTGAACACATGCGGGCACTAACACATGACGAACAGGCTGGCTATACTCTAGCCACTACCTGATGCCACTGTTCTAGCATGTTCACCGTCAACAACTGAAAAGGTGCATGACCAAGATCATTTTACCGGCAGTTTTATCAGGGCGTCATGTAATAACTGAAACAAGCTTCGTCGCCACCCCCAGAGACTGCCGATACTCTTCCATAACTTAACATATGATGCCAATTTCATAATTAAGCAGCTTGGCTATGATTCCCAGGACATATTTATTATTCCTCATAGCAAGGAGAAACTCATCACCTTCAGTAAGTATTTGGGCGACAAGTTCACTGTACATTTCATCGATACATATAGGTTAATGTCTGCCAGCATGGCTACGCTCACTGATAATCTGCCGTCAGGCAAATTCCACACAACATTTCGCTTCTTCAAGGTAGAGCGCATGTTAGAGCTGGTAACCTGGAAAGGCGTCTTCCCCTTCGATTATGTTAGCCAGTGGGAGAAACTCGCCGAGCCGCGGTTACCTGCTATAGAGTCATTCTATAGTAGGCTTACTGGGGGAACGTCAGTGCTGAGGACTACCAGCACGCACAAACCGTCTGAGACGTGTTCGGCTGTCGTACCCTCCGGGACTNGGGGGATGTAAGTGCTGAGGACTACCAGCATGCACAAACTGTGTGGGACGTGTTCGGCTGCCGTACCCTCCGGGACTATTCAGAGCTCTACCTGAAGACGTATGTGCTGATTCTGTGCGATGTCTTCGAGAATTTCATGGGGCTCTGTCTACACACTGTCTTGACTGTGTGTGCTATGTTATTTCATCCGGGATCTCGTTTGACACAACGTTGTGCAAGGCGCAGGTGGAACTAGACTTGCTTAGCGACTTTAATATCTACCTGTTTATTGAGGCTGGTATCCGGGGAGGGGTGGCTCAATGTATTAAGTGGCACGTGGTTACCAACAATAGGCATATACCAGACACCATCTACCCACCTACCTGCTGTATGTAGATGCCAATAACTTATACAGGAGGGCAGTGTCCCTGCCGCTCCCATATGGTGGTTTCGAATGGACCAGCACAAACATCGATGTGATGAGTGTGCCGGACGACAGATATATCGGCTACATACTGGAGGTAGACGTAGAGTACCCATGCGCTCTTAACGAAGAGCATATGGATTTATCATTCTTGCCAGTGAACGAGTGTCCCCCGAGGTTTAAACAAACAAAACTCATGACGACCTTGGAGAGCAAGNCCCCCGGTGCCCAAACAAACGAAAGTCATGACGACCCTGGAGAGCAAGCTTCATTATATCTTACATTATCTTAATTTGAAGCAAGTATTGGGCCATGGGTTATCGCTGAAGGCTGTTCACCGAGTCCTTCAATTCCAGCAGAAGGAGTGGCTGGAGCCTTATATAGACATGAATACAGCGAAATATGAGGCGGCCACGAACACCTTCGAGAAGGAATTTAAAAATTTATGAATAATGCAATGTACTGCAAACTTATGGTGAATAAGCGCAAACGACAGCGTATGGAACTCGTGTGTAGAGAAGTTCGGGCGAAGAAGCTCATCGCAAAGCCTGCTTTTACATATAGGATTATAAACGACAAGACATTGTCCCTGGTCAAATTACGACAAGAGAGCATTATGTTTGACAAGACCATATACGCTGGGTTTGCCGTACTCGACCTGTCAAAAACACTCATTCACAGAATTTACTGCGAAGTAATGCGAGCGTGGTATGGGGGCAGTGTGAACCTCCTTTACGTGGATACTGATAGCCTAGTAAAGGAGATCGCCTGTCCTGACTTTTACAGTGAACTCTCCCTCAACCCGGTGCTCATGTCGGTGTTCGACACCGGCGGCTACCTGACCACTCATGTTTGTTACTCGCCTACCAATTCCAAGGTAATTGGGAAGTTCAGGGAGGAGTGTGCGGGTAACGAGATGATTGAGTTTGTCTGGTTGAGGGCGAAACTGTATGCGTACCGCTGCCTGAATACGGTAGGGAAACGCGCGAAAGGGATACAAAGGTGCGTAGTTGAAAAGACGATAACGTTTGACGGTTATCGGCGCATCCTTTTGGCCCAGCGCGGAATGAGAGTGCAGGTCGCTGGTATTAGGTCGTACCACCACGAAGTTTACACGGATCAATCAAACAAACTGTATTTTTCGTGGATGGACGACAAAAGACAAGTCCTGGATGATAGTATACATACCGTCCCCTATGGTTATAAGGCCTAATAAGAAAACAGCGCTGGGTCAGGCCTACATAGTTACGTATGCCGTAGGAGAGAGTGCTTTTTCTCCCGGCATGTACGGGAGCACGTACGAACGTCGTCGTATTCCGCTTGTCACGTATATTGCTGAGGGTTTTGGTAGCCATATTTATATCTCGATAAGTAGTCTGTAGCGCATGCAAGTGTGTTGCAGGCTTGTAAGGTATGCTGACTTATAGTCTACTGTAGCTCGGTCAAGGGGAATGTTCCTAACAAATTATCAGTTTTTTATTTCCTGCAATATACTGGAGCCCTTGCAAGACCGGATGGCTTGCTAGATATACTATTTATTGGCTGGCGCAATCTAATTCAGTGTACTATAGCTCATGCAAGAGTTGCAATCTTCTCCTTGCCAGGTATACTGGTTGGTAACACGCTGTAGCGCATGCAAGCGCTCATCTTACTTGCCAGTCATGTTATCAGCACGTCCTGTACATGTTTTTTTCTCGGAGGTATACTGGAGCACATGCAAGTAGTAGTCTTGCCAGGTATACCAATCATGCGTTCCTTTTTCCCACATTTATTTCATGCTAATGGGTTTACGATGTGCATTTGCAAGTATTATTCTGTAGTTCACGCTACTGTCTTATTATATCTCTGTTTTGTGTGCGTTTCAATTACACACACACACACTGTATTCAACTTCATGTCACACATGTGTGTGTAGAGTCATCGTCGGCAACCGCTTGTCAAGCATATGCACGTTGTTCCCCTTTCTGTATGCTAGATTCTACTTTATATGATTTGTCATGTGTGGTTTCCAATCATACTACCGCATACGTAATTATCATATCGACCTTTTTTATTTATATTCTCTCTCTTCATCCCACCATCTCACAGAGCACTGACCAAGCTCAAATCAATCAAGGTTATGGACTTAGTCCAAGTCTGCGGGGGAGTGCGCACCAAAACAGCCTGGTGTAAGAGTGCTCATATTCTCTTTATATGTGCAATGACTGGAGTGACAAATAGACGTCGGATCTGAAGTAATGGGAAGTCCTGATCGCACTCCCCTTGTAATAATTGCTCTGAAAGATGTCCCCTGTTATACCTTTACGGATCAGGCACAGGGGGAGCATGTCAAGGGTCGAACAACCACGCCACGTGAATGTCGAAAACATGTATACCTGAGAAATTATTTTGTGCTCTCAATGAATCACTACTTCTTTTACTGTGGTGGAAGTTATACTTATTCATGAGTGTCCAGTTCATGCTTGAATATACATTATGTACACCTGAAATGTTATTGGTACTACAAAGAGTGATTACTTAATTCATATGAATAATTACATAAACCTGACACAAATATTTAATGCTATTAAAGAATCAATACTTATTTTACTGTGGAGGAAACTGGGTGTCTATAGCCATACTTGTAAAGGAAACACCTGCGCATATATTATACAAGTGAAGAGTGTTTAATACATTCATATGAATAATAATTACTTTGTTCAATATCCATTATATAAACCCGATACAAATATTTAGTGCTATTAAAGAATCAATTATTTTACGCTGGAAGATACTATGTGTCTAGCCACTGTTCCACCGCTGCACCAATGGCAAGGGGCATTCGTCTACACTGAAATGTGTGTACAAAGTATTGATACTGTTCTAAGTGTTTGATAAATTCGTATGAATAATAATTAGTTTAGTATAACTTAGAGGCATGTGTATTAAATATAATGATACTACAAACAGTTAATAATATATTCATACATGCTTCAATATTCGTTATGTACATCTGAAAAAAAATTATATCTTAAAGTGAAATATATTGCAAAAGTATTTAATGAATTCATATGGATAGTTACATAAACCTGCAAAATTATATTTTACGTTGGGAGATACTTAAATGTGTGTATTAAGTCACAGTATTGATGCTGCAAACAGTTATTAATAAATTCGAATGAATGATAATTATAAAAGTAAGTGCATGCTGTTTACGTTTTCTTACCAAGGTTCGGTGGATCCCTGGCTCCCTGTCATGAAGCCGTGTTTGAATACCAATTTTATAACTACTGGCTGCCACCAAATGTTTACTTGGCAGCAATAGAATTCATGTCATCCACAGTAAAATATTTTGCTGCGACTGCAAAACTACATCCGTTATATACTGCGCATGTGCTCTGGCATATTATATGTGGCCACGTCTGGCCGCGACGCCATATTTGTCTGTGCTCGGTTCTTTGCATCAGGTTACGAACTTATGAACAGATTGTATCATTTATTTACTCCGAGTAAATAAATGTTACACGTACATGATTCCAGAGTATTATCTTTCCATGAGGTGAAGTGTGCTAGCCTTGTCGTGCGTGCCACTTATTTATATACATGCTGAAGACAAAGCTTTAGCGTCGAGCAAGGAAGCGTAAATATAACACGCTGAGCTCGCAGTTGAAAAATCCAAGTTTCGAATCTCATTCATGAGGAATTTGAATTTAGTGTCTAATTGTTGTTATACCATTCCTACCTACAAAATACCACAACCAGCGAAACACCGTTGTGAACCTCACTAAGCAGTATTCACTACGAAAAACGAAAACTTTATTGCCTACAAAAACACAGAATTTATTGGTGACCACAAACTTCATTNTTTATTGCCTACAAAAACACAGAATTTATTGGTGACCACAAACTTCATTTTGTAGTTGGCACCACAAAATCTTTTGTCATGTCTATATTTACAAAAGGATTTTGTAATCACCAAGAAAAATTTTTTGGTCACACCAAAATTGTTTTTTCAGTTTTGATATAGGAAGCAGCACCATAACGAGAAATTGCAACTCANACCTACAAAATACCACAACCAGCGAAACACCGTTGTGAACCTCACTAAGCAGTATTCACTACGAAAAACGAAAACATTATTGCCTACAAAAACACAGAATTTATTGGTGACCACAAACTTCATTTTGTAGTTGGCACCACAAAATCTTTTGTCATGTCTATATTTACAAAAGGATTTTGTAATCACCAAGAACAATTTTTTGGTCACACCAAAATTGTTTTTTCAGTTTTGATATAGGAAGCAGCACCATAACGAGAAATTGCAACTCATTTAAGTTAAGCTTAGTTTACTGCTTAGAAATGCCTCCAATAAGCTCGAATATCGCTGTAACCGTGGTGGCGTGAACTAGCATGCCTCGCTGACGCATTCGACACATACACTTTTAAAAGGGCGAATATTTGGACAAAGGGAGGCAGGTCGTTTCGTCAAATTGTCCGTCACAGTGAGTAGTGTGAACGCAAGGGAACATACGCGTGCCGGGAAGACTCTGAGTGACTTAGCATAACCACCAGAAGAAAGGAAAGTTTCACGTCCGATAAGTGAACTCTACCTACACTGTCTCGTTCGACCATTCAGAGAAATGCAGTGGCATCATTGGTGACATTTGTTTCAATCACACTTCCGAGCCGAATTGCAGAAGGCGACGTCTATTCTCGACGTCCCTAACACCGTATTCCACTGATACCGTGACCACGACATCATTCCAATTTTACCGTAATTGGGTTGCACAGGGGGCTGAAAAATGTTGGTCCACCGTTTATTGTGACAAATTCAGTTGTAGTCTGGAGATGGATAGCAAGTGTACTCGAGTAGAGAGGGACTCTTAAGAACATACAAATCCAGATGTTATTGTTGTGAACATCAGAATTCTGGGACTGTTGGCTGTGATAGTGTGGTGATCAGTCTTCTATGATTCTCGGTCTTTCTTGGTAGGGCTCAGGATAAGACTAACGTAGCAGAAGTACGTTCAGGGAATTCTGCAACCTGATGTGCTTATCTTGATAGCGAAGCTCCAACTGGCAATTTTCCAACAGGATAATGGCCCCTATCNATTCTGCAACCTGATGTGCTTATCTTGATAGCGAAGCTCCAACTGGCAATTTTCCAACAGGATAATGGCCCCTATCTGACCAACAAAATATTCATCGCGTGTTTCTCAGGACACCTCTCGTGCTTTGAACGTCCTTCCTTGGCCAGCTGAGTCTCCAGACTGGTCGCCTACATATATAACATATGCGGAGCCATCTGGAATGGCAGCTTCGGACATCAAAAGGTCTGCAGCATCTGAAGTGGCGGTTGCAACAACTATGGAACGATCTTCCACATGACAGTGTTAGATGCTTCTATGACTTCATGCCAGACCGCAACGCAGGGTGTATCTACGCGAGGACTAGAGCAGAAATTTGCTAAAGGTCTACTTTGTAACTGTACAAGTTTTCAAGAATTATCTTCTCATTTGTCACGATGTTGTGATAAGTTTTTAAATCAACGTTTCCATTTCCCTTGCCATATTTCAATGCAGGTACAGAGATATGAGAATAATTATAGTAGTGATAAAATATTACCTAAATATCGGAACCCATCAGCTTGCTGAGGTGTAAAACTGAATGCGTTGACTGAACACGTTTGAGTAGAAATGAATTCCCTGAGGAAACTCGCCGACCACAGTCAAAAGTCCACCCCGTTTCCGAATATAGAAGGTGACCCTTCCAGGAATCGAATCTGGTAAAGCCATGGAGGAAAACAAATAGGTTATCGGGCAGCTGCTCGGGTGGATATATGAGGAAGACTACGTTTCCATACGAGTAAAACCTGCAGAATGGATAAATTTCCGTGATCTAAATGTATAAAATGAGGTGTCCCGGTTAACTGACCTGACTTACTTGACTGACTGACCTGACTGATTGACGCACTCATCTACGCACACTTCAAACCGCTGGACGCAAAAGNTCTACGCACACTTCAAACCGCTGGACGCAAAAGCATGAACATTTAGGAATGACCTCCTCTTAGGATGCATGCATGCACCTAATAAGAAAGGATTTTTCTAAATTCGACCTCTAAAAGGGTGAAAATGTGTAAAATATGTTTACGAAGACTCCTTATTAGCGCATTAACGCTATAAGATATCGTTATAATCTGGGTTTCAAAAGTTCACCTATGAAAATGGCCATAAATAATTTAAAGATTTTCAAATTTCAACCTCTTAGGAGGCGAAAATGAGTTAAATAATTTTTTTTCTAAGACCTGCGAATAGTTCAGTTACCCGATAATATATCATTACGCTCTATGCTTCGTAAAGGTTGGCAACATAAATACCAAAACAACTAATTCAAGGATTTTTCTAAATGAAAATCCTTAAGAATGTAAAAAATAAAGCTCGAATATAACGTTACCTACATTATATTGTTTTTATGTCTGTAACATTCAAGCTAACCTGTTTTGTAAAGTTTTATCCAACGAAAAATATCGATAGAAATGAAAACTACCTCCTACTGAGAACGAGTTACATTTCCTTTACAGTCGCAGAAACATGTTATCATAACTTAACAGGTTCAACAATTAAATACCCTTTCTTAGTAAGCCTTACCAACACACAATTTTTTCACTGTTTATTTTCGTATTCATTATAAATGAAATATTATAATTTGAAATTAAAAATAGGTGAATTTTTTTTTATAACCAAAGCTAAGATAATATTATGTTAACTAGGTACAGAACAGTGGGGATACATAGCGTATTTAGGGAATAACTAAACACGTCATAGAGTGGGGTGATTTTCCAAAGGTTTGATTTAAAAAGTGCGAAGAAGCGGCGAACATACTATAGTGTTACAAGTGCACGTGAAGCTGGACGCACCCTCCCACACAGTGGACCAGGAAGAGGCATTCGCCAGTAGAGCTGGTGATCTCTGAGAGGGAGAGAAAAATGGAGATGTGTCATAAGCAAAGTGACACAACCAAAGAATAGAGACCTACGGAGTTCGCATTATTATTTCGCGGCAGACTAAACTCCAAAACGCTATACGTTCTTTTGACTGTTGCCATAGACAGGCACATTTTTTGGGTCGTCCCAAGGACACGTTGAGCTAGTAGGGAAGGGTTAAAAGTTGAGCGAACAATCTCCAGTAAAGCGGTCACACAGTTATAATCCATTCACAGTTACTGCACACTTTTCTGAAGCCCTGCTAAAGTTCTACTTCCAGGATATTCCTCCGCCTCGTGAAAAAACAAGATTAAATAAGTCTATAAAATGACACTAAGGACAACGAACCGAATCCGTGCTCACTCATTTGTAATAATATTTTTATGAGAACTATTTCTTCGTAGGCGCTACCAACACACGTGTTTTCTCAATATGTTTTATAAATGTTTATTATAAGTGAAATATTATAATTTATAAATAAATATTGGTTAAACTTCAATTTAAAGGATACTTTTATGTTAACAGAGGTGTAAAACGCTTGTATGACATGGAATATTTAGAAAATAACTAAATACGTCATACGTGGGGTGATTTTTAAAAATTTTTATTCAAAAAGTGTGAATAAAACGAAAATAAACTATAAATAACGCCATATGAACGTCAACAACCAATGAAATCACGAAATGTCCTCAAGTAGACACAGGGAAATTAAATCTATAATGTAACCAAACAATAATGCAAATTTTGCATGTGTGTGTTCATGTTTACAAGGGCGCATGTTGCTGGTTTCTACCAAGCCTGTAGGAAATAATGATTTCAGAACATAATTAAGTTCAATGTCGAAAGTTTTAGGACACTGCAATTTCCCTTCAAGGTCAGGTTTGCTATGAATCTAAGTAAGGCTTTTAAGGATATGCTGACAGTACACAGTTGTGTGTTGTCACTTTCACTGGACACTGTAAAGTGCGCACGGTTGCATTGTGCGTCTGTACCGTAGTTGTTTTTTGTTTGTTTTCAGCTGTACTATGTTGAAAAACACACTCTTGACGTGGATAAAGTTATAGTATGCATCAAAATGGCAAAAGAGTTCGAAAGATCATTACGATAGAGTGAGTGAAGAGATTTGGGTGGCTCTAAACAGCGAGGTCTTAAGAGTCGACGAGGGTGATTGAGGTGGGTATGGAGTGGCGCCGGAATGAAGGAGCGGGGGAAACGGGACATGCTCGAGAAAACCCGCCAACCAACGGCATCGTCCGACACGATTTCCCACATGTGAAAATCCGGTGACTCGGCCAGGGATTAAACCCGGTTCGTCTTGGTGGGAGGGAAGTAGACTGATCACTATACCACCGCGGCTCCTATTCGGATAAAAATTGTCGCGAACGACCGTTGTATTACATAAAAACATTTGGTTATACTTTGAAATATATCGACAGTAATTATCAAACCTATCACGTTATAAGTGTTTTCAGTTAGAAGAATAAACACATTCTCTAAGATTCACTACTCTAGAATAACTGCGATGAGTTCTTGTCCCGGTGTCCATTTTGACGGGAACAGCATGACATCGTTCACCTCATCAGATCAAATTGAATTCCTTTTTGCTGCAGCGGAAAACATATAGTGAGACAGTGACGTTAGAAATGAACATGTAAGCAGGATCACTGGTCAAGCCGAAGATAATATCCAGAATAAAATTAAATAAACCGGTCACTCAGGGGCCTAGTGAATCTGAAAATTGTATATTACAAATTGACTCGTAATGCTTTCTCGGTCATACATTAAAAAATATTATTTTTTTTTACAAATTCGATAACATCTACCAGGAGCCCATATTACACTGCAAATAAAACTGAATGTTACACTAACGAATAAAATGGAGGTCGCACGAAATATAGAAGAGGGAAAAATAACAAATATGCGTTAATTTGTCTAAAGGCTGTTCACGATAAAATGGGCTATTTTGAAATCAACTTAAGAAAAATGTCACTGCTGCTGCCTGCATATATTTGAACGGGCGCACTGAGTAACATGTATGCTGTATACTTCGCAACGACGGAGGGGAAGTAGTTCCATGTCTTAACGTCGAATTAAAAATGTTAGGTGACCATTTGTAATTAAATTTTTTTCCGATTACTGTTTTTAATGCATCTAAGTGAAAGAATAAGCAGATTTCTAAACTATTTACTTTTCTAATAATTTCACAGTTTCAGTTGACGGACGCACGAATAAAATGGTAATGCTCATGACAGTGTTAATATTACATAAGGCGGAAGGATGCACAAAGTTCATGCAAGTAAGTTTTAAGCACATATTTCAAAAGAGCTCAGTTTAACATGAACATCCTTTTGCATTACACGCCTTCAAATGGCCAAATTGGCTAACAAATAAAGTCCCTATTGCCGAAGAAATCTTCAGACAGCAATAATCACCTTGATTTCCTTGTTTGGCGTCAGCATCAGTTACATTTAATTCCAGAAATTTTCATATATGGCTTTTCCGGGACCGAAATAGTAACACCTGAAGAAGACGAGTGACTTAACGTCATCACTCAATAATGTTGACAAAAATTTATTGTTTATGTAAGTTCCAACTCTTTTGAATTGTGTACTATAAAACTGCACCATCACTGGTCTCGATCTGAAACCAAAAACTCCGTGGTGAGAAAACACCTTCAAACCTTTCAGTTGAAACCAAACACCCGCCATAACAAATGCGAGCAGGAATTTCAGTTCTCTTAATATTTTTCTTAAGACTTGATGGCAGGTGGCAATGAGTCGTGACGTAGGCGGGCGGAACTCGTAATGCATACGATGTCCCTGTGTAATGGTTACACCACAAACATTATTCTTTCCTAAGAGTTATAGTTTTTGTTCAAAATGTGACGAATAATCACCAGTAGTCTCACATTTTGTGAATAATTTTGCAAATAAATAATCACTGAAAATTATTCTGCATGGAAACGTCAGGTACGGAAAATCTGTGACGTGCGAAATGAAACCTTAATAAATTCGTTAGTTCAGGACGTCCCTTGCAATTCAATTCAAGCGGGTGGAAACCAACTTTCGTTATGAAACGCAAGTTGTCAAGCAAAAGAAATGTCGAACTCGCAAGTTCCCTCAACGAACTGTGTTGAAAGCTGTCTCTTCTCTGGCGACAGCAGTGCTTCGATTTATCGACAGCGCGCGAGGAGAAATGAGGCGTGATATTTCTATCCCACGGGGAAGAGGGTTTAGAGAAACTGGGGTTTGGTTACAAGCAGGGCGCGTACGGCTTCTCTCTAAGCTGTCGCGTCACAACAACCCAAATGGCACATGGCAGGAAATTAGATTAAAACACCGTTTACCCAATTATATCTGCTCCTACTGCTGCCGGACGCGTTTTCTCCAACATGTACCCTTCTGATGAGAATAAAGACCAATGAGTATATTTGTGTATATTTGTATATATGTGCATGTGATTGTATGTGTATTTTATGTAAGTATTTTATTTATTCATATTTTATGCATATATTTTTTGCGAATGTTTACTATCATGCATATGCATTTTTGATGAATATATATTATTGGTGAATGTATATACTAGATGCATTCATATGTTTGATATATCATTAAGTTTGTAATTCCCAATCTGAATTATCTAAAACCAAGCGTAATTATTTGTAATTTTAATAAAATATATATGATAAATTTGTTAATTCACTTTATGTTTGTACTCGCTTGTGACTTCAACCATAAAGTATGTACAGAAATCTTAATAATAGCCGTATTATAAATGGGACAACGTTTTACAATATGTATGTAGTACGGATTACAATTAAACCGGTTCTGGACACAAGCAAAGGAAATAATTTTGTAGACGTTAGATCAGAAAGTAAAACCTAAAACTATTTTCTTCCATATTCAGTGGCAGACTTTCTGCCTGCTTTGAATTTATAGTTTACATAGCACTAAAGTAAAGGAAAAAATTGAGGGCCATGTTTTTGAATAAAAATGTACGTGTAATACCTTCTTTTTAAAATGATATCAAATTTCATGAAGTACGAGTAAGCAGAAACATTAGGATATACGTATGTTTCGGAACTATACAACCTGTTCTCTTTGACAAAAGTGTCCCAGGCATAAAACAGCTAATAAGAAAATGAATTTTTATTTTAAGCCGACGTAATTCAATGTTATACAATTCCTGATACTTTAACTGTCATAAACTGTGTCAAAAGACCTGGGTAGTGTAAACTTTATCGAACGGGTGTAAGATAATTTCTTAATGTTGAAAAAACAAATAAATACAATTAAGCGTAGTAAACTTTCTAATAAAAATATATTGAGAATTCATGTAGGTTATTCGGAAAGTAAGGTCCGAATTGCCGTAGCTAACCTAATGTCGCGCGGACATTGTAACGCGCATGCGCACCGACTCCCGGCATGCCTAGCTAGTCAAACGATGCCATTTGCATTGGTATTGTTGCAGTGTGCTGTTTACAGTGTCAGTTCAAAATGTTTAAAACAATTGATCAGCCCACCGACTGTGAAATACGGTCAGTGATTCGGTTTTTGACAGCAAGGAACGTTTCAGCAGCGGAAGTCATCGACAGATAAGTCAAGTGTATGTCCCCAATGTGATGAGTGAGAGCAAAGTGCGTAAGTGGATGAGAGCTTTCAAGGACGGACGGGAAAATGCCCATGATGAAACGCGATCAGGCCAACCATCAGTGATCACAGAATATTTGGTCAAAGCCGTGGACGAAAATATTCGTGAAGACCGGAGATTCATAATTTCAACTTTAGCATTGGAATTTCCGAATGTGGGTAGAACAACTTTGCACAAAATTGTCTCTGAAAATTTGCAATTTCACAAATTGTGCGCAGGTTGGGTTCCCAGGCTGCTGACTGAGGAACACCAAATAAAAATAATGGCTTGTGCTCTTCATTTTTTGGACCGATATCATAAGGAAGGTGATCCATTTTTAGAGAAGATTGTCACAGGGTACGAAACTTGGGTTTCTCACATGACCCCAGAGTCTAAACGTCAGTCAATGGAATGGCGTCACCCGAATCATCAGTTAAAGTCAAGGCCAAGCGGACAATCTCAACTTGCAAGGTTATGGCAACCGTGTTTTGGGACAGACATGGAGTCTTGTTAGTCGAGTTTATGCAGCAAGGGACAACAATCAATGCATCCGCTTACTGCGCTACCCTGACTAAACTTCGACGTGCAATACGAAATAAGCGACGTGGCCTTCTGACGTCTGGAGTTTTGTTGCTGCATGACAATGCCAGACCTCATTCTGCCATTCACACCCAAAATCTGATCAGATCTTTAGGATGGGATCAGATTGACCACCCACCGTATATTCCAGACTTAGCGCCGAGCGATTCTCACTTGTTCCGCTACCTAAAGGCAAACGCCTTTAGGTAGGCAAGCGCTTCGCCACAGATGACGAGGTGAAAGAAGCAGTTACATAGAGGTTATTCTCACAGGTGGCAGACGTCTAAGACTAAGCAATAAAAACACTTGTAGAATGTTATGACAAATGTTAAAAAAAATATGGATTTTATGTAGAAAAATAGAGAAACGCGTAAGGAACAAAATAAAAAATTGNGTGTTTTGGGACAGACATGGAGTCTTGTTAGTCGAGTTTATGCAGCAAGGGACAACAATCAATGCATCCGCTTACTGCGCTACCCTGACTAAACTTCGACGTGCAATACGAAATAAGCGACGTGGCCTTCTGACGTCTGGAGTTTTGTTGCTGCATGACAATGCCAGACCTCATTCTGCCATTCACACCCAAAATCTGATCAGATCTTTAGGATGGGATCAGATTGACCACCCACCGTATATTCCAGACTTAGCGCCGAGCGATTCTCACTTGTTCCGCTACCTAAAGGCAAACGCCTTTAGGTAGGCAAGCGCTTCGCCACAGATGACGAGGTGAAAGAAGCAGTTGCATAGAGGTTATTCTCACAGGTGGCAGACGTCTAAGACTAAGCAATAAAAACACTTGTAGAATGTTATGACAAATGTTAAAAAAAATATGGATTTTATGTAGAAAAATAGAGAAACCCGTAAGGAACAAAATAAAAAATGGTTTTTTTTAAATCTGTGATGGTTTATGTTTTATAAGAAATCGGACCTTACTTTCCTAATAACCCTCGTATGTATTNGTTTTTTTTAAATCTGTGATGGTTTATGTTTTATAAGAAATCGGACCTTACTTTCCTAATAACCCTCGTATGTATTGCATTTCCTGTAGCCACAGAGTAGTAGTACATTTATATAGAAATGTTGTGTCAAATCGAAATAAATTTCACCTCGGCTAGTTGACAATTTATACTTTGAACCACTGAGTTGAAATTTCATGGGTCCAATGCTTTCCAAATGTACCATAACACTTATGTGCTTAGTTGGCAAGAACGTTTATCTATTACGACTGTGTCAGAAATTGCTATTAAAGAAAATTGCTACTCACTTATGCAATGTTTAATTAAATATCTCCTTGATCAAATAAGTTAAGTAGAACGGAAATAAATATTATAACTTCTTCACATATAACATAAGTTTTTTTAAAAAGAACAATAACGAAACCTTAACCATAAAAACTATGCATATCCCACATATCTGTTGCCACTTCCCTTCACAGAGAAATGCACTTAAAAAAACCTTTAGTAATAAAATTTATGTATATAAATTTGCATCGAATATGCTACGCCCCAAGTAAGGAGTAAAGTCTACCAATCGTGGGCTTACAAGCTGCTTCCTTATCATGGACGAAATCATGAGTTGAAAGTTTTTGTATGAAGATGAATAAAGCAGTATGTTAATGCTGTAACGTCGACATGGGCAGGAGTAAAAGCGCTGTTACAGTAGAAAGAGAATTTGGCAACCATCAAAACTAAACTCAACAATATCAGCAAGATTATTATCCTTGCCAATCACATTGCAGATGTATTTTAAAATTTAATAAATTAAGTATGAGAGTATAAAATCCTTTCTTCTTTAAATTTACAGGAACTAACAGCAGATAATCGAATTAATAAAATTATTAGGTTCCGTAATATTCTCCAAACAAAAATAATATTTCTCAATAAAATATACAACAATTTGAAACTCCCGTGAATATCGACAAATGAGAGCGTCTCTCCCATAACCACCGACATACACACAGGTATGGTAAAGAAAGGAACGGTCATATCATGCGTTTTTAACAGAAACCGATATTAAAGTTTTATAAAGCAAAATACACATACTAGAAACGCAAAAATACTAAACATTTAACCATTTATTAATAATGTAATAAACATATATTTTATAATATTAAAGCATAGAACAATATAAAATCACTATAACACAGACTTGTACATATTTTCGTGACACGGTAGTTAATACTGTGAGAATTGACATGTAATGTTGTGAAATAACCAAAATAAATAAGGAGAGAGATTTATTTATTATTTTAGCCAAATAGTAATTATCACCGTTAGATTCCTATACAGCACAGCTAACACGCATACATACATAATCATCTGTCGTAACTCTTTGGTAATGTACAATAGTAGCTATCTGGCATGAAGTAACTTAAAAATAATGTTAAGTTAACAATGGACAAGTTATTTCCATGACAACCATCGTACGCCCAGTCCTCCGATGTCTGTTTTTAAATCTATTCTTTAAATCATAAATTCTAATCCGAAAATATTTGAACACTTCCGTACAGTACATTTCACACAACTCAAACATTCTTTGCTAATTATAAGATAAATTAACACATTATTTGCGCTAGTTTCAGTACATTTACGCGTATGTTGCTGTAACTTACGCTGCGGAAACACTGCGAAACATAGCTTCTACGACAGAGCTACTAACCCAGTAGCGAAAATACTCGTATTAGCCTTTCCCATACACAGGCAAAAAGTACTAACTGAGGTGGGCAGGCAATGGCTTGGTGACATGATAAACCTTTATGAAGGCAATACCTATATCACGATATTATCTTTCCTTACTTTAGGAATGTAGGAAGACGGCCTCATTAAATTTCCCTTCCAAAAGGAAACATAGTTAAAAGGTGAGGTGATACTAGCCAGTGTTAATATTTTGTGAAGGCTTTTTTACTAAAACACTGTTATTATAATCTAAGCTCTAACCAACTGGAAATGTGGTTTGTGGCATTTGGAATGAAAAAAAATATTTTTTAATTTAACATGTTGCAGCAGCAGGTTGCTTTAAATTCTACAGTTTTAAGAAGTTAATTAATTGACCATATATGTGATGGTGACTTCATACACTGGAACAATTTATTAAATTAAGAATTCAATATTGACATTTTGCACTAAAGTTCCTATTCCGCAAGAAAATATCACAAATATTTAAGTCACTTCAAACTTATTTGCTAATATTACCTAAGTCATTCTGACATATATTCTCTTGCGTTTCGAAAAACTGATATCTTTCTTTAGTTGCGCGTTTTAATAAACGTTTACTGTTACTTGATAAAACTGTAGCAAATGTTTTATCTAGTATAGCCTTTTTAATTAAAATTATATTAAATGGGGAACTGAGGCCAAATACAAGAGATAGGAAAGCTCACGTGCTCAGTAAATCTTCAGATGTGAAAGCTTTCACAATAATAATAATTTCATTTTAATGGCAAATAGAACTTGAAAATGAAAACGTTTGAAAAATGTTCAAATAAATGAAAATAAAAAAAAATCGAAATAAGACTGTTAATTAAAAATCTTAATTTAGAAAGAATTAGCACAATATCATAATTTGAAAGCAGGTTGGTNTCGAAATAAGACTGTTAATTAAAAATCTTAATTTAGAAAGAATTAGCACAATATCATAATTTGAAAGCAGGTTGGTGGCAGGAGAGGCAAACTGTGTGAAAATAATGTTGAAAGTAGTTTAAACGGCATCTAATTTTATTTTAACTCTCACGTCTTTGTTGTTGAGGTTGAGGTAAGCTGAGCGAAGTTAGTTTTTTATGTGGCTTGTGAAATGGCGTATAATGAATTCATTTAATATTAGTAGTACCAAGACAACATAAAACATACTTGAATCAGAAGAGAAATGAGTCAAATTAATCTGTAGGGCTGGAGTTAATATCAGTTTCAGCATAAACAGCTTGTAAGCGAGCTGTTGTGATTCTTTTTTTCCTTGCGGCTACCAGACACGCATGAATAATTTGAAACCCTTTGTACCTGGTTACAAAAGAATACGTAATCACAGGAGATGAAAGCGTTGCTCACGCATATATGCAAATAACTATTTTGTGCATAAACTACGTTTGCCAGGAAGGAACTTTATCAAAATAACCTTTTTACCTTTTGGGCACTGATACAGCCTTTTATNTCGAAATAAGACTGTTAATTAAAAATCTTAATTTAGAAAGAATTAGCACAATATCATAATTTGAAAGCAGGTTGGAGGCAGGAGAGGCAAACTGTGTGAAAATAATGTTGAAAGTAGTTTAAACGGCATCTAATTTTATTTTAACTTTCACGTCTTTGTTGTTGAGGTTGAGGTAAGCTGAGCGAAGTTAGTTTTTTATGTGGCTTGTGAAATGGCGTATAATGAATTCATTTAATATTAGTAGTACCAAGACAACATAAAACATACTTGAATCAGAAGAGAAATGAGTCAAATTAATCTGTAGGGCTGGAGTTAATATCAGTTTCAGCATAAACAGCTTGTAAGCGAGCTGTTGTGATTCTTTTTTTCCTTGCGGCTACCAGACACGCATGAATAATTTGAAACCCTTTGTACCTGGTTACAAAGGAATACGTAATCACAGGAGATGAAAGCGTTGCTCACGCATATATGCAAATAACTATTTTGTACATAAACTACGTTTGCCAGGAAGGAACTTTATCAAAATAACCTTTTTACCTTTTGGGCACTGATACAGCCTTTTATNCATAAACTACGTTTGCCAGGAAGGAACTTTATCAAAATAACCTTTTTACCTTTTGGGCACTGATACAGCCTTTTATTGTTACTTACAAATAATGTCCTGAAATAACGTCGGCAAATATTAATGCAACAGAACGTGACTTAAAACTCATTATTTGACATTTCATTACAATGCAGTTTTGAAGAGTTATAATATGTGTGGAAGTTTCAAAATTACAACTTTGAAATCATACATAGTATGAGTTGGCCTGGAAACATGAATATGAAATTTTACTGTACAATATTCTGTTTTACTTAACAGGGAAGAGATTAATTTTGTGCTTCCTGCTGCAGAACCCAACAATAGATCATGTGGTGTGTCGATTATTATGTATAAAGAAAGCCTGCGTTATGAACACACATTATTTTAGAATAGAAAAAAGCTCTAATAAAAAGCTGATCGTGGTACAAAGAAGTACGGCTTGTAATATGTAAGTGCTAAGTGCAATTCTAAGTGCTGCACCAAGTGCGGTGCTGATTGCGGTGCTGAATGTGGTGCTTACTGTGGTGCTGATTGTTGTGTTGATTACGAAGGGTCGGTTTGGCAGGAGTCTGTCTGCTTTAAGTGTGACCGTGATTTAAAGCTGAGCGAAGAACTTGTCTGGAAGAAACTGCTGAAGATATAACTGCATGGTAATGTGATCATGTAACTAGATACAATGTCTGGTTGAATGGAGGCATAAAAATGCTTAAATTTCACAGCTGAAATGTGTTAGTATATATATCCAAAAATAAATAGCTAGACCAAGTAGATACATATGTTGCCTCTGTGGAAATGACTTCAGATTATCATGAAGATGATGAAAGCCAATGATTGCACAATGTCTACTGTTGAGCTTACCTCTATGAATGTACCTTCTCCCACTGCTGGAAAAATACAAATGAAGAGTGTTTGTATTGTGGAAATATCTTCAGCAAAAGCTTTCATGCTCGGCGACATGAGAGAACCGCCTGTACGAAGAGTCCTTTTCGCGCGATGTAGCATTACGTCAATGAGCCCGTGCAGTTTATGTAAGCTGATATATTTAGGTTCCACATCAAGAACTGCAAGATTTCGTCTTTTGAGAGAGAGTAAGTGATGTCGACAATACCCCCTGCTGCGTCGATGGGTACTGATTCCACAGACAAATAAACTGAAGAGACAAAAAAACTGGTACACCTGCATAATATCGTGTAGGGCCCCCGCGAGCACGTAGAAGTGCCGCAAGACGACGTGGCATGGACTCGACTAATGTCTGAANAATATCGTGTAGGGCCCCCGCGAGCACGTAGAAGTGCCGCAAGACGACGTGGCATGGACTCGACTAATGTCTGAAAGTATGCAGAGGGCAATTCACATCATGAATTTTGCAGGGCAGTCCACAAATTCATAGGAGTGCGAGGCGGTGGAGATCTGTTATGAACAGCGCGTTACAAGGCATCCCAGATATGTTAAATAATGTTCACATCTGGTGATTTAGGTGGCCAATGGAAGTGTCTAAAGTCAGAAGAATGTTCCTGGAGCAACTCTGTAGCAACTCTCGACGTGTGGGGTGACGTAGTATCCTGCTGGAATTGTCAAAGTCCGTCGGAATGCACAATGGACATGAATGGTTGCAGGTGATCGGACAGGATGCTTACGTATCTGTCACCTGTCAGAGTTGTATCTAGACGTATCAGGTGTCCCATTTCACGCCAACTGCACACGCCCCATGCCATGACAGAGCCTCCACTAGCTTGAACAGTTTCCTGTTGACATGTATGGTCAATGGATTTATGAGGATGTCTCCATACGCGTACACGTCCATCCGCCCGATACTATTGGAAACGAGACTCGTCAGACCAGGCAACGTGTTTCCAGTCATCAACAGTCCAGTGGCGGTGGTGAGGGGCCCAGGCGAGGCGTAAAGCATTGTGTCGTGCAGTCAACAACGGTACACGAGTGGGCCTTCGGATCCGAAAGCCCATATCAATGATGGTCCGTTGAATAGTTCGTACGCTGGCACTTGTTGAGGCCCCAGCATTGAAATATGCGCCAATTTGAGAGAGGGTTGCACGTCTGTCACATTTAATGATTCACGTCAGTTGTCGTTTGTCCCGTTCGTTCATGATCTTTTTCCGGCCGCAGCGATGTCGAAGATTTGTTGTTTTACCGGATTCCCGATATTCACGGTACACTCGTGAAATTGTCGTACTGGAAAATATCCTAATTTTATCGCTACCTCGGAGATGCTATGTCTCATTTCTCGTGCACCGACTATAACACCATGTTCAAACTCACTTAAATCTTGATAGTCCGCCATTGTAGCAGCAGTAACCGATCTAGCAACTTTGCCAGACGCTTGTTGTCTTATATAGGCGCTGCCGACCTAATCGCGTTCCTCTGATTGGTTCCATACCTCTTTTATTTGCATATGCACGCCTATACCAGTTTTTTTGGCTCTCCAGTGTTTGACGAGACAGTTAATGCTAATGACGAAAAGAAAGACCTGCGAGGATTGGTAGATTCAGTATGTGTGGAATGTACACTCGCAAGACGTTTGCGTGATGTCGAGGAACTTCAGAATAAACCGCTGTCGGCTTTAAATACTGATTATGACTGTGCGACTCCTACAAAGAAAAGGAAAGCATGATATTGGGGATGAAACAGGAGGTGAAGTCGATCATAAAGATAGCATTGATGATATTGACTATAAAGACAATGTTTATGAAGTATCTGATGAGAATGATGATAATTCTCTCGATGTTCCCATATATTTGACCAACGAATTCTTTTTCACAAGTGATGTGAAGAAGGCAGAAAGAGTCAAGAACGCTTGTTACATATTTCCCGAAGACCTGAATGAACTTGTTAATAGACTCAGATATTTGATTGACCTGCAAAAACGCGGGGATTTCTCACACATTGTTGAGATAGCTTCAATCATCGATGAACTGAAGGATCGGGAATATGTGAGATAACATTTTTGGCTACTATCCATGATCTGCAAACTTCAGAGAAATGTAAAGATTGAATATATACAAAATAATTAGAAATATAGGATGTATACAATAAGAAATTAAATTAAATTTATGTATGCATAGTAATGTATACATATAGTAATATCTTTTACAGTCCCTGCTGCTTCTTATTAATTCAGAGGTGTAAACAATCGATTAAGAGTCTGTTTTAGATCAAACTAATTTGAATGCATGCAAGAGGAGGGTGATAGTTAGATTTGACTTGCTATGCCTTACTCGGTCCATTTAAAATAAACTGATTTCTATATAACGAACGAATGAAATGATGGTAGTAGTTTTGAGGAATGTTGCGCATTAATTTGGTTGGCCTGGTCAGTTGGCTTGGAAAGTTAGTAGATTCTTTGGGATGGACAATTCTGGTAGAAATGTTTTGTGAATATTATGCGACAATTTTTCTGCGAAGAGGTTAGCTACGAGACTCTTATTAGGAGAAGTTTTTCAATATTACACATCGTCGTTTGTTTGTGCAGGTGGGTGGTATAGTAGGTTGGTCTTGTCGGTTGGTCTTGCCTTTTTTGTTGGAACTGGCCTCGTCAGGATCTAGTCTTGGGATAAATCAGTTTCATCAGGAACCAGTCTTTGGCGGAGTTAGTTTTGGGTAGAGTTAGTTTTGGGTGGAGTTAGTTTTGGGTGGAGTTAGTTTTGGGTGGAGTTAGTTTTGGGTGGAGTTAGTTTTGGGTGGAGTTAGTCTTGGGTTGATTCAGTCTTGGGTGGAGTTAGTCTTGAGTGGAGTTAGTTTTGGGTGGAGTCGGACTTGCATGCAGTCTATCGTTAATTAGAATTGCTAGTCGATATGGTTTCATGGTGTGACCAGCTACTAACTGACAATTCTATGGACTGTGATATTTCTTAATTTTTACAGTTCAATGTCACTGGGGTAAGATCATGGTCGACAACAATCAGAATGATGGGTAAATCGGCAACTCGTCTGGTAGCGATATCGTTAATTAATACACTAGTTACCTAGGCGATGTAAAAGTAAACAAATGACAAACGAAAAAAACGAATGTTATTGGTGGAGTGCATTCGTGAGGATGAGCAATTGTGAGTGGGTGGAGGCCAGCCGACTTATTAACCAACAAGAAACATTGGTAGAAGAAGGTTATCTTAATACAATGTGACTGATTGGACGGGGGTCAGTCGTCTGTTGGATGTTATGCTGAGGGAACCTCTGGAAATGTAAGTTTTTTAAATTAATATTTTAATAATAACTTTTTAATAACCTTTTATACATTTTGAAGTTTATTATTTTCACTTTTTGTAATTTTTTATTTTTTATAATCAATTTTTAGTAATTTTTAGAATTTTTAGGAATTTTAAAATCTTCAGGATTTTTAATTTTTTAGATTTAAGGTAATGGTCTAGGGTCAAGTGTCTTGAGTCTTGTGTCTTGAGACTATGGGTTAAGGGTCTTAAGTCTTGAATCAAGGGTCTTGAGTCAAGGGTGTTGGTCAAGCTTCTTGAGTTTAGAGTCTTCAGTCTTGGATCGTGGGTCTTGAGTCATGCTTGAGTGAAGGGTCTTGTGTCAAGAGTCTCGAATCAAATGTCTTGAGTCAAGTGGCAAGGGTTTTATGGGAATTTGTTATTTTCTTGTGGACATTTTTAGGATTTTTTAGAATTTTTGTCTTTAATATCATCTAAGGCCAATTTCTAAGGTCAATATCAATGTCATCGGCATCTAACATGGCTGATGAGATGAACACTTGCTGACCTGGCGAGGGCCAGTCGTATCGGGAGCTTAGTCGATCCACCTACAATCGATCCCTGGACCTCATACATGTAAATCTTTAAATACATGTTTAAAACATTTCATATTTTTTTAAATTTTTGTAATTTATTAGAAAATTTTTGGCATTTTATAATTTTTCTGAATTTTTTTGGAATTTTTTGTTTTTAAGGTCATCGAAGTCACCGGGCAAAGGGTCAAGATCATTGTCGAATATCAAGGTCACAGGTAAAAAAGAACCCCCACCCCAAATCCTTCTAATGGATCGCTTTTACAAATAAAAGGGGCTCGGTCTTTGTAAATAAGTGATTAGTGCTTTTCAAAGGAAAAAAGGGAAATTTTAAGGGAAAAAGGGAAAATTTAACAAATAAAAGTTAAAAAGGGAAATTTTTTTTGTCGCCTGTGCCTGTGCCCTGTGCCCTTGCGCCAAAGTCGGCTAATCCCTACTACTGATATGTTCAACAACTTTTGTATGTAGCACCATTACAACAATTGTTTTTATCAAATGCGTGAGCGAAAAATTTGGTAAATGAAACAAGAATACTATACATTTATATTAAGATTATTCTTTTAAGAATCCAGTTAAAAAAAATACGGAAGAAAGATCATGTAAAAATAACGCTGAATATTCACACAAAGTAATTACTTCCATTATAATTAAAAGCAATTTAGAAATAAAATTTTTAAGACACTTTCACTATAGTCATTGATTGAAATATTTTATGTAGACTGGTTCCTGCAAAATTTTTGAGCTTGAAACATTATCTACTCCACCCCTTAACCCGAAAGAGTCTGCAATGCACAGTTACGTAAGATGTGATGAATCATCTTAAGCTCTTTTTGAAGTTTGATGAAATTAACGAAGAGATCTTACGGGTGACTGACTCAGTAATACACCTGTCCGAAATCAAGAGCCTAAATCTATAATGCTTCTTGGAGAGTAAAACTAGCCTCTCACCTGGGCGGCCGCCAGTTTAGAGATAGCTGGTGATAGATTATAGGTATTTAGCCTACAGGTTGCTAAAGCCGCTCGGTTTTTCGGCCTTTTAAATAAAACAACTAGTCTATAACACAACACCAGATGGTGATATTAGCACGCCATTCTGCAAACGTACGATTCTTCGCACTGTTACAAATTGGTTTGGTTGGAGCGTTGTATGGCGCTTTGTCTATGTCGATTACCACGAGTAGCAATGTAAAATATGAAAATGGCTTACTAAAAAGCCAATGCATAAGTGCTATGGGCAAAAAAAGGATGTAAATGTCTAGATTACTAACGACAAACCGCTAAAACGTCACGTCAGAATTTTATGGAAATTTTAATCGTAGGGGAAAATATTTTTACAATTGCAGCATTATAAAAATAAGTTACATGAAACTAACAAATAATATTGTAAAAACTTTTGTCCACAAATATTTGCATAATAGTGTACAATTATTTTTTTCTAAGTCAAAATTTTGATGTTTTACGGAACTGCATACACATACAATGGACTTTCCTTAAATTTGCAAGTTATAATTATTTCTTTGTTATTTTTAATACGGTTTTACTTCAAATCGCTGTATGTCTTTCATTCAGGAGTAATGAAAAGTATAAATAATCTAACAATACTATATTGCTTTGTATTTCTAAAGCGAACGGTGCCACGGTGGTTGAGCGATTAGACTGCTCGCCTCCCACCAAGGCGAACCGAGTTCAATCTCCGGCCGGTTCACTCTAGATTTACTCAAATGGAATTCGTGCCAGACGATGCCCCTGGTCGGCGGGTTTTCTCAGGGATCTCCCGTTTCGCTTGTCCCTTCATTTTGGCGCTGCTCCATAATAACATCACTTCATCCTCATCGGCTCTTAAGCCCCCGATGTTAAGAGCAGCCCAAATCTCTTATCTCACTTCACTCACTACTAAAGTGAAATCCTATGGTAAACTGAAATAGCCGTTTTGTTGGTAGGATAAAGTTAGTATTTTCTGTTGAGTCACGCAAGCATATTATTAATTTTTCTGCGTTGTTAAAATGTGTTTAAGTGCATCTTTCTGTTAGGTTTGGTTTGAGCTAGCTTTTAGTATTTGAAAGTATACGTGTAAAAAGTTACTTGAAAGTCGTATTTCTGCAGGAATAATAATTTTTGGATTGTATCGGCAAATTATTCGAGTAATTTTGGCTTTGTTTACCCGTTGCACCAGAAATAGAGGAAGTAAAGAGAACTCCTGTGTTTTAAACCTGGAGACCCAAGTTCCGATTTCCACATTAACGTTAGTATTTTCGGATAGACAACTTACGTTTCCATAAAAATTTCTTGTAAGTCTAATTTCAGAAAATTTTCTTGGTTAGAATGGGTTAAATATTATTCGGCTCTTATAACCCTTGAATATCTGCTGTTCGCCTACAAACGAAGATTCTGCTCTGAGCGTCGATTGGCAGATAACACCGAACTATGTTGTAAAGGAGTGATGCCATTTCATTGAAGCCTGAGGTGGTTGTTCGGGATACATGCAGCGTTTTCGCTTCTGCATGTTACGCATTCTGCGTCTAATCTACGGCAAAGATGATCTAAATATTCATGTAAGAAATAAAAGGAAAATTAAAAATATTTTGAAAAATTCCGCAGCGCAATATTTTTTTTTGCGATCCACTCCTGTGCCCGAGGGTCGATGCGAAAAGACGGCTCGTTTGTTAATTAGCAGCGCGCCTGCGAAGGACGATAGCAATGGGCCCTCGTAAAGACACCGTCAGCTGACTGCACCGAGGATGATCGTGGATGAAGGGCGAAGGCTCACCGCAACGCTGGCTAATTATGGCTGTCGCTTGCCTAGGCCGCTGGAGAGCGAACCGAGCTTCAGTAATAAAGAAATTTTATTCAAAACCTGTCATGTCTGCTTATAAATTTTATTTAAGCGCGTTGTCTGCCCAGCACTCCCTCCAAAAAGCACACGGATTTGGTCATATATTTGTTATTTAATAACTGTTTTAATATTTTTGATCAATCTCGGCTTACAAAAAGCATTTAGAAATTTTTCCCGCCCGAATGGTAGTTTCCGTTTTCTATTTCAATCACTATCTGATTTTTTTGTGTGAAAAAAGGCCAATATGTGTGTGAAAATAATTTTTATGCAAATGATTTTCACGGTAAACTGATTACTTTTGAAAGCCTTACTTAAGATCTACTTGCTTGCTCATTGTTTTTTTTTCAAAACATGTTAAATTAACATTGTCGTGGGCCTCATTACTTTTTTTGTGCGTCCGAAAGTTAAACTGTAAAATTATTAGAAAAACAAATATTTTACATATTTGCTATTTATTACACTTGTGCACATTAAAAAACAACAGAAAGCAAAATAAAATAATTTCAGTATTCACAAATGTTTACATGACAATTTTATTTCAACTTTAAGACTTGGAATTATTTTTCCCTCTGTCGTTGCCAACTTAACTAGGCGCATGCCAGACTGTAAGCCCATTAAAATAATACAAGTAGTGGCTGTGAAATTTTTTCAAAGGTTTATTTCAAAAGTTATTAGTTTACAGTGAACAGCCTATATGAATCTTCATTTTGCAGGATTCTTAACATAGCACAGCGATATGCAGCACACTTTTCTTTATTATTACAACATACATTTTTAGGGATGCCACTAAAAGTCTTACAGAGGCGAGCTAGTGAGAGAGAGGCAGCATGTCAGTTCAGTTAATTGCCCTAAAGGCGATCAGATATTCTATGCGTTCACCCAGCACGACCTTAGCACACCCACGCACGCTGCCAGGTCTCGGACACNACGAGGCGAGCTAGTGAGAGAGAGGCTGCATGTCAGTTCAGTTAATTGCCCGTAAAGGCGATCAGATATTCTATGCGTTCACCCAGCACGACCTTAGCACACCCACGCACGCTGCCAGGTCTCGGACACACAAAATACATCCAACCAGATATGAGGCCCGTTAATAAGCTTTGAACTATGAATATACTGACTTCAGTTTTATATTTTCTTCTTTGTTTAACATTTAACAATAATATTTACGTAATAACCTTGGGAAAGGAGATGAAGAATAGCTTAAAAGGAGGTGCAGCACACCTTATGAATACTATTACGTCACAAATTATAGGATTATCACTAAGGGAAGTTTCTTATAGGCAAGTTGCCGATGGAGAGACCACACACCAGTTCGTTCGTTGCCATGCGCGTAGAGGCGATGAGGCACATAATGCGTGTCAAGGTTGATCTACGCTCGGTCAAACGAACTAGTGAAAGGAATCCTCGCTTCTATTGCTAGTAGAAATATAGTAATTTCCTGTGTGTGTGTAACCAGGGTGATTCTAAAATCCCGGGACAAACATTGAGGGGTTGTAGAACTCACTAAAACAAACAATTATTGTAATTGGAATATATGGGCGGAAGTGACGCGTTGAGGCACAAACACAAAAATAACACATGAAATGCAACATATTGTTTATTTACAACGTCGCCGCTAAATGCCTTTTTACAGCAATGTTTATTATAATTGCTCAAAATTGCTACCACCGACAGTAATACAAGCTCGGTAGCGTCGGTGGCGTGATTGGCGAACAGATTCAAATACGCCGGGTATTTCACGCACGCCACCATTTTCAGCCAATCACGCCATATGTAGAGGTAGCCAAGCATGCGTGACTGTTGGTGGATGCATTTCCAGCAACTGTTTTAACATTTTCTGTACGGAATCACTCGTTAAGTATGCTGCTAATGAAAATTTTATGTTTCCGTTAATGTGTTATGTTTTTGTGTTTGTGCTTCAACGCGTCACTTCCACCCATATATTCCTATACAATAATTGTTTCTTTTAGTGAATTCTACCACCCCTCAATGTTTGTCCCATGATTTTAGGATCATCCTGTATATATATATATGTATATATATATAGTTTTACACGCTCGGTGCTTTGCATCCCGCGGGAGCGAGTGGAAGTGAAGGACAGCAGTTATATGATAGCGGGCGGAAGCAAGTCAAAGGATTGTTTTGAATGAACAGGCGAGCGATAGGCCGGTGGCCGCGCATCTGTTACTTATCGCAGCTCGCGCCTCGCTGACCCCGAGAAGATCATATTTCTCCATTTATCACGCAGATATGTCGTCATCATCATTACATTTCCAAGAACAACTTGGATTGCCGAAAACGTTTTAGACGGCACATACCTCAAGTACAAATATCACGAGCGGGCCCCTGAGTGGAAGTGATTAAGAGCCGAGAGTATGGGGTCTCTTGCGATCTTAAGCGACAGCTGGGCGATTCCGGAGCGGCGAGGGACGACTGCAGAGATCTGCGAGAGTTCGTCGGCGAGCTTGTGAGCAGTGAAGAGTGGGACTGATCTGCGGGACTGTGGACTGGATGCGTGAGTGAAAATATATTCGGGACGATGGAAATAGACAGTTTTAACTAAACGTGTGGAAATAATTGAAGCAGATTAAGAACCATTAGCAATAGTATAGGCTGTGATAAAGACTTTAATTGAAATTGAGATAGTAATTAAATATTCTGCTCAATAGGAATCATATGAGTTAATAGGATTTTAAGACTGGTAAATAACATATGTTTGACTGTTTCTAGCATTGACAATAAATATAATTATTGTATTTCGTTATTTTATTTTCTTCAAGACCTCCATCCCTCATGAACTCGGATACACTTCTCAAGCGTCCATGTAACACTGTTATCACAATTGGGATGGAGGTAATTATTATTTATTTATCAATTGTAAATAAAGTTCGAATAAACGCAGATAGTTAGTGATTTTAAAACCAATTAATTAATTGTAATAGTTGTGGGTGAAAATAATGAAGAGTCTTTTGTACAACTGGCGCAGTGAATGTTAAGAAGGAAAATGTCTGCAGAACTGGAAGCTCTGCGAGAAACTGAGTANCAGAACTGGAAGCTCTGCGAGAAACTGAGTAACCAAGTGAGCACAAGTGCAAATAGCTTGAGGGAAGATGTAAACAGTAAAATTAGTAGTGTGAACGAAACTGTAAATACACCAATTAGTTCTGTAATATAAACTGTAAATACAGTAAATGTAACTGTAGACAGGAATATTGACTCTGTTAATTAAAATGTAGAAAGGAAGATAGAAGGCATTAGCGAGTTAGTAAACACGAGAATTGATAGTGTTAATGAAATAGTGAACAGTATCAGTGGAAGAATGGACAGTGTAAATGAAAGAATGGACAGCGTCGAGAATGAAATGAAACAGAAGATCATTGCAGTAGAGAAGCAGTTGGATAACTTTTATCAGCAGGGGAATTCAACTATCACAACCTCGCCAGCCGAGAAAAGTGAAAAGCAGTGCAAGACGAAACCAATACAGCAGCCTCGGAGGAGAACAAGAAGATCTGCGGCATAGGAGTCGCGCAGCCTGGAGTGGGGATGGCGGTCTCAATTAAGCCCGCCTCGGACGATTACCAGACTTCTTGACGGGAGTACCAACACCAGCTTGAAATAGTCGTGACCCTAAATTGCTGGACAACCGAACAGCAGGTATACTATCACACCGCTGTACTGAGAGGCCCCGCCCACACTGAGCATACTAGAATCTCAACCAGAGTGACATCGACTGGAGTACGGCACAATTGTGTCGGCCTCGGAACTACGTTTTGGCGACCGGTACCTGTGACGTGCACACCATGCACAGCTGCGAAGTCACACTTAGCGACCAGGGGAGCTACTGCAGGAGCTATGGCAAGACATTTTGCGGCTCTCCCACCTGTCTTTGGAAGGGTGTCCTGAGAAGACTCGTGATATCATCGAAGACGGATTTTTCAAAGATGGCATCACCGACACAGAGGTACAGCAAGCAGTACGACTGGCTGCACCCCTCAACATGCAGGACGCCCTGAACCGAGCACTGGAGGTGGAGTCAGCAAGTCAGGTGGCCACACTCCGATGTCCGGTACGGGCAGTGATGCTGAAAGAAGGCAACAACAGCGTCAATAATACATTGAAGGAGATCAGAGGACTATCAGGGACATCGCTTCCAGGGTCCGCGCTACAGAGATCCGCCACCCCCCACCCAAATGGCCTGAGTGTGGTAATGTGGATAGCCGGGGCACACGAGAGCCTACTGCCCACAACAACAGTAGCAACAACAGCAGCAGAAGCAGCAACGAGAAAAGAGGCAGCGTGAGGCAGGTGAGATTGCAACACATTCGGAAAACTTTTAAACACCGATATTAGGGGGGTGAAGGTCGGTGACTGCTGGAGGGAAGGCCCCAATGTTCTTACATGTTCTGTCAGTGAAACAGGATAGGGATGCAATACTTATGGAGGGGAGCCTGAACGAGGTTCCTTGCCAGTTAGTCGTCGATACTGGGGAAACCATAACAGTAATAAGACCAGACATCCTCGGGCCATCCCCCCAGCAATCGGCTGGCGACAGCATGTAACGGTGCTATTTGACTACAGTAACAGGTGATACAACACTAGTTATCGGTAAAAGAAAAGTGATCTTGAAGCTTGGTGTCCTTAGCATAGAGCACGATGTTTACATAGCAGAAATATAGGATGAATGTCGTTTAGAGCTTGATGTACTATGTAGAATGGGGTACTGTATCGACACATGACCTGGTGTGCTAAGGGTAGGCAGTACAGAGTTCGTGATGTCAACATGGCATTATTTGTTTTTATCCCCAATTAGATGCCCAGTAGAATGTGGTTCATCCTCTTTGCTTCCAGCTTCTAGTAAAATTTTCGTTACAGGCCAATATCAAGGGAAATTTATCAGGTATTTGGGTCTAATTGAGCCAGGTAATGTCATTGTAGAAAGGGCTCTGGTATATCTTGTAATTCATAAAATTTTCCAGTTAAAATTATAAATATGTCCGATAGTGCCATTCGTCTTGAGGAGGGGGCCATGATTGGCATTTGCAAGGTTATTCCAAATGTTCCAGAATATTATAGAGTAGAACAAATTGAATTTCCTCTACCAGTAGTACTGGATANTGCAAGGTTATTCCAAATGTTCCAGAATATTATAGAGTAGAACAAATTGAATTTCCTCTACCAGTAGTACTGGATAAACTGCTAGTAAGAAAAAAAATAAAATTTTAACTGGATACAGGACAATACTGTCCCTGAATTACTGCAGAGAAATAGGGATGCCTTCTTGTGAGGACCAAATTACCTTAGAAGGACTAATGTGGCATGTCATCACATTCATACAGGAGATGCAAGGCCCATTATTCAAGCACCAATACGACTGCCACTAGCATTGCATGAGGCAGTTTTGACAGAATTATGAAGGAAATTAAGGAGTGAGATGTGATAGGACCACCAGTTAGTCCATGGTCGTCACCCATTGTACTTGTTAAGAAGGAATATGGTTCACTGAGGTTTTGTGTGGATTATCGTCAGCTCAATTATGTGGCAAAGAAAGACTCCTATAAGATTCCAAGGATTTATGACACTTTGAACAGCTTAGCAGGTTCGCAGTGGTTTTCTACTTAGGACATTAATAGTGGGTACTGACAGTGCGAGGTGGCTCGAGAGGATCAAAAGAAAACTGCATTTTGTGTCCAAGAGAAAGTAACCTGGAAGTTCGAATTTATGTATTTTGGGCTATGTAATGCCCCTGCCACCTTTGAATTTCTAATGGAAAAAAATTTACCTTTAGATATCTTTGAGGTTTACCTATATTACATTGTTATGACAAAAAGGAAATTTGAAGAGCACCTATCTCAATTAGACTCTGTATTCTAGAAAGTGGCCGCAGCCAACTTGAAACTGATACCTAGGAAGTGCCACCTGTTTCAAAAGAAAATTAATTTCTTGGGACATGTAGTGTTAACCCATGGGATTTAAAAAGACCAAGAGAAGACCAAAGCAATAAGAAATTTGCCGACACTAACTGTCAAAACTGAAGTGCAGAGTTTTCTGGGATTATGTCCCTATTACCAGCGATTCGTACTTGTGTTCGCCACGATCTCCAAGGCACTACATGAACTGATTGAGGCAAAAATAAGATTTCATTGGACCAGCGAGTGTAAAAATGCTTTTAGTAAATTAAGAAAATTATGATATCTCGACCATTCCTGGGTTTCCCGAAAAGTGAGGGTGTATTTATTATGGACACTGATGCTAGCGATGTAGGCATTGTAGCTATGTTATCTCAGGTTCACGATTGGAAGGAAAATACCACTAGAATATTTGGAAGGTATTGCAGAAGCCTGAGAGAAATTAATCTTACATACATGGAGTTTATGGCCATGGTGAAGGTAATTTCACACTTCCACCCCTACCTTTATGGCAGACACTTTATTTTAATAACTGAACATGCTTCATTGTGCTAGCTACTAAATTTCAAGAACACCGAAGGTGAAATAGCCTGATCTTCAAGAATATGACTTAGAAATAAACCACAGATCTGAGTGCCTTCACAGCAATGCAGATGCATTGTCTAAGAGGCCATGTGAGCCATTTTGTCCTTATTGCGAATGCCAGGAGGAAAATAGTGGTGAATCGTCAAATGTACAGAGGAAAAGAATTCAAGGTTCTTTATCGTGTGATGGATCACTTAGCTGCAGTGATTAAGGTATTAAGGAAGATCAATTGAATGATCCCACTTTGCAGGTATTATTACAATGGAAAGAAGCTGGCTGTCGGCCAAATTAGGAAGAGATATATAGCCTCAGTGCAGCAGTCCAATCATATTGGGCATAATGGAACTCCCTCATACTGAATAATGGCCTACTTTACAGAAATTGGGAAAGTAATGATGGAAAACCCACAGAATTCATGATTATAGAAGTCTTAAAGGAACTCCATAACGTTGCAGCCAGTGGGCACTTTGGTGTTAATAAGATCCTCGACAGAGTATATAACGAGATTATTGGCTTCATTGTTGGGAGGATGTTGAGAAGTGGTGCCGAATGTGCGACACCTTCACCGCAAGGAATATCCCTAGGATCAGGGGACAAGGTTTTTGTTGGAGCCCTATTCGAAAGGATAGCAGTAAACATTCTGGGTCCTTTGCCTGTTACAGAGAGAGGTAATCGGTATCTACTGGTGGCTCAATATTATTTTACTAAGTTGATTGAGATCATTCCCCACCCGAACCAGGAAGAAAGCACTTTGGCTGAGGCACTCATAGAACATGTCTTCTGGAGGTTTGGGATGCTACAAGATCTCCATTCTGATCGGGGAAGAAACTTTGAAGCTGCGGTCTTCCAGGAGGTGACGAAAATAATTATGGTAATGAAAAATACTAGGACTACAGACTTACAACCTCAGATTGATGGAATGGTCGGGAGGCTTCACCACAGTCTTGAGCAGTATCGGTCTATCTTTGTGGCAGACAACCAAAAATACTGGGATTCAAAGGTCTCATTGTTNCCATTCTGATCGGGGAAGAAACTTTGAAGCTGCAGTCTTCCAGGAGGTGACGAAAATAATTATGGTAATGAAAAAGACTAGGACTACAGACTTACAACCTCAGATTGATGGAATGGTCGAGAGGCTTAACCACAGTCTTGAGCAGTATCGGTCTATCTTTGTGGCAGACAACCAAAAATACTGGGATTCAAAGGTCTCATTGTTNACCACAGTCTTGAGCAGTATCGGTCTATCTTTGTGGCAGACAACCAAAAATACTGGGATTCAAAGGTCTCATTGTTTCTTCTTGCTTACCGCTCAGCAGATCACGAATCTACAAGGGTAACACCATCAAGGATGCTGTTTGGAAGAAAGCTACACCTCCCCAGCGACCTGCTGTTTGGCTGAACGACAGAAGTGGAAACTGCATCCGCTGATTATGGCAGTGAATTATGTAACAGCCTTGTTGGCATTCATGATTTTGCTCGACAGCCCCTCAGAATAAATAGTGACAGGATGAAGACGCGGTATGATAGGAGAATGTTGGGCGAGGTATTTAAAGAAATACCAGTGGTGGGGCTGTACAACCGCAGAGGCGAAAAGGGAACTGCCTGAAGCTACAGAAATGTTGGGAAGGCCTCTACAGGATTATGAAGGTCTATGATGCAGCATTTCGGAATGGTCGTCAATGCTCTCGGGCGAAGCCGAAGGTTGTCCACATCGACCGACTGGCACCCTACGATGGTCTGGATGTTGCATTCAGTATTGAGAAAAAAATATATAATTTTTTAATTAAGGTGTTTTATTTTTAATAAGACGTACATCCCTCACGAACTCGTGTACACCCCCCAGTCGTATAAGCAACCCTCCCTCTCTCTCTCTCTCTCTCTCTCTCTCTCTCTATATATATATATATATATATATACACGTAATAAGACTAAGATAGACAGAATTTTCGCAAATCTCTGTCAACATGTCTAGTTATACACCAGTGCTTAAATCAAAATGTTCGTAATAACATACTGTTATTATTTGCAAAAAAATTGCATAAAAATTGTTAAATTAATTTTGAACCTGCTGCACTAATACCAGCCTAAAGTTCTGAGGAACCTGGAAAGAAAAAGCCAAATAACATTCTTCAGGGAGGCTTTCAAATCGGGAAATGGTTTTTAAGGGATCTGAATAAAAAAATAATGCCAGATTTCTGTATTTTTTGGATGATGGGTGTTTTAACCCTAGCATGCGAGGGCTGATTCAGAAGTCATTGCAACAATTGTTTATCTCCCGAAAATGATCGAACACAGGAAATGTACTATGTACAGTTGAAAGTATACAAGCACGTTTTAAATGTGACACAGCATAGGGCATGGATGCAGGAATATCCGACTAGGAACAAAGACAAACATGGCTGCTTCAAATCACAGTTTAATTGATTAGTCTCGTACAGCCTATATAAACTCGTTTTAACAGGAATGTATCGTAGGTGTACGAGCTGTTTAAAGTCCTTGAAAGCAATCTCCGAGGTTGTCCATGGTTCGTTGCAGCGATGAGGCAGATGGGAAATACCATCGGCTTCATGAGATACGTCAATGTGCGTTACCTTTCATCGGAATGCTTTGACGATGTCTTGTTTATTGGCAAAACGTTTATCACACAATGATCTCTTCACTTGGTGAATAAGATCGTAGTCACCCTGACTATGGTCGTGTTAATATGGAGGGTGTAACTACACCTCCTATCCCCAATGCCGTATAGAATGTGTAACTCTACCTGCTTTATGAGGTCTTGCATTGGAATGTGTGACNACACCTCCTATCCCCAATGCCGTATAGAATGTGTAACTCTACCTGCTTTATGAGGTCTTGCATTGGAATGTGTGATTATAGCATTGCCTAAAAGTTCAGGACGTTTCTCTCGAACTGCACGACGAAGATGGTACCGCGGAAATGAAATGTTGTACTTTGCATTTACATTACCGCCTTTACGAACATGATGAAACACTAAAAGACATCGTCTGTCATATGCCAAAATGATCAACGGATTTGTGGGTGACGGATTTTGTCATACCTTGTGTATTTGTGGTCATCCAGGAAGACGTCGTTCATTGGAATGCNCGGATTTGTGGGTGACGGATTTTGTCATACCTTGTGTATTTGTGGTCATCCAGGAAGACGTCGTTCATTGGAATGCAGTTTCAATTCGGGTTCATATGATCCTGTCCATGATTCATCAATTTATTGCAAATATGTGCTTCAGCATGCCTTTACCTTCACATTCCAGATTGATACGACATGTCTCTTATCGGGTCCATTTTCCTACCTCAGTTAAGTTACATGCACATAATTGGCACAAATCATCTGTACATTTAAGTTCCACCATAGAATTTGGTGCACTGACGACGCAGCAATACCTGTTGTATGCTGGGGTAATTCCTTAACAGTCCAGTAAGTGTCATTCATTAGGCACTGATCAACCACAGACACTCGTAAATCGTGGTCAGCTGAAACAGAACGTCCACTGCGAGGTAGGTTGACTGTTGACTTTCTTACCTGATTGAAGGCACTTACCCACCTTGCCATTGTACAGTAGGGTATAGCGCGATTACCGAATGCTTCCCGTAGCTCTAAACGCGTGCATTGCGGCTACAGCATATGGCTATCATGATACATTCACGCTGTTCTACTTTGAATACGTCCTTTTCGCATCGCTATCATCCTACAACTGACATAGAGAATGTGCCCACGGCCGGACAGATGCACTCATATCCCATCTGAGAGCAACAGCAGTTGGACGTGGGGTAGCAAATGTTGACGAACTGTTGACAACCTAGGAGACTACTTTGAAGGATGTCAAACAGCTTGCACACGTATGATACATAACCGTTCAAATGAGAGTAAACAGGTTGTACTAGAAAAAATAATCTAAACACTGATTTAAAGAAGTCATGTTTGTCTTTGTTCTCTGCCGAACATTCCTGCATCCAAACCCAATGTTGCGTCACCTTTAAATTGTACTTGCCATAGACTTTCACCTGTACATAGTACATTTCCTGTGTTGGATCATTTTCGGGAGATATACAATAGTTGCATGAATTTTGAATCAGCCCTCGTAGAAACAACTCCAAAGAGTTAGAAACAACTAAATGTGCTTCAAAATACATGATAAAATAGAGAAATTTTATTCATGACCGCGAATCGTAGGACGATAAACGAATTAGAGAAATCTACGTAGTTATTGTTGCTGTAGTGATAGATATAGGTAACTTATTACTGGCTGTTTTAATGCAGAATAAAAAACTAATCAAATCACGTTGAATAAAGTCACGAATTTAAACGACTCATAACTGTGAATTCATATTACTTTATACACTCGAGTTGGTGTTATTTGTTGATATGCTATTATGTTGGCGAGAAAATATTTACTTCTTGATTCGTTTGCTTGCTATCTGGTCGTTCTTTATGCAGTAAATTTATTACTGGCCAAAATTCTCCAGGGTGTGTAACTGTGGTCAGAGTGTAAAAGAGAATGAAAATCGTTTTATTGTTTGCTGCAGCTGTAATTGTTATCAGGTTGGCCCAATAATTGTTCGACTCTCTACCTTTAAGAGGGCAACAACATCCAACATAAAAAGTCAAATACATTACTACAAAGATAAGGGTATTTCGCGGGTTTCAAACCATGCTAGGGTAAGNCATCCAACATAAAAAGTCAAATACATTACTACAAAGATAAGGGTATTTCGCGGGTTTCAAACCATGCTAGGGTAAGGTTCATATACCTGTACTTTCTTGTTATCTTTGTGAGTGGGCCACTCGTATCCTGACATGTCCTGTAGGACTGTGGACTAGTTTTACTCGTGCAGAAAGAGATCGAGACGATCACTATCAATCTAGTACATATGCTCGTGATGAAGTCCCCAGCTATTGAATAAATGACACCGCCTGATGTGTATAGAGAACTGTCGAGTTAGTATAGCCCTCAAAATAACTCACGACATTTCAGAATCTCTAATTATTACACAGTAATAGGGGAAGTTTGTCCATTTGCCCAAAGTCAAAATCTACTGTACTGCTGGCAATGATAAGATATTTGTCTCACGAGATAAGAATCTATTATCAGAACCATTTGGCTGGGACGAAATAATTCACCAGTACATGTGAGAATAAGTGAAGCTTCAAACACATATGTATTTAGGAACATTTTGTAACTGGATCACCATTTATAAACATTTCCGCTGACTCTTTTATGACACCATAATAATATTCCTGACTTCTGCTCTAGTATGGACAAAGGAATGACGTTTGGAATGACACATTAAACATGAAATACATACATCTGTACACATAATTCACTCATTGCCATACAAATNGTACACATAATTCACTCATTGCCATACAAATTTGGGCCCCTTGTAAAAATCATTAGTTCTATATAAAAGTCGTAAACTGGCAGATTGATAGACGAAAACAAACGATTAAATAGCTTTTCGAGTGACATATGTAAAGAGTTCTCAACAGAAACTTGCAAAGTGACACGTGCAATAATTATGAGGTGAGATAAATTATCGATAAGCACGTTAAAATAGGCACGAGGAAACCTATACGGATAAATAGTGGAGCGTGTAAGATGCCTGAAACAGGTCTGTGAGGTAGTGAGACCAATGGACGGCGTACCGAATTGCCATCATTTGGGCCCTAGGGACTTTGTTATCACATTGTGTAGGAAGCAACTGTTGCGCTAAGATACCCATACTCAGTCACCTGTTATTTAAGACCCTGGCAGACGACCAGAAGGGCGGATCGCTTGCCGCACGGGCAGCGACAGAGCCAGTGATTGACGTCTATTAAACCGTGTGGAAGTGTCCGAACTATGGAACTACAAGGCCAGAGAAAGACTCATTCAGCTCATGCCCCTCCAGTTAACACAATGGTTAACGAGACACAATATCCCAAGTCTGGTGCAGTTGTGAGCCTTTGGCGCCCTTCCACATTGCCATGACGATGCTGGAACTCCGGTTCACCCACAGACTGCCCGAAGTTCTATACTAACATCTGCTGTCTCACAGGACAATATCTGAGCTGTGTCGCCGCTCAGTGCGTCATCCCATTAATGGGTGGAGATACCTCAAGGTATTCTCAAGTATGCTGAGTTTCAGCCACTGCCCGCACGAGTTCAACCTCGATTGATCTTTCAGCAGAAGAAAGCTCCGATGGTATCGGTAAAGAGCACGTGGGATGCCACGGACTGGTGACGTATTTTCTCTAACGAGGAATCAATCCTTTCTTTGGAAACGGTCGATCACCATGCCAGAGTCTGAAAGACTACTGGTGACTGTTAAAAATTCCTGCCTTATTTTACAACAACACACATTCCATAATATAAGAGTGATCGTATGGGAAGTGTTGCATATCATTCGTCATTCGCCACTGGTAGTGGGCATCGTTGAATTTTCAGCAGCATTTTGAAGTCATCCAATTGCCCCATGTGCTACCATTTCGGGTTGATTGTCTAGGAGTAATTTTCCAGCAAGGCCACCTCGCCCCCGCACAGCTCTTGTTACTTAGGAGTATTAACGCGCCCGTATGTTACCTGGTGCGTTAACTGGGCTGCGATTTATTTGTAATATTAATTTTAAGACAAGCTTTTTTCATGTGTACACTTTCTGTTTCCACATGAATAGAAATCATATTTCACATTAATGCGGAATAAAACCATCATATCACGCTTGTTGTGTGACGCCTTTTGAGTAGAAGCCTCGCCGACCCCCTTCGCGAGCGCCTACCAGTTGACACGTGTCACGAGGCAGGTGAACAGCCAGAACAGATCGCAGTTACACGTGTCAAGGTTGTGCCGAGTAAGAGCTGGCATATCGCCGGAGCACCCGGATAGTGCTACGTACATATGTAGGAAAGCGGGAGAAATCGCAGAGCCAAGCAAGAGCACATCGANCGCCGGAGCACCCGGATAGTGCTACGTACATACGTAGGAAAGCGGGAGAAATCGCAGAGCCAAGCAAGAGCACATCGAGTTTCACGCCTGAGAAAACGGCTGACCAATTGAAAGTGAGGGGCCACGAATACTCCTCACCCCTACCACCCTTGTAGCCAAACCTCGCAAAATAAGCTGAGATGGTAAATTCAAGGGGCAGATCACCACTTCTCCCGCCCCCGAACCTTCACGAACCATGGCACATGGCTGAATGGCTTTGTACTGAAGGCAATCACCTGCCCCCTTCCCCCAATAAGAGACACATGTGCCGAGACTTAGGGAGGGAAACTGGAGAACATATAAGCGAATTAATGAGAAGAGGGATAACAGTTCATTATCACCACGCCGAGGGAAGAGTTGCGTCAAGGAATCGCGAGAGGACGTGAGCACGAGCCCGAACAGCAGTCCAGTGAGACGACACCAAGTGCGGGCCTTTTTCCAAGGCCTACCACTTCGCCGGAGCTCATCCCCAAATGACAGCATACGAGCACCCACAGCAGAGTAGTTAAGTATCAAGTCGCCGCCCAGAGAAGCCCCCCCTCTACCATGAATTCGCCCCAGTTAATACGAGTAGCCAAATTAGAGTACCACACCTCGGAAGTGTTGCTGTATGTTGTTTTTGTTCCAACTCGAGACAATATAATTATCCAGTTAAGTGAAACGTCAAAAGACTACCTTATTGAAAAACCTTTAACCTTCTAGGCACCTTATAGTCTATGCCTGGAGGAATTAACTATGACCCTATAAACCACCAATATTCCACAGGTGGGGAATAGCGTCACGCTTATTGCGAACAGTATATTCAAAACTCTTCAAAATGGCTAAAAACCTTTGTTTAGACCGAAAGAGATTAATATATGTAGGGTGAATATTTGCGAAAATAGTATAGGGCAATGCAATGGACGTTGATACAAATTTCCCTACAATAGTTACAGGACAGCATTTAAACTCCCATAATAAATTTTGTAAGATGGAAACCTGGACGATAGTTTAAGGACTTGCGATTAGCTGTGATAAAGCACTTGATTGGCATGCCTCTTAATTCTTATTACTTCCTTGCTTTTGTGTCTCATCTTAGAAACGGAAAATATCTTCAGGTAGACGGGTGCCTTATCGTTATGTTTGAGTACTTTCGTGGTCTCCTAATTTTTGGTACACTGAACATTTGTGCATCAGAGGATACGCCACCTTCCTCCGTGTCGAAAAGAGCATTGTTTGAAGCGGATATTACATCATATTTGGGGAAATATATCACAGGATAACATGCCATATTCATATTTTTTCATGTCCGATCGTATCGACGCATGTATTTAGGCAGAGCAGCGCCGACGAAAAGTGCTAATGGTGACTTCCTGTGTCTGCATGATGGCGTAACGTTATTTTTGTGCGATGGTATTTTAAATAATTATTTATTCTGTCTACCATCTGATTGATAAAAAAATATACATATGTATTCAACGGTTTATTTTTGTTGCCCAAAATTTCATGAGAATGTGTGTAAATAGCGAGAACTACTTCTTTAACGAGAATCTGACAGGTACTCCCTATACGGATACTACTACTTTGTTTTACAGTGTATTATTGACCATTGCAATGAAACATGTCACGTTCACAGATGTCTGAAATGTTAGTTTTTGCATTCACAGCAGAGTTGAGCGTGACACGAGAGAACATCTGCAAGATGCAGTCGTGGCAGCAGGAAATACAATCCGGGATGTGCCGGGTATCTCCAGCGAACGCGACTTGGTTGGTGCGGAGGAAGTATTTTCTTTTCTTTATGCGCTTATTTCCCATTGCACTCCCACATTTTACACCACAGAGAATCATCTCGTGAAGTTAGCTCACCACTTTTGAAACTAAGCACTGAAAAATATTTATGACCGTTAAGTGCACATAATTTTACGAGAATCCTCTTTAACTCAAAAGGAAGGGACAGGGGAAAGCCAAACAAAGACCACTGACCTCAGTCCTTCTTTTATGTCAGCGTATTTAAAATATACATTTAGTATTTGTGGTTTCATGATTCATCAGTGTATTTCGAGAATTTTTTTGAAATTGTGCTGTGTATGATTATATCAAGTTGTTCTGAAAATGTCATATCGACGTCGCTGACATAGTGATCAGTATGGAAATAACATAACAAATTCAGAACTTGGAATGGAAATAACATAACTTTTATTTCCATTCAAAGTTCTGAATTTGTCTTGATGCGCTTATTATAAAAGCTTCTCCTTCACACCTGGCGGGTGGAGTCCGTCTTGAAATGTGAGATCACTAGATAAGGTTTTGCTCGAAAATAGGTACCATTGCATTGCTTTAATCACTAGATGATGTAAAACATATGATATAGCAAATTATTTGTTCTTCTAAAATGAGCTGACGGAAATTTTTTTTCAATTTCATGTATTCCTCTAGATAAAGTTACTTTTAAAGTGGAATTTTAAATACCTATAAAACAAATATTTAAATGTTTAAAACCAGATNCATAACAAATTCAGAACTTGGAATGGAAATAACATAACTTTTATTTCCATTCAAAGTTCTGAATTTGTCTTGATGCACTTATTATAAAAGCTTCTCCTTCACACCTGGCGGGTGGAGTCCGTCTTGAAATGTGAGATCACTAGATAAGGTGTTGCTCGAAAATAGGTACCATTGCATTGCTTTAATCACTAGATGATGTAAAACATATGATATAGCAAATTATTTGTTCTTCTAAAATGAGCTGACGGAAAATTTTTTTCAATTTCATGTATTCCTCTAGATAAAGTTACTTTTAAAGTGGAATTTTAAATACCTATAAAACAAATATTTAAATGTTTAAAACCAGATTCACTAAGAGTATTAACGTTACCTGAGTAGTAGGAGGATAATGGTACCTTGCCTCTATGTTATGTATCCATGATATTGCGTAGGCATTAAATGTATTAATTTTTGTTGAGGTGCAGCAAATTATAAAATGAAAATAATTCCAAATGTCAAATTATTCCTATAACAATGATTGTGGAAAGTGGTAACTGAAATAGCGTTATCTTTTTTCATAAACAGCAGAGAGTAAGAATCGCCATATTTCGCATCATATTTGTCTTTCAGACTTTTCGCAGTTACAGTTTGCCTACTCATATTAACTGTAGTCCAATGTAAGTGGCGATGTTGGTGTTTGCGTAAGATAGAATCACACAAACTAGATGGAAAGAAGCAATTTAACGACGCTCTCCAAATACCCAACGGTCTGTAGACGACTAATGCTAAGATCTTCAAACAAAATTATTACACATCACTGTAACTAGAAAAATGTAGCGATGTCATGCCAAGGAATGTTTCCGGGAATTTTTACAGCTCAGTTTACAGCACTGACAACGCGGAATCCATGGCAGCATGTGAGAGGTTAGTTCTCAGAGATAGCTTTCGGGTTGCTTTGTGAATATACACTTTCAGGGAGAGCTTCTAAAAGTGAGGTTTTTATTTTAACTACACTCTCTCTTTAATGCAAATTTTTTTTATACTCTAGTGAGTGTCAACTCATACTCGTCGTTGGCACGTGTAACGCAACCCGCTTTTGCTTTTAGAGCAGTTTTAATGGGTTGACAGCTGACGTTGACAGTTTAAACACGTAACTTAATCTCTGACAGACCGAAAGTGTAAGCAACACTGTTTTATATGTGTGCGGTAATATATATTTTTTTTGTTGCGGAATAAACTCGTGGGTTGGGTAGTACAGTCAAAACAGGATAGCTTCGTGAACAAATATCGTTTGGGAAGAAAATGACTTACTCACCAGGGGAGGGGTGGTTTTATGAAAACGTCTTATTTCCGAAACATATATTGTTAATGAATATTTTTGAATGTTCTGTATTTAGATGAATATTTCATAATCAGAGTAAAATTTTTTTTTAATTTACTCAAATTTTTTTTGGGTACCGAATTTTTAAATTTTTTGTGGCAAATTTTTTTTTTTCACAGATTATTCCATAGCTCCAAACCATTGGTTGTTATAGGGAGAAAAAAAATTAATTTTCCTAGCTAAATAATTTGGTGTTCAAAAAACTGTGTTTGGTGATAAAATCACTTTTCGAAGTTATTAGAGAATAGACACTTTTTTGTGCAGCCACTGACAAAGAGTTTATTATCACTACAATATAATTTTAATTACCACAAAATACATTTATTTTTAGATTGGTTAATTTCTCCGCTTCGCCATGTAGGAGAAATGAAATAAATGAGTTTAATAATGTGGCTGTGTTGAAGTCGAACATAATAAATAAACTGAAGGAAATAAAAATCACTGTACGCTTGTTTATATGTTGTGCTACAGTCTGTCTGTGGTACCTATGATCTGGATTAACAAAGCATATTTAAGCTTGCGGTAGCATATCTGAATTTCAATTATGTTCTTTATATTCTACTCCGGCTGTCTTAAAATGCTGTAGTTTTGCCATGTGGTTGCCATTCCTCATTAAAATCTTTAACTTGGGACTTTCCTGTTGCTCAATATTTTATATTAAGTCTGTGTAGCTATTGTGCACAAAATGATTGAAATACTATAAGCTCCCAGCAGTGGAATGCAGCCAACGTGAAAAATAGATGGGTCTTGACATGGTGAAGGGAGATGATGGATAGTTGAAGGTTTGGGCGGTTCTTATCGAGATCTCAACTGTCGTCGAGGGTGAAGCGAGGTGAGTTGGAGGAGCGCCTAAATACAAGGACGGGAGAAACGGTAGATACCCTAGAAAACCCGCTGACCAGTGGCATCGCCGGGTACGTTTCACACGTGCGAAAATCTGGGAGTGATCCCGCCGGGACTCAAACCTGAATCGGAATTGTGGGAGCCGAGCGCTTTAACCGCTACGTCAACTGCAGTCCCATAAATGGGAAGGGAGAGTCGGAGAAGAAAACAGGAGTACCCGGGAAAACCCTCACACTAATTTACCATCCTCTACACTTTCCACATGAATATTCTTACCCCTCCCCTCCATTTAGCCAAACAGCATGGTTTAAAACCAAATCTGAATTTGAATAAAAATCCTAAAAATTATCCTCGGAGTTCATAAAAAAATTAATCTAAAATATATTTTTAATTAAATTATCATAATAAATTTGGATGTATCTTTTATCGTCGATTGCCATGCTCTAACATTTGCATTACCATGGTCCCTGAACTCCCCAAAAGAATAATTGTCCACCTAAATAAAAAATATATTATATTCATGTGGGTTATATATAAACATGTTTATTAGAAAATGATTCCACTCGATATTGTAATAAATACCAAAAACATTTATAGTACCAAAAATATTTATCCTATGGAATTACAAAAATTGGCTTTATATATATATATACATATATATATATATACATATATATACAAATAAATAAATACATAAATTTATATAGCGCATTCGGAAAGTTAACCCCCAGACTTCGAGAGATAATTAGTTATGAAAAACAAAATCAAAAATATACAATATATTGGTCACCATTTACCTAAACAGAATATTAAAGGAGATACAAGCCTGTAAATATTCGGTTTTGAAAAAATAATTTGGCGAAAGCCTTGTACTTTCTGCCAGTGGTAGGGATGGTGGCGATGTAACCGCAGTACATCCCACGCGGTTGAATGGAACACGGCCACTTGGCACGCTATGCGCGCTATGGAGCGTGTACTAGTGGAGGACATGTCGTTGATGTGCTGACGTATCACTTGCTAAAGCCGAACAGTGTGCACAGACCTAGGACGGCCAGCATTCCGCATGTGTCTCTGTAACACGGGAAGAATAAGTCACCTTTTTTCTACAAACTTTGTTTGTAAAAGATAATTGGAATAAATACGGCTTGAAATCCCAATTTTCATAGGCTTCTATCTTCTTTAACTATATATTTATGAATATAGTGTCCTGTATATTTTAGACTTAATTTTCCGCAGTTTGTGCGTTTAATTTCCGAACATTCTGTATTTATTTATTGACTTATTTTTTACATGGCTCCTGTATGACATAAAGGCGATCGGTTATTCATATTATCTGGCTTTTAAAATTGTTTACATGCTGATAATAAATTTTAGTGCCAATTCTAGCAGGCAAGGAGCTGAAGAGGAGAAATTTTCCCTTCAAAATAATCTCGCTTGTAAAAAACACCGCTCTGCCACAAAAAAAAAAAAAGAGATCGATAAAGTGACAATCACTATTTATTGGGCTCGGAGTTGTTATTATTGGAATTGAATATGGTCTCACCCTTAAGAATTAAGATCCATCAACAACCATTCATCGGTGCACCTGATGAGCTCTCTGTGGACATGTGAACATAAGGCAAGAGGAAGCTATAAGTAATGAGATGTTCAGCTCTTCACAAAAAAATGTCATTGCTCTTACCTGCACATATTTCTACGGGCAAACTGACTGGCACTCACCCAGTGGAAACGACGCGATAATCCAACTCGTTCCACGCTCTTGTCAGCATATCCAGTGTTACGGTTTGGATGGCGTTCGTAATTCTCGGTTTGAGGCGCTGAAGAGGAAGCAAACTCGCATTCGACACGTCAATGTGAAGGGGACGGTCTGATGTTTCCTTTATGTGCCCAAAATGAGGTAGACAATGCCTCCATGTCTAAGCTGGTTTTTAGCGATGAAGCGACATTCCATTCAAATGGTAAGGTGAACCGGCACAACGTGCGGATATAGGGTCAGGAGCCTTCATATGAAACCACTGAACACGAGCGCGCTTCCTCCAAAGTAAACGTGGTTTGCGCTGTATCCAAAGACACTGTTTTCGGCACTTTCTTTGTTCCCGAGCCCACATTTGCTGGAATCCCTTATTTGGACATGCTTACAGAGTGGTTGTTTCCTCAGTTAGAAGAGGCGGCATGGGACTTTATTTTCCAGCAGGATGGTGCGCCACCCGATTGGCACCTAACTGTTCACGTATACCTGAATGAGACGTTGCCGCAACGCTGGATTGGTCGAGGAGAAGCTGGTGACCAGGCTCTTCATCACTGGCCCCCAAGAAGCCCGGATCATACCCCATGCGATTTTTTTCTAGGGGGGTACATAAAGGATCAAGTGTTTCGTCCACCATTGCCGGCTATCATTGACGAACTTAAAACGAGTATTACGGACGCCATCCAAACCATAACACCGGACATGCTGACAAGAGTGTGGAACGAGTTTGATTATGACTTAGATATAATTCTGGCCAATTGTGGTGGTCACATTGAACATTTATGAAGAAATATGGTAAACAAACTTCACGTTTCCACGGTTCATTTGATTGTTCAACCAAGGTTGTAGGTTGTTTGGTTTTGATTTTATAGATCCTAAAAGTTGGGGTATTATTTTATTCTCAGCCGGTATAACAATTTATAAACTACATCAAAAGAATGATCTACGAATACGTTAGTTTCAGGGAAGACCATTGAGTTTTACGTCTCGAAGTGCACAGTACTGGCCAAAAGTAAGTTTCCTGGGTGTGTTGTGCACAATCGTATAATGCAGGAGCGGACATAGACTTTCGCTTTAAGAAGGGGGGGGNAGGGGGGGGGGGGAGGTCATTATCACACTGCGGAGAAGCAGGTATAGAATTTTTATTCGTGACTTGGGAGGGAGGCACTGTCCCGTCGCAAATGTAGGGTACACTATTAAATTAACAATACATATTTTAAACAATAATTCTGGTATATTTCATTTAAATTATTTAACACAGAAAAATGTCATGTCGATATGAGGGCATGGCGCTAGAAGGAGAGGTTCATGTCTCCTGTACCCCCTCCACCTCCCAAGCCTTCTGAATCCACCCCTGACACTGGGTATGAATGGGGAACTACTGAATGCCATAGGACCCACAAATTTCTAAAGAAGTTCACATTGGGCTTGGCGGGATTTGCTGAGTCACCAGAAAATATACATATATATTTATAAATATTTAGGGGAATACTTAGTGAATAATATTAAGCCCCTCAAGGTCACATCCAGCCATAAGTAAGCATTGCGATGGTGATGGAAGATAGCATAATTATACTTCGTGTGTGTTCTGTTGTCTCAGAATTCTAAGAGGTGACTATGCGGCTTTAATAAAGCAATCTGTTCAGAAAAAATTCAGCATTGTCTCTATAGTCGAAAACACTTTTTTACGGAAAAATAAATATCGTAAAGAGAGGGATACTAAAAGCAAATTTTGTCTATCTTTGTCACTTTTCTACGACCACATGAAGCCTTTTAAAAAATGGGGCACCACCCAAAGGCTTCCTGACTTTAATATCGTATAAAACGTTTATGTGTGGCAGTTTTATTTACAAGATAACATTGGTTTCAATGTCCCTCACTTTCTCCAGCTAGTAAAACTACACGTATAAAAGCGGGAGTGTTCGTAGTGGTAACCTGAAAATAAAACTGCATTAAGTCTCTTTGAAATAATTATATTTTTCTTTGGAAATATGGAGTAAATTAATAGTCTGCTAGATAAATTATTTATTTTTAAATATCAGAGTATCGCTAGTAGGTATTTGCAGTAACAGAATGCCCACCTAAACTTGCCTTGCACAAAATACATGCTATACGTATGTAAAATATCTGACAAAATAAAAAATTTAATATTTTATTGTAAATTTATACTTGTCATCGTGGTAGAGTGGAAGTAAGAGAGGTTTGAATACCAGAGTTCCAATATTTCTCCTTCCATTCCGTAAATGTAGGGCTAAGCCATTCATGTCCGAGGATAAACGTATTTCCTGCACGTCTGGATCGACGGGTCGTAAAACCAAATGTACGTTCGCTCCATATTTGAGGATGGATCGTACTACTTACCACTCGTGCAAGCAAACACCTACATAAAGCATGACCTTGAAAGTTTTACGATATGTTTTATGAGCTAGTTTCAAGTAACGGTTGTTACGCGCTACCGATCAGAAGATAATATAAAATAATTTTTAATTGGGGTTATTTGAACAGCTGTTCTCATAGGTCATCAGGCCGTTAAATTTCAACGCCAAATAGAACGAAAATATTACATAATTATGACATTTCAAAACATTTAAACAAATATCGGAACTAGTACTATTAACATATACTCAAGGGCACATGAACACACACGATTAGACACCTAATAAAAAAGACGTTCATCGCTTGTATCCCGTCTATATTGGAATGTTTTGCTTGTTCGTGGGCACGACATATATGGAAAGCTAAGGCGCAACGCTAAGGGAGTACAGAAGGTTTCGTCGCCTCTACGCACAAAGCTTTGGAGTGCATTCTTGCAGTCGTTCGTCAGGAGAGAAAAAATTATATCTTAAGTGATGATCGTATTTTAACCTTGTTGAATTTGAGACTTTCACTTATTAAAAAAAAATCATCTATTATGGGAACTACGGTATTTTTTTTCAATTGCAATAATAACACTTGCGTGGATAAAGATCAAATTATGTGTTAAAACTAATATTTAGTAATGTGCTGACAGTGAAATGTCAAGACTTCTGGGAAAGCTGTCCTCATCTGGCGTGACGAAAATGTAGTTTGTTTAACGATATCAGTTTCCGAAATATGTTTTTATACGCTGTTCACGGTTAATTGAGTACTTTTGCAATCAACCTTTGAAAAATGTCACTTTCCGTTACCTGCCACACTGACTGGCATGCGCACAGCAAAGTTGGTAACGATGGAGGGAAATTATTTCCATGTGTTAAAAATTGGATTTAAGGTGTTAGGTGAACATTATAAAAATTTAAAGGATTTCAATAACTTTTCCTATTTTATAATGCATATAAGTGCAAGTATCAGAAAATTAATAAAATATATACTTTTCTAACGATTTCATAGTTCTACTTGACCGACGCATGAACAAGTGGTCAGATCTATTGCAATGTTAATTTTACATATGACAGAAGAATTCAAAATGTGCATACAAATAGATCTTAGGCATGACTCTCAAAACTGCTCAGTTTATCGTAAATTAACCTTGAATGTCTTTAAATGGTGCTGCGGTGGTGCAGTAGTCAAACTATTCGCCTCCAATAAAAGCGAACCGGGCTCAAGTCTCGTGTTAGATTCCCGGCGGGGTCACCCTCGTATTTTACATGTGATGGAAAGGGGACTTTGGCCTTGACTGGCGGGTCTTCTCGGAGCATCGGAGCACTCAACTTTCCCCCACCCTTGCATTCCGCCACTGCTCTTCACGTCGTTCCACCCTGACTGGCGCTTAAGGGCGCCGCATACTTGGAGGTTTCCAAAGCGTTAGAGGCAGTGAAGCGCGGGGGCGATAAGGACTAACTAACACGTTCGCTTTATGCCCCTTCGCTCCTACGCGCAAGGCACTGAACTGGCATGCAGTGTTTCCTTTGTGTTGCGTGTACCTATGACACTTTAAGCCCTGACCCTATAATTTTATCAGTGGAAAGTCTGTAGAAAAATTCAGAGCAGGTCCCTGTGTCATGTTTCCAACCGGTATATTATGAGATACAGCAGTTCTAAAAAGCGATTTTTAGTAATGTTCGAGGACTCGGCAATAGCACATATAATGTACATTATGTATTAATAATATTATACGTACCTCGCATGAAGTGTGTTTTATTTTCGTACATTGGTATCACGGGGACACGTTTAATGGTTTCGCAAAAAAACAATAAGATAATTGATATAACTAATGATCCTACTTTCCTCAAAACGACTGCAATTCATTTTTAAATAATTTATTAAAAGCTGAGTTGTTAGGAAGGAGTTGTCTTCTATTTGAAAACAATAACTTTAGAAATGAAATCAGAAACTTATGAAATAGTAGTGAAACAATTACAAATACGCACATGTCTTAACCGGGCCTTGAGCCCAGAAAACCTCGTACTATATGCCAGCGTGCAAGCCACTGCATTACGGACGTCTGATTCGGAGTATCAACTTCGGATTCAATCAGTCTAATGTTTCCAATGATAGGGTTTGCTAACCTAAAATATTTACAAGGCCGTCATTTTGAAAATAAGCGACTGAACCACTTAAAACATGTAAGTTTTATGGCCTACCGTAGCACTACTTATGTTAAGAAATTTATGGAAATAATTAGTCTAGTAAATAAGATATAACATAAAAAACTTAATTTTCTTTTTTAATGCTATCGTACAAAATTGCCAGAAAAAGAGGCTCATACACATTGCTTCTAATGCATACTGTCTACATACCAATTTTGGTTGAGTTTGGTGAAATTGTTTGTTATGTATGTCAAACTTACCTAAATGATATATGAATCTGCCAATTTGAACATAGTTGTCTGACCCACTCAAATCATGAAAGATTACACGGCCTTCTGTAGCATATATGGTGTAGGAAGTTCAGTAGAAATTTATTTGAAATGTTCCAGTGTAATATTTTGTGGGAATCGGCTGATTGTTCCTCGAGACATGGCATAAAAACCTCCATAATTTTCATGAGGTGATCTTCATAATTGGGGGACAAAAAAGTTATGTTATAGCAATTTATATGATTATATACCACCAATATACAAAGTTTAGTTAAAATAGATTACAAAGTTTCGTAGATATTGCCTACAAAACCAAAATTAAATTATAGTAACAATTCTAAAAATATTTGTCTCCTACTTAAAAAAAAAAAAAAATCTTTTAGTTTTATGGTCTATCATATTACATTTTCGCCAAATTTCGTTGGAATGGGTTGACTGTTTCCCGAGATACGAGATAAAATCATTACTGTTTATTGGTAGGGCTATCTTACAAAATTACAGAGAATTGAGTCTCCGCATAGACATATTCGATGGTTGGAATAGGTACTGCCAGAATACAAAGATAAGTGGGAGTTAATTTCGTTGATAAAAATACTGAACAAAAATAATGATAAAGACAACATTTTGAAAATAAGTGCATGACCTAGACAAAACATAGCGGTTTACACTAACTGCTGCAGTACTATTTGTTTTCCAAATTTTGAAGTAATCTGTCAATGGTTTCCTGAGATATGACAAAAAAAAACTTTATTTACTCGCATGACGCTGTCTTAGAAAATGGCAAACAAAATATGCTATATACATATAAAGATGATACATATAATGTATACTGCCGGCATACATACTTTAGTTTAAATAGATTACATGATTTTAACGAAATAAGATTCTAAGCTAAACAATTGCTATATGTCTGCCATTTTGAAAATAGGCATCTGGCATGCTTCAAACATTTCACTCAGCATCATCTGTATCAGTACTATTTGTTTGGCAAATTTTGTAGGAATCGGTTAGATATTTACCGAATTATGAAATAATTACTTTATTTATTCGTATGGCTGTATCTTCCAAAATGGCCTACAAAAATCGTTATTTGTTGGTACATATGATACATATCATATATAATTTCTGTATACAAAATTAGGTCGAAATTCGTTAAATGTTATGACAGATGTACTAAATAAACTTAAAACATTACTTTGGCCGCCATTTTTAAAATAAGTAACTAATCAAATTAAATCACTCACGTTTACATGGCCCACCACAGTATTGCTTACGTACCAAATTAGATGAGCATAGGTTGAATAGTTGAATAATGTAAAATTTTTTTTTGGAAATTGCTGCTTTTTTTTTTTTAATAACTGAATAACAAATATATCCTTTTCAAAATTTAATGCCTACACAATGGTCTGCAAGCATACAAAGTTTGGTTTAAATCGGTTTAATGGTTCCCGAGATATGACATACCACCCAAAAATTTTAATGACAGCCATTTTGATAGTAAGTTCTCTACCTGTTCAAAAACTTTAAAAGTCAGGTGTCCTTACTAAGTATTATAAGTGTACCAAGTTTGGTGAAATTCGGTTAAAGCGTTCAAAAATTGAAAAGCGGGGACGTACACACGACAGATACACAAAAAGACACACTCACACACACCCTTAAAACACACATTCACACACAGATACACTGAGAGGAAAATTATCTCGTAAGCCTTTCTTTCCTTCGGAAAGTAGGCTAAAATAAGAGGTTTTGAATCATTTTGTAACGCAGTTCAAGCGCCAGATACGCTCCACCCTTAAGAACTTCGATGTTTAGCGCCATGAAAAACCACTCAACACAACTGTTAACACAATAAAATGGGATGAGACAAAATACCTGACTTAATTGTGGCCTAAACGACAAGCTCCGATAATACTATTTCATTCCAGGTATTATTCATATTAAAAGCACCTTACTGCTTCTGGTATCCCATAGGAACGTTTTTACCACGGTTAATTAAGCTATTGTTTATAAGAACGAAAGCATCATTTAATTGTTTGGTTTAATGGTGGTGGAAAAACCGGCCATACAGTGTCGCCTGAGCGGTTTATCGCTAGCGGAGTCGAGCCAGCCGTGTGTGAAGTTCAGGATCGTGTGGCAGACGTGACGCGACACACTGCTAGTTGGCCCAGCTCCGCGGGCGATCGGCAATTTCGCACTTTCGCGCGCGCGCAAAATTTACGGCATGACTTCTCGCGTTTATGATAAACACACCGCGACAACACTTAAAACGGATTATACTATGGCCGTGTCCAGACGAAAAGTTGGATAAAAATCGACATAAAGTAGTACGCCATTTAAACGATGCGCGCATTAGACAGCACTGACTTGTGAAAATCTTGTTCGGTACCCGTCGTTGCATCGAGTTAAAAGAAAAGCAATGTTTATGGAATTATGTTATCTTAGACTAACCGAGTACTGATATAACATTTTTTATGAAATGCTTCTACAGCGAATTCTTTAAGGGCATATTTTGGACCACAATCAATTTTAAGGGTAAACCAAGGACGAATAAAATTTCTAAAGACTTTAGAACCAGCGCCTTAAAATAAAATCAGGAAAAAAGGAATTTAGAGCTTGACGTAATCAAATTTTATATAATCTTAGATAATAAAATCTAACCGGACTAAAATATAATATGGTAGATGCCAGAAGGCACACATAAAAGGCATACCAGCACACATTTTCTAAGCAAACTTTTTGCAAGAAATGATTTTAGAAGAAATTATTTGTGTGTAGATTTGTGTGATCGTGTGTGTGTGTATATACATATATATATGTATATATATATATGTGTATATGATGATTCACACGAGTAATTACCGCCACTCACAGGATTTATTGCTTACATAATTTGGGGCAAAATATGTCATATAAATGTGGGTCCTGTTCCCAATATTAACACAGTAATTAGAAACATTTGAAAGATGACGACTAAAATAATAACCCTAACAGAAGGAAATCAAGTTATGTATTACAAAACCGTATTGTTTACAGTTGAGCATCACAGTTGTGTCCAACAAGCTTACAAAATATGTTGAAAAATGTTTCCATCTACTTTCATACCCTTGGCCGCACGCTTATGAACCGCACGTGTAGCTCTACGCAACTCCACACGGCTGTCTTTGATTTCTGTAGCGGTATGCATGATGCACGCAAGTAGTTCCTAACGTGTTTGTGCAGTCCTTTGGTAAATAATATCCTTCATTCATCCCCATGCGCAATAATCTAGTGGTGATATATCTGCCGATCGAGGAGGCCAGGGGTGAAAACCGCCTCGTCCTATCCATCTCTCAGGGAAATACACATCTAAGTGTTCAACCAAAGCAGGTTGGAAGTGAGGAAGAGCACCATCATGCTGAAAGATCATACGACGTCTCACTGCTAACAGAATATCCTCATGTGACAGCGGCAGATCTTGCAAAAATTGCAGATACACCACACCAGTCGAGCATCCCGGGAAAATGAATGGCCCAATCAACTGATAATGTGGGACACCATACCACACATTGATGCTGAAACGGTGTTGAAAACTCCTTTCCACTGTAGCGTAGGTATGCTGATTGTCGAATTACTCTGTAAATATTAGGAAGAGGACCCACATTCATATGACAAATTTTGCTTCAAATGATGCAAGGAGTACGGCCTGTAAGTGGCGGTAACTCCTCGCGAATCAGTCTTTATATATATATATATATATATATATATATATACACACACACACATACACAGGATTATTCAGCTAGGACGTTCACCCCAAATATCTTCCGAACCGGTGAAAGTATAAAAATTTTGATTTTGATTTCGTAAATGGCACTACGATGATCATAAGTCACCGTCTATGTCTGTTCTGAGATGTAATTAATTACTGAGATATCGTTCTCAACTTTGATTTTTAAAAGGGTATATAGTAATTTTTCCCCAATATCACAACATTTTATTAAGCGGGGCGAGATTAGTGACGTGTTTATTTTGAAAATTCTTCGAGACCATTTTTTGAGATATAAGGGAGTGTTTATAGGTGTATGCATTTTACTGTAGCTGTGACGGGGTCGGTTTCATCATCCGCTGGGATGTCCTGCGGAGTCGTCCTACACAAGTGACGCACGCGCTAGTGATACAGTAACACAGGTATCAAACGCATGTTACCATTGTACCGCAGTTGCGAGTTCTGGTGAAGCTGAAGGAAATTTACGCTAACGAGAAAAAACTCGATATACTTTTGATTAAGAGTGAATGTAAACGAAATGCGACGGCAGTGGTGGCATTATAAGCAGAGAGGCATCCGTTACGATAGTGTCCGTCGCGAATGACACTGTCGGGATTTTACAGGAAACTATTAATAGGTGGGAATTTGAAGACGCTGGTGAGAATTAGACACATANGGTGAAGCTGAAGGAAATTTACGCCAACGAGAAAAAACTCGATATACTTTTGATTAAGAGTGAATGTAAACGAAATGCGACGGCAGTGGTGGCATTATAAGCAGAGAGGCATCCGTTACGATAGTGTCCGTCGCGAATGACACTGTCGGGATTTTACAGGAATCTATTGATAGGTGGGAACTTGAAGACGCTGGTGAAAATTAGACACAGACGCAACAAGGAAACCGCAGGCATCTGACATTCTGGCGGCAGTAGCCCACAATCCACATGTGAGCACAACGAAACCTGCGAGTGGCTCTAAAATAAGCCAGGCAAGTGTTGTTCGCATTCTACAACGGTGCAGATTTCATCCGTACCACGTATCAATTCATCAGCAACTAGATGAGCGTGACTATACGAGGAGAGTGGAATTTTATCGTGCTATTCGTTTGAAAATGCGGGACAATATACAGTTTCTCCAGCGAGTTATTTTCACCGACGAAGCCAGGTCTAGCCGTGGCAACGTGTACTTGAGGAATATGCATACATGGTTAACTGAGAATCCGCGCCGGCTGAGGGAGGTGGAACACCAGAGACAATGGACTGTGAGTGTGTGGTGTGGGTTGATCGGTGAGTTATTGATCCGTCGCTACTTCATTGAGGCCACACTAAATGAAATCAAATACGTAGAATTTATTTTGGAAGTGCTACCTACTATCAATGAAGATGTTCCTCTGTAAATACATCAATGTATGTGGTACCAGCATGACGGCTGTCCTGCACATATATCACGCGTAGCTAGAAACGCACTCAACAACCTATATCCCGACAAGTGGATTGGGCGCGGAGGCATAATCCCATGGCCAGCACATTCACCTGACTTGACTCATTTAGACTATTATCTTTGGGGCGCAGTAAAAGAGTGTTATCTTCTCTTGCCAAACGACTGGACATGTGCATTGCAGTTTATGGTGGTCTTTTTGAGCACACGATAGAGTATGCACAACATGGACGCGCTAGTAATTGAACACGGATATGCGAGATGAGAATAACCAATCACTTATCCGGGATCATCTGATTACAACATTCTGGAACCTTTATTAGTGGTCATTATCGATGCTATTAGGAATATTGTTCGCTCGACAACTACCTATTAGCCACTTTTGTACAGGACATGATGGTTCACATACATTTTCCATGTCCCATACAGTATTTGTACTAGATTATCCGCATGCGAAAGGGTGTTTCGTGTGTTGCAGTTCATGTTCGTACCTTGATTACAATCAATTGGCAGAGCAATCGTCTCTGTTTCACAGTCCACGCCAATGCAACTACAGCGTCAAAACCTTGCAGTAAATCGTATTTTGCAATCTATGGAGCACGTTTATTCCATTGTTCTTTCCGATCAATGTGGGCAACGAGGTACGTGCAGGAACTCTCCGCTGAACATCTCCCAGCGGATGAAGCAACCTACCCTTCCACACCTGCAGTTAAATGCATACAACTATGAACATCTCCATATATCTCAAAAAGTGCTCTTCGGAATTCAAAATAATCGCGTCACTGAACTCGCCGCATAACAACATGCTATGACGCTGGGAAAAATTAGTTCATATCCATTTAAGAAACCAAAGATGAAATCGTTATCTCAGTAATTAATTACATCTTGGAATATACATAGACTGTCTCTTATGAACGCATCGTAGATTTATTTACGAATTTGAAATAAAAATTTCGATAGCTTCAGCGGTTAGGAAGATATTTGGAGTGAACATATTAGCTGAATAATATATACAATATATATGTATATATAATCCATAATCCTGTCCNGAAGATATTTGGAGTGAACATATTAGCTGAATAATATATACAATATATATGTATATATAATCCATAATCCTGTCCATATAGGTAAACTTATGTTTATATATATATATCGGAAACGAAGAAAGTTTAAACTACAGTTATCCAAACATTGTTTTATGTTATCGGGAAGATCAATATAATTGAACACTATTATTTATACCTTTTACCATAATGAAAATAATAGGGCAGGCCACCCTCTTATTGCAGACAACTTTTTATACCGCAGGATATACGAAAGCTTAATGGTGGTTTATTTATCAGTATGAACTAACGGAAAAATAGCCGAGGTGGTGCAATTGCGAAGGAACCACAGTTTTCATGTAAAATGCACACAAAGCTTCGACTTCAGCTGTACAGTTCCTAGAACGTCAGTAATACTACCTATATGCGTCCAAGGTACGCTGCTGTGCCCCTTCCTAGACAATGGCGAATTATATATTTAATACTTACTATAAAAACATGTACTTCATTTTACTATACTAACAGTACTGAAACGGAATGTTCGTTTGTGAATACAGTCGTTTGCAATTCACTGCAGGATGTATTTTTTATTGTTTAAGCGCCTAGAACTCTATCACTGCCACCTACATTTTTGTGTGCGTTTTACACGAAAACGGTGGCCCCTGGGCAGTTGCAACAAGCGGGCATTATTTATAAAGTAGGTTGTACTGCTTGATAAATCATATTCAAACATTTTTAAATTACGTAGGTAAGAGAGTTGTATACAATTAGAGGGCTGCATGCCATGCTATTTTCTTTACAACGGGGTGTATTAATGAGATTTTGCATAAAGGTTGCACATCCTGATAAGAAAAATAATGTTCGGAGAACTGTAATTTAGTTTCACTCCGTTTACGACATTTTGCGAACATTCAAGTTTAAAAACTCGATTTTGAAGGCTTCATAAATCCGTTACTAATCAATTTCGGCAAAAAGGTGTGCCACACATTTCCCACTTGATTTTGCATAACGAATCACCTCACAAAGTTTGGCAGTAAAATTCAGATTCTTTTAAATATAGATATAGCTTATACGTATATGTGCGTATTAGAGTGTTTATACGACGTGTATCTAAAACATACCGACAAATTGTAATAGGTTATTATTGAGGTGGAAATTGAAAGATTGAGATAGGCAACCCATGGTCCAGGTCTACTAACAAGAGTGGTAGACGCTTCCAAAGCTTGTGAAAATATTATTATTTAATGTGGTATATATGAAACTACTTGCGGGACGGAAACAAAGTAATGGGAACAAATTATTTAAACCATAATCATTAATAAAGTAAATGTCATGTTCATGTACCCCCTTCNTATATATATATATATATATATATATATATATATATATATATATACACACACACACATACACAGGATTATTCAGCTAGGACGTTCACCCCAAATATCTTCCGAGCCGGTGAAAGTATCAAAATTTTGATTTTGAATTCGTAAATGGCACAACGATGATCATAAGGCACCGTCTATGTCTGTTCTGAGATGTAATTAATTACTAAGATAACGTTGTCAACTTTGATTTTTAAAAGGGTATATAGTAATTTTTCCCCAATATAACAACATTTTATTAAGAGGGGCGATATTAGTGACGTGTTTATTTTGAAAATTCTTCGAGAGCATTTCTTGAGATATAAGGGAGTATTTATAGGTGTATGCATTTGACTGTAGCTGTCGCGGGGTCGGTTTCATCATCCGCTGGGATGTCCTGCGGAGTCGTCCTACACAAGTGACGCACGAGCTAGTGATACAGTAACATAGGTATCAAACGCATGTGACCATTGTACCGCAGTTGCGAGTTCTGGTGAAGCTGAAGGAAATTTACGCCAACGAGAAAAAACTCGATATACTTTTGATTAAGAGTGAATGTAAACGAAATGCGACGGCAGTGGTGGCATTATAAGCAGAGAGGCATCCGTTACGATAGTGTCCGTCGCGAATGACACTGTCGGGATTTTACAGGAATCTATTGATAGGTGGGAACTTGAAGACGCTGGTGAAAATTAGACACAGACGCAACAAGGAAACCGCAGGCATCTGACATTCTGGCGGCAGTAGCCCACAATCCACATGTGAGCACAACGAAACCTGCGAGTGGCTCTAAAATAAGCCAGGCAAGTGTTGTTCGCATTCTACAACGGTGGAGATTTCATCCGTACCACGTATCAATTCATCAGCAACTAGATGAGCGTGACTATACGAGGAGAGTGGAATTTTATCGTGCTGTTCGTTTGAAAATGCGGGACAATATACAGTTTCTCCAGCGAGTTATTTTCACCGACGAAGCCAGGTCTAGCCGTGGCAACGTGTACTTGAGGAATATGCATACATGGTTAACTGAGAATCCGCGCCGGCTGAGGGAGATGGAACACCAGAGACAATGGAGTGTGAGTGGGTGGTGTGGGTTGATCGGTGAGTTTTTGATCGGTTGCTACTTCATTGAGGGCACACTAAATGAAAACAAATACGTAGAATTTATTTTGGAAGTGCTACCTACTATCAATGAAGATGTTCTTCTGTAAATACATCAATGTATGTGGTACCAGCATGACGGTTGTCCTGCACATATATCACGTGTAGCTAGAAACGCACTCAACAACCTATATCCCGACAAGTGGATTGGGCGCGGAGGCATAATCCCATGGCCAGCACATTCACCTGACTTGACTCATTTAGACTATTATCTTTGGGGCGCAGTAAAAGAGTGTTATCTTCTCTTGCCAAACGACTGGACATGTGCATTGCAGTTTATGGTGGTCTTTTTGAGCACACGATAGAGTATGCACAACATGGACGCGCTAGTAATTGAACACGGATATGCGAGATGAGAATAACCAATCACTTCTCCGGGATCATCTGATTACAACATTCTGGAACCTTTATTAGTTGTCATTATCGATGCTATTAGGAATATTGTTCGCTCGACAACTACCTATTAGCCACTGTTGTACAGGACATGATGGTACACATACATTTTCCATGTCCCATACAGTATTTGTACTAGATTATCCGCATGCGAAAGGGTGTTTCGTGTGTTGCAGTTCATGTTCGTACCTTGATTACAATCAATTGGCAGAGCAATCGTCTCTGTTTCACAGTCCACGCCAATGCAACTACAGCGTCAAAACCTTGCAGTAAATCGTATTTTGCAATCTATGGAGCACGTTTATTCCATTGTTCTTTCCGATCAATGTGGGCAACGAGGTACGTGTAGGAACTCTCCGCTGAACATCTCCCAGCGGATGAAGCAACCTACCCTTCTACACCTGCAGTTAAATGCATACAACTATGAAAATCTCCATATATCTCAAAAAGTGCTCTTCGGAATTCAAAATAATCGCGTCACTGAACTCGCTGCTTAACAACATGCTATGACGCTGGGAAAAATGAGTTCATATCCATTTAAGAAACCAAAGATGGCATCGTTATCTCAGTAATTAATTACATCTTGGAATATACATAGACTGTCTCTTATGAACGCATCGTAGATTTATTTACGAATTTGAAATAAAAATTTCGATAGCTTCAGCGGTTCGGAAGATATTTGGAGTGAACATATTAGCTGAATAATATATACAATATATATGTATATATAATCCATAATCCTGTCCTTATAGGTAAAATTATGTGTATATATATCGGAAACGAAGAAAGTTTAAACTACAGTTATCCAAACATTGTTTTATGCTATCGGGAAGATCAATATAATTGAACACCATTATTTATACCTTTCACCATAATGAAAATAATAGGGCAGGCCACCCTCTTATTGCAGACCACTTTTTATACCGCAGGATATACGAAAGCTTAATGGTGGTTTATTTATCAGTATGACCTAACGGAAAAATTGCCGAGGTGGTGCAATTGCGAAGGAACCACAGTTTTCATGTAAAATGTACACAAAGCTTCGACTGCAGCTGTACAGTTCCTAGAACGTCAGTAATACTACCTATATGCGTCCATGGTATGCTGCTGTGCCCCTTCATAGACAATGGTGAATTATGTATATAATACTTACTATAAAAACATGTAAAAACATGTACTACATCTTACTATGCTAACAGTACTGACACGGCATGCTCGTTTGTGAATACAGTCGTTTGCAATTCACTGCAGGATGTATTTTTATTGTTTAAGCGCCTAGAACTCTATCACTGCCACCAACATTTTTGTGTGCGTGTTACACGAAAACGGTGGGCCCTTGGCAGTTGCAGCAAGCGGGCAATATATATTAAGTTTGTTATACTGCTTGATAAATCACAATAAAATATTTTTAAATTACGACGTTAAGAAAGTCGTATGCAATGAGAGAGTTGCATGCCATGTTATTTTCTTTACAGCGGGGTGTATTAATGAGATTTTGCATAAAGGTTGCACATCCTGATAACATAAAACAAGGTTTGGAGAACTGCAATCTAGTTTCACTCCGTTTCCGAAATTTTGCGAACATTCAAGTTTAAAAACTAGATTTTCAAGGCTTCATAAATCCGTTACTAATCAATTTAGGCAAAAAGGTGTGCCATACATATCCCACTTGATTTTGCATAACGAATCACCTCACAAAGTTTGTCAGTTGAATTCCGATTCTTTTAAATATGTATATAGCTTATACGTATATGTGTTTATACAGTGTTTATACGACGTGTATCTAAAACATACCGACAAATTGTGATACGTTATTATTGAGGTGGAAATAGAAAGATTGAGATAGGCAACCCATAGCACAGGTCTACTAACAAGAGCGGTAGACGCTTTCAAAGCTTGTGAAAATATTATTATTTAATGTGGTATATATGAAACTACTTGCGGGACAGAAACAAAGTAATGGGAACAAATTATTTAAACCATAATCATTAATAAAGTAAATGTCATGTTCATGTACCCCCTTCTCATCATGTTGAAAAGAGTTGTTACCACTATTATTTATACAAAAAAAAGTGCGTTACAGGATGAATTCCCTATTTTGAACTAAAAATTGTGACATGCCAGCAAAATTAGCAACATAAATGTCTTTTGAAAATTTGTATAACTCTCGCCCTTTTCGAGAAAAAATTACATGGTTAATTTCACAGAGTAATGTTACTGCCTGCCAGGTAGGCAACCAGTAATGGCGGTCAGCGCTTCGTCCCTTAGTGGAATGAGTTTCCAGCAACTGTGTGAGTGGTCGTACATTAGTGCACAAATATCAATACGGTGGGATTTCCTCACTGCTACTGGTAAAGAAGACGGAAAAAAAATTTCAGTTCTTGCAATAATAATGTAATGTGCCATCATAAGCAACTTTACAACACCTGTTCAAAATGGTGGCCACCAACCTCAATGCAACAATTAATCCGGCATATGAAAAACTGGGGTACCCTTGCGAAAACATCCGGCATATCTTGAACCTTCTCACAGGCAGCCATTACTCTGGATAACAGATCTTCCTCCGACTCAATGGGCGGGTCGTACACCAGAGCCTTGATGAACACCCACAGGAAAAAGTCTAGCGGATTAAGGTCAGGAGAGCGTGTTGGCTACGCCAGCAGACCCACATCTTTCAATCCACCGTGCCGGAAATTCCACGCTGAGGTGATCACGTTCAGCTCTTGTGCAATGTGGAGGAGCACCGTCGTGTTGTAGCCAAATACGTTGCCGGACCGCGAGTGGCACATCCTCGAGGAAATTTGGCAATGTGCATTGCAGTAATTGGCATTACACGTGTCCAGTCAATCGTTGTGGCTTGAAGTATCGCCCAATGAGATGATCACTCACAATCCCCGCCCAGATGTTCAAGGAAATCTGTGCTGGTTAGCTATGGCGTCGTCCCACATGTGACTGTTCCTGCTGTTAAAATAACCGACTCTCGTGAATGTCGCTTCATCAGTAAACAATACAATGGAAGTAAAATGAGGAACTGCAGGGCAGTGTTGCAGAAACCACTGCGAAATATCACGTTGAGGAGCGAAATCTGCTGTCTCCAATGTTTGTACTTTTCGCACGTGGTAGGCACGCAGCAGATGCTCGTGCATAACACGCCATACGGTGGTATGGAACACACCCATTTCTTGCGCAATGGCGCGGGTATTTGCTGTTGGGTTATCCTCCACAACGTTTAGTACTTTTTCTTCCACATTTGGTGTACGGACATTCCCCGGGTGATCGGACCTAGCTCGTGCCTTAAACATGCCTGTTCCACGCAGTCTCTGAGTGACAGTTGCGAAGGTCTCGTGATGAGGTTGCCGCCGCGCTGGAAACCTCTCGTGGTACAATCGTACAGCAGCTCGTGCGTTACCTTCAACTGCACCGTAAAGCAGAACCATGTATGTTATATCTCAGTTAGTATATTATAAATCCTATACAGGTTGCCTACCTGGCATGCAGTAACATTTCTCTGTGAAATCAATCATGTAATTTTTACTCGAAATGTACTAGAGTTAGACAATATTTGCGAAATACATTCATGTTGCTAATTTTGCCAGCATTACATAATCTCTAGTCAAAAATAGGGAATTTATCCTGTAGCATAATGATTTTGCAGAAATAATGATGGCAACACCTCCTTTCAACATGACGGGTATGGGTTACATGGACACGAAATTCACTTTTTTAATTATTACGATTGAAATAATTAGTAACCATACTGTGTTTCTGCCCGCAAGCGGTTTCCTAAATATGACAATAATTGACACAGTTTTACACAAACTTTTAAAACGTCTATATACCGCTCTTGCTATTTGACCTGGACCACTGCTTGCCTATCCCAATCTTTCTATTTCCACCTCAGGAATAACATATAAAAATTTAAATGCCTTTAGGGCAAGTAAGTTTAGGGTATATTTTAGGGAATTCCCTTAGAAGGATTTCCACACGTTAGAATCGTGCCGAATTATGTCGCTGGTCAGCGGGTTTTCTCAGAGTTTTCTTGTTTTCTACGCCCTTGCATTCCGACGCTGCTACATAGTCAACTCGCTTCACACTCATCGTTTCTCAGGACATAGATGCTAAGAACCACCCAAATCTCTTCACTCCTGGTTTCTTTCCAGATATAAAACGTTGTTGGTATGGGCGGGGAGAGCACAGAGACATTCGAAATGATGCACAATTTTCTATAGCTATCGTTTCAAGAAACGTGGTCTAAAAATATGCATGTGGTGTACAAACGTTTCGTTTTAACTTAACCAAAAGACGTAAACGACTAAATAAAATAAATTTCGTCTTGACAGCATAAACATAGACTAGGTATAAAAATACCGTAAAGGATCGAGATATTTTTATTTGTTGAAGTCAAACTATCGGTTTGCATGAATTAATTTATTTTCTATTATTTGCACATTGCGATATTTTAAACACAAAATTACCTGTATGACTTCAATAATTAATTTAAAGTAATTTAACGTGCAAGAGACATATTAACCACAAACAAATTACAACTTCAGTCCATATAATTTTGTAATACATACTGATAATAAATAAAAAATAAATTTATATACGTTAAAAATATTTCAACACTTCTATTGACGTCAACGAGGAAATGAGTCAGTGATGAATAATGCATACCTAAGGAAAAAAAAGCGTGATAATAGGTAAAGCATTTAACTCGTGAGAAATATAATTAGATGTCGAATTTATTTCTTAGGTTAATAAACAGCTGCTACCGATAACATGCACCACAAAACACATTATTTATTTGTCCCGAGATGTTAGAAACAGTTACACTGATAGAAGTACACCTCCAAACAAAATATTTTTTCATTTTAAAGCTTAAAACTTTATATTTATTTGTTATTAAAGGAATAAGTTTAAAACAAGGAACAGTTTTAGTCAAACTATTCTGCGGTTTGAACAAAAATATAGCATCTAAAGTTATAGCAGTATGTCAGAAAGAGCACTACTTTTTTTACTACCTCTTGCATGTGTGTGTGTGTGTGTGTGTCTGTGTGTGGCTTGAGGGGAGGGGGGATGGCAGGAGTATTATCCTTGAAACTTTGCAAGGAACGCCACATAACATATCTGGCCATGACGACACGTTTGTAACAATTTCTACTAATTATACGCTCTTATTTTTACATATGGCTGCTACGTTTTAAGCTTAAATTTATAACATAAGGAAGAAATTCAAACTTGTAATATACATACATAAATATTGTCGAACATGGCTTAGGGAAGTGCACAATTCCGGTAACGTATATGAAATTTAATTAAATTCTATATTAAGTTTTAATGATATTTGCTATTTCAGTCTTTATATGGTAGCCCGTATACGTAGATGTGCATATTAATATTTCCGTTTACCGTGCTTAAATTCATTTTGCTTTTTTTCTTAAACAGGGAACGCAAAGACTTGCGTCTGCACTTGTAAAACAGACATATTCTTCTCCATTTATTATATTTCTATTAAACTTTTATTTAAGCTATATTATTTTTTATAATTGCTTTTTAATGGCTATTTCTTGTTCGTGTGTAGAAATGAAGGCCCGTACCCCAATTTGTAAGGATGTAATTATATGGCGCTATTATTTAAACAGTTTATAAAATAAATACCTTATTTTTATGATTTTAATAAGTTTTTCAATTTGCATACGTTTTTTATAATTTATTTTCCGCTGGTGGAAAACAAGTGTATGACCCTATAACCTTCCTAATCATCGGTTTTGTGAGACCACACTAGCTTATTAAGTAGCAAAAATTTACGTGATTAGTGCTATGGCTAGGTACGCCAGCTAGCATAATTCATCATGTCCTCCTGACCACGAAAAGTGATAACTATACCTCAGCTTAGAACAACGATGAAACAAACACGATTTTAATCTGATAGAAACTGCCCTTAATATTGTGCGCAATACGTGGCAACTTTCTGTGACCCAAATCTATTTCAATATGTGTAATATTCATTTCCAACCATACTTTTCCTACGAGTGGAGAGGCCGCAGTGATGTAGTGGTTAGACTTCTCGCCTCTCACCTAGGCGAACCGAGTTTGATACCCAGCGGGTTGACTTCCGAATTTTTGTATGTGGAAATCGTGCCGGACGATGCCGCTGGTGGGCGAGTTTTCTCAGGGATCTCCTTTTTTCCGTGCCCTTCCATTCCGGTGCTGCTCCTCGCTCTACCCTCATCGGCTCTCAAGACATCGATGTTAAGAGCCGCCCAAATCTCTTCAGTCACCTACTCACGATGGGTAAATTCGTAAATCGAAGCGAACATTATTTTGACTGGTTATTTTGATTTTGTCGAGTCCTGCGGTCGAAGTCGCTCTGGCGTTACCTTCGGACGTGGAGATTATGAGTTTGTATACTGGGCATACGTGATAAATATATGCCTTTATTAAGCTTATTCTAAGATTAGTGTAGTCTGCATGTAGTCTCTCATCAGACAAAAAGCACGAAGACCTGTAGTTAACGACAAACTATTTTATTTATTCAACAGCCGGAAAATAGTGAAGGTATTGTGAAATGTTTTAGATCGTCATTATTTCGTACGACTAACCACGTGGACATTTTGTTCTAATAATCGTCATCAAATCATGCCTGCTGCTGTTATATTTATGTTTGTACCCTTGCTTCTCGCCTTTCTCATTAGGATTTTGCAAATGCTACGAACATTAAGAGAGTAACAGTGAAGCAATGTAAAAATCTTAATGCAGAACAATACCTTATTCAGATGTAAATTGCATGGTTAATTAATGTATTAATGTAAACTGGTTTATTTTTAAAAACGTTACATTCATGGTAATTTTTTATGTTCACATTTAAGGCTCTATGGCATGTCGGACTAAAATTCCATCGCTTCTACCGTCCTGATGGAATCTCGTCTTCCACTTGGCTTATGCTTACAGGCAAGGTTCAGTACACTTTTTTCTTCCGTTTTGTTAACATGCCTAGTTCATTGCATTTCATTTAAATCAATTGTTTCTCTACCTTAAATAATTTTCCAATAATTTTGTTTCATATCTCGTCCATCCCCGAATATAATTTTTCAGTCGAAGAATATTCATTCATATCGCCTGAATTCAATAAGTTTCCTTTAGTTTCGTAGCTGAGTTTTCATTTCTATAAAACATAACAGCATTGTCATTATCTTATAAATAATAACACATGTTCACAACTTGTTTAAATTACCAGATTACTTAGATTCCCACAGTATCTAACAGAGAAAAAGAAGAAGCTGGAGGGTAGTGCAGACTTTGATGGCATTCTGTTGTTTTGGAGTTAAGTAACTCGAACATAAATACTAAGCAGTGGTGTGGAAGCTAATTTAGATGGGATATAGAAAACTGCATTAAAATGTATTGCGGTCTTAAATGGCGGTGTGTGTTTATGTCAAATTTTGTATGTGTGTATGCTTGTATGTGGACAACTCTACACCGTATGACGGATCAGTCCCAAAATAGGTATGTATACCATTCAGTACCCAACTTAAATTACTGTGCATGCCAAAATGGACTCCGGCCTCTCATTGAGTATGAAACCCTCAAAACCACAAAAACGGTGTCGTGTTTATCAATTCAACACCATTTCACGGATCTGCACCAAATTTTCAAGGAGTCCTTTCAGAACCACACTTATAATAATGTGTGGGCTAAACGCCCCCCCCCCGGCACAAATGGTGCCCGAAACATAAGAAAACCCTAATATGTGGCTGTGCATTTAAATAATTGGATTAGTGTACACCTTTAGACAGATCTGAACCAAATTTTGCAGGGATGCCCTTCAGTGCTCATCTTTAAATACTGTGTAGGCAAAAAGTGACTCTGGTCTCCCATTGAGCCAGAAACCCTTAAGGTCGTTGCTTCTCTCACCGCTCTCTAATACCAGGGCAACGCCAGGTAATTGTACTGGTTTACCATAACAATTATAATTTCGCGAGGAACCTTAACCGTTATACCAGCTCAAGCATACAGAACGAAGAAAGTTGGAAACATATGAAAAATATAACGATACCCAATCCTTTCTTACTGAACTTTACGGGGTAAATGCATATGCTCATTAATAATATTTCCCAGGATTAAATTGTGATTGATTGATAAATGCGAAACGATTAAAAATATTCGATAAACAGGAATTTGGGAATATATATCTCGCTGGCTCGTTATTACGAACATCCTTACCAGAAACTTAAAAAAATTAATATTTTACTCTAAAGAGAATTTTAGTGTTAATACCTTCTCATAAACTCGTAATAGGTTCAGTTTCGTTATAAGGTCTTAGGCTCTACATAATTATAATTTTTATTTAAACGTATAACATAAATTCCTTATAAATAGAGTTTGTAAACTACTACAAAGTAATTTGAAATTTTTGCCTACAAACTACGAAATACAGATTTCAGCATCAATTCTGTTTGTTGAAAGGGAAACAGTGTTTATCAAGACTGAATTTAAACGTTATTTTAAATTATATTTATATTATATTTTTATTGCGAAAGTGCAGTATTCCTAAGTTGGTCTGATTTATGAGAATAATACAGTTTGCAGAAAGAATAATTCGATACTTTTCGTGAAATCAGAACATACGTAGATTTATATGCAAGAAAAAATATTATTAAAGCCATACTGTAGTAAACATTTACGTGTTCATTAATAAAGCAATCAAATTTTCGTAGAAATACAGAGTACCCATTTCCATCATACAAAGCATTAAAAAAAATTATATTCCAACATTTAAAACAGTTTTGAAATTCTGCTTTAAATAAATATTAAATAAACACGTGAAAAGAAAATGCATTGGAATTGTAATGATTCGCATAAAAGGCGGGATGGAGCACGGCAACATAATATTGCTCTAACGGATACAAAATAAATGAGCACAGAAAGGCGAATTCGCGTTGCCGCTTCCTTCAATATTAGCGAGTTCGGTCACGTTTGTTCTTCCTTTGAGAAGGCCAGTAAACCGGCCTTGAGACCGACTGTCGGACTATATTGAAGCTTGCATGTTGCTTGCTCTTCTGTAGCGTGTATCTGAACGTGTCCTGCGCTGATTGAGCATGTCTCAGCTCCTTGCACATGCAGATGGCCTTGCGTGTTGTGGCCCATTGGAGATGTCACCGTAAATTTCGTGCTTTGCGAGAAGACGAGATTCACCATTGGTTGGACTGCCGCATGGCAAGTTAGGACACCAGGACCAGGATTTGGAACGACGTCCCTCCTTGTTTCTGGCACGTGGGAGTAAAAAAGGCGACAAACGGTTTGTCTGGAGTTCTCTATACACGCGGCTTTCACGATTATTCACCGGGCCGTGCCGAGCCATGTTGGCTACCAGAAGACAGTTTGCAGTTAACTTATGAATGCAATAAATTTTATTGGCCTCTTCGCCGTGTTAAAGTGGGCTGTACCAAGCTAGCGCTTGTGTATTGTGGGATTCCAATTACTGACGAGAAAATCGTAAATTTTGGATTAAAACTTGATGGCAGTGTGTCTAACATGGAGGACATTGCACCAGGAACGTTTTGAAGATTTTGAATTTACACAATAGGAATATAGTATCAAATAAGGCAAGCACTTTATATGTGACAGCAGCTAATCGTTTCTGAGACTTTTCGATAACTACATAAAGAGCGGCCTTCAAAAAAAGGATTAGGTACTTGTAACGTCAGAAAATGGAAAATGTCCTATGAATGAAGTGTTAATTTTGATTTATTTTATTCGATTTGATAATCCCTTTCGGTACCAACTAAAATTTTCATTTAAAGTGCTTAAAGAACTAATGTAACACACTGAAGAGCCAAAAAAAAAAAAACTGGTACACCTGCCTAATATCGTGTAGGGCCCCCGCGAGCACGCAGAAGTGCCGCAAGACGACGTGGCATGGACTCGACTAATGTCTGAAGGTATGCAGGAGGCATTAATATCTGTGCCAATTTGAGAAAGGGTTGCACGTCTGTCACGTTTAATGATTCTCGTCAGTCGTCTTTTGTCCCGTTCGTTCACGATCTTTTTCCGGCCGCAGCGATGTCGAAGATTTGGTGTTTTACCGCATTCCCGATATTCACGGTACACTCGTAAAATGGTCGTACGCGAAAATCCAAATTTTATCGCTACATCGGAGATACTATACCCCATATCTCGTGCGCTGATTATAACACCACGTTCAAACTCACTTAAATCTTGATAACCTGCCATTGTAGCAGCAGNGGAGATACTATGCCCCATATCTCGTGCGCTGATTATAACACCACGTTCAAACTCACTTAAATCTTGATAACCTGCCATTGTAGCAGCAGTAACCGATCTAGCAACTTTGCCAGACGCTTGTTGTCTTATATAGGCGCTGCTGACCACATCGCGTTACTCTGATTGGTCCCATACCTCTGTTATTTGCATATGCACGCCTATACCAGTTTTTTTTGGCTCTTAAGTGTACTTACTGTTGTAGATTGTACGGGTAAAACGACCTCTCATACCCAGGAACTAATGAACAATTAAAGTTGTTTTTATTTTGACACTAGCCTGTTTATAAACCTAAAACCCAGTAAATCAGTCCTTAAATTTATTCTTAACTTGACACGTATTTCAGCTGTGACGGAATTTTATAATCACGGGGAACATTCGGTAAAATATTGATTCATGTACAAACGATTACTATCCACTTCCATGCAGAAACGAGAAAAATTTTATTTTTTATAATTGACTACCATATTGCAGTATCATTTACGGCAAAATTCCCGAAGTTCTTTCATATAGAAAGTAAGAGTACCACAGAAAACAAAAGAAAACGTGTGTCACTTGAGATTATTATATTCGTTTGTACCGAGACGGTCAGATATGTACGTCGTTCGCAAAGAGAATGTGACAACAAGAAGTTTCTTTTAGTAGATGTAGTGGGCGGAAACCTAGTCTACTGCGCATGCGTAAGTGAAGAAGCCGCTATCAACTATCGATTAGGTTCTATTTGTAACATCAAGTAAGAAAATATTTCTGATGCCTTCGTAGTTGTATTTTGCACGGTTCTAGAGGCACTTTGAAAAGTTTATAATCAACTTGTCATGCACTAATCACAACTATTTATTTGGATATTCTCCGATAGTGTCGCAAATTTGAACAGTCATATAATATCGAACATTCAGACATCTTTTCTTTTGAAAAACGGGACCAGGGTCGTGTAGTGGTCAGACTACTCGTCTCCCATCTACGCGAAACGGGTTCGATTCCCGGCGGGGTCGCTGGTCGGAGGGTTTTCCTCGGGGATCTCTCCGGCGTTGATCCATGCTCACTTCACTTCACCCTAAACGGCTCTCAAGACCACGATGTTAAGAGCCATGCAAATCTCTCTACTCTCCGCTCTCTTGAAAATGCAACACTTGGTAACTCTGCTCTCGGTGGAAGTGGGCAATGAAAATTAAGCACATCAGTCTCCCATGGTGGCTCCAAACAATCACAGCTCCCACGGTGACCTCAGTCAGCATAAGTTGGGACATATGCTGAGCATGTTGTTGCCCGAAACTTTTATAACCACTTTCACCCAAATCCAGTTTGGTGATTGGATAATTCACTTGTAACCTGTTACAATATTCGAAGGAATATGGGGTAGAGTACGCGTGTCAGTTGCGTATTAACCACTCTCCGCGTTTCAGAGTTAAACTGCTGCGTTTTTACCAATAGCACGATCGAAACAACGTGGACAGGATAAGAGGCTAACAGACAGTTGATGAAAAATAGTTATTTTTTAAACTTGTGCACTTATTCTGCAGTAGTTTTGGTGTAACCAGAATACATTCAAGTTAATTCAAATATTTTATTCATAAGAAAATGTAGATGTGTTTAAAAAAGAAACGTTAAGGAACGTGTTCTTCACTCTTTGGCCATGTGAGTTCGGCAGTTATATTGGCGATCGGCGAGTGAGTATCGGACCAAGCTCAGAAAATAAAGGAAGGTTTATCTCATGTTTCTTTTATGATATTTAGTAAATAATATAATGCGTCTACCTGTGAGTTACGAAATTTAAGTATCCGAGGAACCTAATTCTGATTCCCAGCCATGCTTGACCATGTATTCACACTAAAAATTGCGGCCAATAAGCCTAAGAAAACTGCTGAAATGCCATAAAAAGAAACATAATATTAGCATGCGCGGTATACGAGTGACAAAAATAAGGTGTCGTTATTGATAAAGCGGATATTGTTATGGCAGTTAGAATTCACGTGTCAGAAAAATTTGCTTTCTTATTGTTAACTTCTTCGTGTGAATGTATTCTCATTTCACTGGATCAATAAGAATTCTGATAGACTACAGTATTATTTAACATTTGCACCAAGTAAAATATGCATCATTCAGACACAAATAAAGCTAGGCGCTACAAATTTTTTGGACATACGTTGACAGTAAACTTTTTGCTGTTTGTATACCTGACTATTGACATGGCCTCAATTGTAAATGGCGTCCTTCACGAACCGTTGAATAGGAACAATTATGCCTAAAATAGTCAAAGTAACTAGAAAAGTTATATATACAAATAAATTACTGTTTTTGGTGCCAATTGCTCACGGTTCCATCCAAGTTTAGCTAGCAAGTGCACTGCTGTTAGAAATTAGTATTTTTGGTTGGAATGATGGCTGCTTTGTGCTAGACTCTTGGCGCCCGGTTTATAGCTGGCTGCGTGTGTGTATTCCCAAATACTGGGTGCAATAAAACAAGCTGTATGTCAGAGAAATCAAAGAGATCGACACTTAGCCAGCTACGTAATTGGGCAACGGGTAGTGCACACAAGATAAATAAATAACTGCACAAATCTTCAGAACTATTTTTGCATAATCCATTTAGGTATTTCCGTTTTGAGCATTATTTAACTGGGCATAAGTACGAGTGTCTTATGTTCCGAAGCCAATTTCCTGTTTCGAAGACAATGCAACAAAGCAGCGATATCGTCGTCTGCTTTCTTCTTGTGTGGTGACAAACTATGATATGCCGAGCACCCCTATAGCCCAATAACAATTGACCTACGCTGCAGTACAGACAAGACAAGGGTACCGCGAACAAATCACTACGTCACAATTTTAATTCTGCAATATTGTGACGTAAATACGAGTTGGTAGATCAGTTGTTATGTCGGTAATGCCGTGTAAGGTAAGTAGACAGTTGAGGTATAGGGGTACTTTCGGAATTTTGTTTTTTTTTAAACATGAACAAGCTATAAATATTATAAATATTATATAGCGGGTGAAGGTATCTATCAAAATTTAATGAGGCTATGACAATATATATCATAATAATAACCAAATAAAGGTGTTTTATGCACGCAACTGTATGCGAATCACAATTAATCGGGTTTAATTTAAAAATATTATTTAAATGTTATGTTTATTTTTAATATAAATTTAAACAAAATAGTGACACAGAAGATATATTTGCAAAACTTTTAACTCCTTTCAGGATGACAGTTTAAAAACAGCGCTTAAACTAAAAAAAATGGCGTCCAGATAGATGATTACTTTTGACTGGTTGGTGTATTACTTCGGCAGTACAATTCAGTTATTAACCAAAAATGAGCACTGTGAAATTAAATATTTTTTTGGCCTAACCATATTTTTTACTAAGCCCATTAAATAAAAGCAAACATTCCCACCATAAGTAATTTGTTTAGGAGTAACGTGACGTTGTGATGTTTTATTGGGTGGAACGTGAACAATGGGAACAGCCAAAGTGTGTGCAGTCTGAGATAGCGATCCGCCATCTTCTCCCCCTTTTTATATCCCTCGTTTTATCCACGTCCTCGTAGAATTTTTTTTTTTTCTTACTCCATTTTCCAGTCACAGTCACACAAGAGTCTACCAAGGCTTAGGATGCTATATTTCCTTCTTTGTAGTTTCGTATTCCTCATTCCGCGTCTGCCTGCGATAGTATTTCACTAAACAGTCCCATTACAAGACTGACTTTCATTAGTGAGATAATGTGTATTTACTTGGACACTACAAAAAAAACCTCACCGGTTCAAAGACAGGTGTTAGAATTTGCAGTCATCTGCGTAAGAGGACGGAGGCAATTTGTGTACTGGCAATGGCCTTTCTTTTGTTACGGTTTTCCTAAAGGCTTTGAGTCCACCTGGACGTGCGTGATGAATCTCCACCAACTCGTAGAAGGTACATGCATTTGACGTTTAGCTTTCCACCAGAACCAATAGCCAACTTTGCTGTATTTACCGGAACTACAAATTTCCGTTAGTCGCTCTGAAACGACTCTGTCAGTTGCAAACATTAATAATAAAAATGAGAGAATGTCACCAAATAGAAATAACGCACAAAATAGAAAGACAAAATGTTAAAAAGCATTATAACGTAATTTAAGCATCGACGACAGAAAAAGAATTTTTTAACTAACGAAAATAAAAGAACCAAATAACCACAAACAACACGAATAAAAAAATAATCTACCACAGTAAAATAACTTTTTTGATTTGGAAAAAATAAGTGTGACAAAAATTGCGCTCGCAGCCATTAAAACTGTGTCACAAAACATTTATGCAGACAAAAATAAATAGATGGAACGCTGCCAATAAAATTAAAAACATTATGTTAGCAAATCAATGGATAAAACTGAGAAATACTGTAACACTAATACTGCACACAACAACCAATGGAACTGACATGAGAAATGTAAGAGAAAGGAGCGTTGACAAATCATGTCTCCACTTACGGTCTGATGTTAATATATAACTGAATTACCTAGCCTTATATAACATTCGCCGATATACAGAATAAAAATCCCCTATATGTAAGTACGCGACAGTCAGTATTACTTCTCAATAAAACATCTCGCGCAATATTTATGTCCGATGGCTTCTTTCTACTTTAGTCAGACCATGTAACACTTTAACGTCTAAAATAATAATGTCTGATGTTATCATATTATTATTGCTATATCAACGTCATACCGTGTGAGTGATCTAAACGAAAAAATTATGCTCTGTATTTTTAATACAAGACAAGACAATTAATTGCTACAGAATTTAATAACGTTATAAAATATCGAAATTTAAAGTGTTAAAATATTTAGTCACCAATTCCTAAATTTTTTTTAAGTGTAAAATATGTTTCCTATGGCCTTTGCTGCGAAATATCTAGTTACTTTATTTAGCAGTAAGGCACAGGGTTTAAATAATGTAGCGTATAATATTTCATGGTGGTATTCACTATTATGTTGTATCCAATATGTTTATTTTGCTACAATTTTGTATCAAGTTATTTTTACTATATGTGACGTTACTATTAGCATACGTATTTTAATTTTCAACATTGCATGTTATGTATTAATAAAATTTAATAATATGCACATTTTTTATTTCTAGCGTTTGAGGTTTAATTTATTTTGACATGTAATCTTGTGAAGTTTTCATGGTTGTATTTTTATTTAAATTGATGTATGTTTATCATTTTAAGAAACTGGCAACACTGACTGTAAGTAGTTTTTAATGATGCATTATGAACGCAGCTCCAAGTTAAGCCTTATATTGTTCAGGTTAATTTAAATTCCCATTGTGTTNTTTTAATGATGCATTATGAACGCAGCTCCAAGTTAAGCCTTATATTGTTCAGGTTAATTTAAATTCCCATTGTGTTATGAATGTTTAACATGTAGCTGGAAGAGGAATATTCTTAGATGACTCGAGTGCTTAAATGTTTATAATGTCATCAGCAGTGATCGTGGAAAAAAGAAGAGGACCAGAGATAATATTTAATTAAATCTCGGCAAATTGAAATAATGTNCATCAGCAGTGATCGTGGAAAAAAGAAGAGGACCAGAGATAATATTTAATTAAATCTCGGCAAATTGAAATAATGCATTTCGGTCTATAGAAAACTTGGTACCCAAAGCTGGTACCTAACTTAAGACTCCGAGGGGATTAGATTTGTTCCGGCAACAGACATGATGTTTTTACAGATGTATAATGTTCATTTTATGTTGTCAATAGAGAATTTAATGCTTGTTTCGACTTGATTTAGCTAACTATCAAACATTATTTAATAATTTTCTCTTGATATCTAACAAGTTATTAAAACTTTTCTCCGTCATTTGCCTACCTCTCCGTCATTTGCCTACACATCTCTCAGTGTCAAGAGTAATCATGTTATGCTGATTAGAAACTGAGCAAACAAAATTTTCATTATTTCATTTAATTTTAAATCAAAAGTGAAAGAAAACTTTTTTGGATGACACTATAAAGTTAAATTAAATACTAAGGCGCCATTCTGCCATACTATTTTTTTTTTTAATTTAGATCCTGGATTTATTTTAAAGCTGCACATTTTGTCATAATTCTAAACTTGATGAAATACTTTAAAACTGCNAAATTACTGTTTTTGGTGCCAATTGCTCACGGTTCCATCCAAGTTTAGCTAGCAAGTGCACTGCTGTTAGAAATTAGTATTTTTGGTTGGAATGATGGCTGCTTTGTGCTAGACTCTTGGCGCCGGGTTTATAGCTGGCTGCGTGTGTGTATTCCCAAAGACTGGGTGCAATAAAACAAGCGGTACGTCAGAGAAATCAAAGAGATCGACACTTAGCCAGTTATGTAATTGGGCAACGGGTAATGCACACAAGATAAATAAATAACTTCACAAATCTTCAGAATTATTTTTGCATAATACATTTAGGTATTTCCGTTTTGAGCATTATTTTACTGGGCATAAGTACGAGTGTCTTATGTTCCGAAGCCAATTTACTGTTTCGAAGACAATGCAACAAAGCAGCGATATCGTCGTCTGCTTTCTTCTTGTGTGGTGACAAACAATGATATGCCGAGCACCCCTATAGCCCAATAACAATTGACCTACCTTGCAGTACAGACAAGACAAGGGTACCGCGAACAAATCACTACGTCACAATTTTAATTCTGCAATATTGTGACGTAAATACGAGTTGGTAGATCAGTTGTTATGTCGGTAATGCCGTGTAAGGTTAGTAGACAGTTGAGGTATAGGGGTACTTTCAGAATTTTCTTTTTTTTAAACATGAACAAGCTATAAATATTATAAATATTATATAGCGGGTGAAGGTATCTATCAAAATTTAATGAGGCTATGACAATATATATCATAATAATAACCAAATAAAGGTGTGTTATGCACGCAACTGTATGCGAATCATAATTAATAGGGTTTAATTTAAAAATATTATTTAAATGTTATGTTTATTTTTAATATAAATTTAAACAAAATAGTGACACAGAAGATAAATTTGCAAAACTTTTAACTCCTTTCAGGATGACAGTTTAAAAACAGCGCTTAAACTAAAAAAAATGGCGTCCAGAAAGATGATTACTTTTGACTTGTTGGTGTATTACTTCGACAGTACAATTCAGTTATTAACCAAAAATGAGCACTGTGAAATTAAATATTTTTTTGGCCTAACCATTTTTTTTACTAAGCCCATTAAATAAAAGCAAACATTCCCACCATAAGTTATTTGTTTAGGAATAACGTGACGTTGTGATGTTGTATTGGGTGGAACGTGAACAATGGGAACAGCCAAAGTGTGTGCAGTCTGAGATAGCGATCCGCCATCTTCTCCCCCTTTTTATCTCCCTCGTTTTATCCACGTCCTCGTAGAATTTTTATTTTTTTTCATTTCCTTCTTACTCCATTTTCCAGTCACAGCCACACAAGAGTCTACCAAGGCTTAGGAGGCTATCTTTCCTTCTTTGTAGTTTCGTATTCCTCATTCCGCGTCTGCCTGCGATAGTATTGCACTAAACAGTCCCATTACAAGACTGACTTTCATCAGTGAGATAATGTGTATTTACTTGGACTCTAAAAAAAAAAAAACATCATCCGTTCAAAGACAGGTGTTAGAATTGCAGTCATCTGCGTAAGAGGACGGAGGCAATTTGTGTACTGGCAATGGCCTTTCTTTTGTTACGGTTTTCCTATAGGCTTTGAGTCCACCTGGACGTGCGTGATGAATTTTCACCAACTCGTTGAAGGTACATGCATTTGACGTTTAGCTTTCCACCAGAACCAATAGCCAACTTTGCTGTATTTACCGGAACTACAAATTTCCGTTAGTCGCTCTGAAACGACTCTGTCAGTTGCAAACATTAATAATGAAAATGAGAGAATGTCACCAAATAGAAATAACGCACAAAACAGAAAGACAAAATGTTAAAAAGCATTACAACGTAATTTAAGCATCGACGATAGAAAACCAATTGTTTAACGAACGAAAATAAATAAACCAAATAACCACAAACAACACGAATAAAAAAATAATCTACGACTGTGAAATAACTTTTTGCTTCGGAAAAAATAAACGTGACAAAAATTGGCGCTCGCAGCCATTAAAACTGTGTCACAAAACATTTGTGCAGACAAAAATAAATAGATGGAACGTAGCCAATAAAATTAAAAACATTATGTTAGCAAATCAATGGATAAAAACGAAATACTGTAACACTGATAGTGCACACAACAACCAATGGAACTGACATGGGAAATGTAAGAGAAAGGAGCGTTGACCAATCATGTCTCCACTTACGGTGTGATATTAATATATTACTGAATTACCTAGCCTTATATAACATTCGCCGATAGACAAAATAAAAATCCCCTGTATGTACGTACGTGGCATTCAGTATTACTTCTCAATAAAACATCTGGCGGAATATTTATGTCCGACGGCTTCTTTCTACTTTAGTCAGACCATGTAACACTCAAACGTCTAAAATAATAATGTCTGATGTTATCATATTCTTATTGCTATATCAACGTCATACCGTGTGAGTGATCTAAACGAAAAATTTATGCTCTGTATTTTTAATACAAGACAAGAAAAATTACTGGCTACAGAATTTAATAACGTTATAAAACATCGAAATTTAAAGTGTTAAAATATTTAGTCACCAGTTCCTACATATTTATTGAAGTGTAAAATATGTTTCCTATGGCCTTCGCTGCGAAATACCTAGTTACTTTATTTAGCAGTAAGGCACAGGATTAAAATAATGTAAAGTATAATATTTCATGGTGGTATTCACTATTATGGTGGATCCAATATGTTTATTTTGCTACAATTTTGTATCAAGTTATTTTTACTATATGTGACGTTACTATTAGCATACGTATTTTAATTTTCAACATTGCATGCAATGTATTAATAAAATTAATAATATGCAAATTTTTTATTTCAAGGGTTTTAAGTTTTATTTATTTTGACATATAATCTTGTGCAGTTTTCATGGTTGTATTTTTATTTAAATTGATGTATGTTTATCATTTTAAGAAACTGGCAACACTTACGGTAAGTAGTTTTAATGATGCATTATGAACGCAGCTCCAAGTTAAGCCTTATATTGTTCAGGTTAATTTAAATTCCCATTGTGTTATGAATGTTTAACATGTAGCTGGAAGAGGAATATTCTTAGATGACTCGAGTGCTTAAATGTTTATAATGTCATCAGCAGTGATCGTGGAAAAAAGAAGAGGACCAGAGATAATATTTAATTAAATCTCGGCAAATTGAAATAATGTATTTCGGTCTATAGAAAACTTGGTACCCAGAGCTGGTACCTAACTTAAGACTCCGAAGGGATTAGATTTGTTCCGGCAACAGACATGATGTTTTTACAGATGTATAATGTTCATTTTATGTTGTCAATAGAGAATTTAATGCTTGTTTCGACTTGATTTAGCTAACTATCAAACATTATTTAATTATTTTCTCTTGATATCTAACAAGATATTAAAACTTTTCTCCGTCATTTGCCTACCTCTCCGTCATTTGCCTACACATCTCTCAGTGTCAAGAGTAATCATGTTATGCTGATCAGAAACTGAGCAAACAAAATTTTCATTATTTAATTTAATTTTAAATCAAAAGTGAAAGAAAACTTTTTTGGATGACACTATAAAGTTAAATTAAATACTAAGGCGCCATTCTGCCATACTATTTTTTTTTTTAATTTAGATCCTGGATTTATTTTAAAGCTGCACATTTTGTCATAATTCTAAACTTGATGAAATACTTTAAAACTGCTCTAAATTTTGGTTATCAGTAAACTTTGCTCCTCTAAATGTTCAGTGCTGTTATTTTTTGGTAGTTTTGGCTGTAGGTTGAAACTTATGGCAAGGGCAATTTTTAGTGTCTTCTTGTTAACAGTATGCAAGTGTGTTGTAAAGTTCAGCCCATAGCACGTGCTTTAAAATGTAACTTAATCGTGGGACATAAAAAATAGTAGATAAAAACGTAAATATGTCTACAGTGACGCCAGCACCGTAGTGCGTTACAAAAGTTTTACAGTGGCCAGCCCAATTGTAGGTCACGAAAAGGAAATTGGTTATGCTATGCTGGTTAGAGTTATCTTTTATTTAAAGTATTTGAACTTTTTAAGGGAAACTGTTCCTATTGATTATAAAAGATTTAAAAACTCTAACACTAAGATGGCCACAGAACGGTGTAATTAAGCATACAAAACTTAGACACAAAGACTGTGGCAGGACATGTAAGCAAGCCACAACACCAAGTTGCTGATATTGTGACACCAGAGATGCCAGTCACACCAGCCAGTAGTACAGATCCTAGGACTCAGATGCCTATTGATCAGTTCTCAGTCACGATCATGCAGTTGCAGTATAACATAGCCCGACAGCAGAGTGTTCTACACGGTACCTTGGTGCAAGCAGTAAGAGAGGTTAAGGAGCGGCGAAAAAGTTTTCTCAATTAAGTCAGCCCGTAGCTAACCAAGTTTCCAGCCCACGGACTGAGGTAAACACATTAGCAACACAGTTCAGGGCCACAGCTCGGGGAGAATTAGAGTTTATTAAGGAGCAGTGTGCAACCAAGGTAAAACCCAGCTCCGTTTTATCGAACTAGAAAATCGTTCAGACTTGAGGCAAAATTTAGAGGCTACTAATGGGCATGTGTCGGCTCAAATTGATTCATTTGACCGACACCTTGAGAATAAACTGCAACAAGTTGAGAATACAGCACATCACGAAAGTGACCAAATAGAAGCAAAGATTTTGAAAGTCGGTGAAAAAATGGATTTTGTAAAAAAAAAAAAAAATTGACAGAGTAGCAGCCTCAATACGATAATTAATTCTTGCAGAAACACCCCGTAGTGAAACTCAGCATTTACCCACTGCAACCTCCTTGCAGATTAATTCTCCTATCTCAGCTGCAATTGCACCTGGACACGTACCAGTAAGTACTATACTACACCACCCTTCCAAGCGGTGGGTAGAATAATTCCCACGTTTTGAGGGAAGGGTCGGAGAAAATCAAATTAATTTTCTAATCTATATTTCTGTAACAAGAAAACTCAAGGCTATTTAAAGGTTCAGCTGCACCCAGGGAAATACACACCAAGTGAAGAGAAGAAGATCGAGACGCAAATCGAAACTTACGAACGCTCAAGAGATTTGAACCTGCCTACAAGCGATGGAAATTTTGTAGCCATTGTTCATCACCAACTGCCATAGCGCTACCAGATATGTTAGATTGGAAGACACACGCATATTCATAGGGTGGCGATCAATTGTGTTTGACCCCGATAAACTTTCGGTACCCCCTGAAACAGTTAAGGAAACGAAACTTGTAGAGTACGAAATTCGCGAAGAGCTCAGACGTTTGGTGGGGCAGAAATTAATTCCGGCGTCTGAAAGAAGACGTTGATTTGTAAATGTCTCGAAAACTAAAGAATTAGGTGTTGGTCAGTTGATGTTAGTAAAAGCTGCTAATGCCAGTAAATAGTGGGAATTTATCAGCGAGAAACTGCCTCCCCTATTTTGTGGACCATAAGTAGTGACGTGTGTAACGTGCAGAAACTGCTACGAGGTAGCATGTGCCGAAACTCGTAAGATCATGGGAAACGATTATCAAACAGCTTTCAGGAAGTACAACGTACCTTGCAGCTGCAAGTAGGGAGCATAGTACTCAACGTTGTCGTGTGACGGTTCAGGAATATTAGAGCGACACTGGCTCACAACCACACCCCCCCCCTGCATATCCAGGGTAGAGACTTAGTAGACACGTGTCATGAGGCAGGTGACGGACCACAGTTACACGTGCCTTGCTGCGTGTCCTGCTGCGTAGGCCTCCCGGCCACCCCCTTCACCGCCCTATGCCTCTTGCCCGCCCGTGAGATCTGTGGAGCGCAGAGGTTTCATGGGATATCACCAAATAATCATGTGTATTTCGCCTGAATACAGAAAACACGCACTGCGGAA
>NQII01002344.1:328499-342465 GCA_002778355.1 Clitarchus hookeri
GCAGAGAGGTCAGGAAGTTGATTATTGCCGAGCCCAGAGTAGTCAGTCAGTCGGTCGAGAGGCCGGGAGATCGGACTCCCGGCCACAACAGTACCTCAGTACGTCAGTAGAGCAGCCCAGGGGAGACGACGACACCCAGCGGGCCTTTGCCAAAGGCCGCCCATCGCCAGAGCTCACCCTCCACAGCTGACATCATACCAGCATGAGTTAAGTATGCAATCACCGTCCAGAGAAGCCCCTCCCCTGCACCACGAAGTCGTAAACAGTTAATACGAGTAGTCAAATTAGGTACCACACCTCTCAATTGTTCACGAACGTAGTTCTTGTATTAACTCCAGACAATATATTCATCCTTCAAAATGAAACAGTAAAAGACTACATTATTGCAAACCCCTTAACCCTCAGGCATCATATAGTCTGTGCCACTAAACATTAACAAAAGACCCTACGTACTTTATGGATGTGAAGAAATTATGAAACGTATAACATTTGAGGGTGGTTTTCACTACAAGAGTTTTTCCAAGATATTTATTTTGCTACAGTTTTTCCATCAGGTTATTATTACTCTATGTGGCATTACTATTGGCATATGTATTTTAATTTTTATTATTGCATGTTATGTATTACTTAAATTTAATAACATTTAATGTTTTATGTTTATTGTATAAGTGCCATCTGTTAATTCAAGTTTGAAATATGTTTAAAAAGGAATTATTTATTTTGACATGCAATTTTGTGCAATTTTTTTAGGTTGCATTTTAATTTTAATTGGTGTATGTTTATCAGTTTCAAAAACTGGCAGCACTTATTGTACGTGGTTTTAATTATATATTTTTGAACGAAACTCAGAGTTAAGCCCTACATTGGCCAGGTAAATTTAAATTTTCATTATTTTATTAATTTTTAGCATGTAGCTGGAAGAAGAATATTCTTAGATGACTCGAGTGCTTAAATGGTTCTAATGTCATAAGCAGTGATCGTGGAAAAAAGAAGAGGACCAGATATAACATTTAATTAAATACCGGCAAATTTAAATTATGTATTTCGGCCTACAGAAGACTTCGTACCCAGGACTGGTACCTAACTAAAGACTCCGAGCTGATTCGACTTGATCCGGCTACAGATACGATCCTTCTACAGATGTATAATGTTTTTTTTTATGTTGCCAATAAAGAATTCAATGCTGGTTTCGACCTGATTTTCTTAACTATCAAACGTTATTTAATTATTCTCTCTTGATCTCTAACAAGCTATTAAAACTTTTCTCCGTTATTTGCCTACACATCTCTCAGTGTCAAGAGTAATCATGTTATACTAATCAAAAACTGAGCCAACAAAATTTAATTTTTTTCATTTAATTTTAATTCAAAAGTGAAAGAAAACTTTTTTGGATGACACCATAAAGTAAAATTGATTACTACTAAACCAGTCTCTCATACTTTTTGCATTTTTTTTAAAATTCAGATCGTAAACTTATTATCAAGCTGCACATTTTGTCATAATTATAAACTTGATGAAATATTTTAATATCTGATCTACATAATTTTCGTCATCAGTAAACTTTGCTCCTAAAGATGTGTAGTGTTATTATTTTTAAGTAGTTTTGGATGTAATATGAATCTTTTGGAAAGGGTATTGTTTAGTGTCTTCTTGTTAAGAGCACGCAAGTGTGTCGTGAAGTCCTCGTCAGAGCACGTACGTTAAAGTGCAACATTATCGTGGGCCATGATAAATTAGATCTGAAACACGTATATAAGTTTACAGTGGAGCCAGCACTGTAGGGTGTTACAAAAGTTATACAAGAAATTCCTACACACCTGTAATTATAAAAATTTATTACATGTAATTTTTTTTTCAGTTTATGGAAAAGCTCAATAATGTAACCAGTTGTCTCAGGCGTATCGCAGTTTGTGATAGATNTAATTTTTTTTTCAGTTTATGGAAAAGCTCAATAATGTAACCAGTTGTCTCAGGCGTATCGCAGTTTGTGATAGATGGAGGTATGGTTAAAAGGGAATTAATAAAATTATATTTCTTAAATTATATATTATATACAAATAGACACAGATAAATTTTTCAATTTTGAACTGACTTTGTTTACTCTTAATATTATTATTCCTTTCAGTGACCGCAATATTCAATGGCAACCTCTATTATAATTGATTTAATTACTTATGCTTGTCTCTATACTACTCACTCTAGTAGAAACATAAGTTGGCCGAACATTGCCACTTGGTTGGAATAGTTGGTTATTTCTGGGGCTGGACCACACACATTAATATAATATTACCCAAACGAAAAAACGCCAACAAAAATTTGCTTCCACGAAAATGTTAAGAGATTATTTAATAACCTCCGGCGGAAAATCGTGTCACTAAATCAGAAATTTCCATAAAATATCGCAAGTTTAATTTGTTTGATATAAAACAGTTGGTTGATGGTTGATAACAAGTTGGTTAACTTATTGTTGGTAAATGTGTGTTTTTTTTCTGTTGGGCCGACATTGAATAACCAACATTTTATAAAAAATTAGATGTATGGCACTACCTATTTGAATGAAAACAATGCCATTTTATTGTATTTAATTTAATTTGAAAGTTCTTTATTATNATGTATGGCACTACCTATTTGAATGAAAACAATGCCATTTTATTGTATTTAATTTAATTTGAAAGTTCTTTATTACCTGAGATATTTCTCTTTTAAACATATAAAGTCTGTTATATGTTGTGTAAATTTTGGGAATACAATAGTTTATTTCAAATTGGGGCTAATTGTTATCATGACCCAACATTTTGTAAGTATCATTACGTAAACAATGGCAATAACGATATCTCTGTTGAAATAAAACAATAATTTTGTATGTTTTATTAAAAGCTATGTTATAACACATCAATCATGTCTTATTTACAATTGACTTCGTTGGTAGTAATGTTGTTTTCTTGTCAAAAAAACATACTGTTGGCTTTTCGTATAAAAACGTTTGTTGAGCCAACATTGTGTAATCAACATTATGGCAATAAAGGTAACAGCCATATTTCTAATGAAATAAGACAATAGTTTTCTATGATTGTTTAAAAGCAAAGGTTATAACAGACCAAACATGTCTTATTTAAAACTTACTTCGTTGGTGGTGTGTTGGTTACTTGCTGGTAAACATACTGTTAGAATTTGGTATGTAAACATTTGTTGGGCCTACATTGTACGACCAACACTAATTCACTAATATAAAATAATCGTTATAAATAAAAAAAATCAAAATTTTTACAGCATATAAGGAATTACCAAATGTAAGGTTTCTTTAAACTGTGATTTGTTCCTCATATGTAGACACAATGTGTCGACCATACAAGTTGGTGATGGGGTACTTTTCCTTGTGTTGGGACAATGTTGCATAGCAGACATTATGCCAAAATAGGATATTATCACATTTTTCTAATTAAAACCATAGATTATTAATTTTATTTGATTATATCTTCTGGTTCTTTAAAATCACATGTTATTTAAAAATAAACTGTCTATTGTTGGTTGTGTATTGGTTATTAGTTGGAAAATATATGTTGTAACTGGTAGGTTTTTAAATTCAGTTTCATAGCAGTAAAATCTAACATGAAAGTATAACACATTATATTGAACTACAATTCTATGGTATGTGATTATTGCTTCATGTGTCATCAGAAATAGCAGTAGTATAGTGGATAACATAACGGCCCGAGAACGTAAATGGATTGAGTTCGAATCTAACATCCATCGACGAATTTCACGCATCATAAAATAAATTAAAAGTTAGGAATACTAACAGATTAGCAATGTTTTCTTTCAATTGTTAGTTAGTGGGTAAAGTGATCTAAAAAACTTTTATAAAACGTCAGCCGAAAGTTATTTATTAGTTGGCGTTATGGATGCAGTAGCACATCTTGCCAATTATAATTGTTTTAAAATAATCTTTAATAAACAGAACAATTTGTTATATTCATGTCAAATTTAAATATTTGTGTGGATATGAAAAGAAAGATATTGTATTTTTCAACACTACTTATTAATTGCTATGTTGCTATGTTCTAAAATCAAGGGCACTGCTTTGTTTTTATAACATATTTTATTGGTAAAATATATGCATCACAAATTCATTTTGTATGAATATTATTTGTGTTTCGGCACATGTCCATTGACATAAATGAACTTCACTCCAAATATCTGTCACTCACAAATCTAGTCCCGCTTTCCCACAGTCCAGTCAGTCACTCTCTTTTTCTCTCTTCCTCTCTTTATCTCTACACCCTAAAACATTTTTTGTTGTATCACGAGAAAAATTTTTGGAAACCCAGTTGTAAAGAAAATTATTTGTAAAACTTCAAACAGTTTTCTTGTAAAATCTGCAAGCATATATTTGCAATATTACAAATGAAAGCCTTGTATCACATCTTACATTATTGAAAAGTGTACATACAATTTTTTTCTAGAAAATAAATGTGATAAATTAATAATATGGAGAAACAAAAAAAATATTTCATTCTATAATTACAAAAAAAAGTTACACTTCGACAGCATGGGGACTAGAAACCATACCTATTGTGTTATTAGCTCGCACCGTTAACCACATGAACAACTTGAATTGCGGACTTAATACTTATTTTTGTAGTAAATTTATCTGCAAGTTCCTACAAAATAATATGAGCTTCGATTAAGAAAAATATATTTGTTTCATTTTAAGTTTTCTATTGTTGAGTTGAAAGATTTGGACGGCTCTTAACAACGAGTTCTTGAAATACGATTTAAAAGTTCTGTGTATTTAATAAACAGTTAAAAAGTGATGCAGTCACGTTTTATTGGAATAGCCGTTTATTATGAATATTTGCGTTTCTTTTTTTATTTTTAANTTAAAAAGTGATGCAGTCACGTTTTATTGGAATAGCCGTTTATTATGAATATTTGCGTTTCTTTTTTTATTTTTAAGTTTTACGTTATTTAAAATTGCAATGCATTTCTTTTTTTACGAAACTACTTTTTACATTACCCATAGTTTTTACATACACAGTTATATAATGTTTTACGTTATTGAGTGTCCGCCATTTCGCTGAAGCTAGTGGATACAGGTCAGTATAGTACAAACATTTCTTGGGGTCTATTACAAACACGGCTTTTGTAGTTTACAAACGCGTAGTTGTACGAGTGATATCATTGTAGTGTTAGAAGAATTTGTAAAATGACAAACCATTTCTCTTTTAAAAATTAAAATTTTTTTACAGTGTACTCAGCTGATGCTCGTTGATAACACTCGCTGGTCACTGCGTCATCGCTCGTCGTTCCAATGGAACCACACTCCTGGCGTTATCGGTCTTACAAAGCTCTAGCTAGACTCCCTCCACAGAGACAAGCTGTGGCTTATTACATAACTGAACTGATCTGGTCCAGAAGGTTCTTCACTCATTGAGTCACTCTAAAGAAGGTGATGACTAGAAAATTTGCGCAACGACTGTCCAGCCATTCAATCTTCCAAGGTGGGGAGTGGCATCACTCCCGATAGCCTAATCGCGGCACGTGTCAGTGTTCCGAGAGTTGTTTGTTTCTCCGCCTTCCCTTCTCCAATTACTGGCGAAATCAACGCGCACCCGACGGATAAAGGGAAAGGGCACGAAGACCACTCGGCTACATGTAAAATTAATCTACGTTAGATGTAAGTAAAACCGTCTTACATTTCTGCCACAGCGCTCTTTTGATACGCAAGAACATTATGAGATTAGAGGTTTGCGAAAATATTAATTAGTAATTAGAAAAAAGAGTGAAACCGTGCCTTATGGAAGATTGTAGACATTCTGTACTAGTTTTCGGAAGGACGTGGGTTTCAATTGCGGCCTACTCCAGACGAATGATGGGATATATCCTTAATAAAGGCTGAGGCAGCTTCCTTCTCTGACCAAGATTCTGTCAGCATTTCTGTGTCTAACCACCTCGCTGTTGACAAGACATAAAACAATAAACAAAAAATTATGCCTGTGTCATAATCGATTACAGTTAATAATTATCCTGCATATCACAATCGCTTCGACAGAATTTGTTATATACAACACGTTCAGCACTGTGATCGCGTGCCATACAGGCAAAGATGTGTTTATATTAGTTCACATACAATACTCTTTATACCTTCTTATACTGACGAGAGAGAAAATATGATTGAAAATTAGTCCCCAAATAATAACCTGCGGCCGCAAAAAATTCACTTGACCGAAAAATACGTGACTGACAATGGAGAACTGACTAACATTTTTCACTAGTTTAGAACGTGAAAATGGCCACAAACACGAAATACAGCTGACCGTACGCCTGTGGACAAGCGAATAAAAGACATTGCGGAAATAAAGTGCAACAGTCGATAAAATGTTCTGCTATCTTCATTGGAGCAAATACGCATTTCACTTTTTCCTTGCTAGAAGCGATGATTATCTATAAATAACTTCGCGAGTAGTGACCTTTGAAGAGAGGAATGCTACAAGAGAGCAAGTAGGAGTAAATTATAAATATTTTGTGTTTTGGCGTTTTTGTTGACCCCATACATTTTAATTTACATGCATTTTTCAGCGTATTAAAATTTACGATAATTATTTTGTAGCGATACAGATCGGTCGAGGATAAACAAAGAGTTTTTTTGTGTGAAAGCGATATCGTGAAAATTGGCTGAGACACATCTTAAATAATTTAGATTATAAAACCTTATTCTNCAATTTTTTTACAGTGTACTCAGCTGATGCTCGTTGATAACACTCGCTGGTCACTGCGTCATCGCTCGTCGTTCCGATGGAACCACACTCCTGGCGTTATCGGCCTTACAAAGCTCTAGCTAGACTTCCTCCACAGAGACAAGCTGTGGCTTATTATATAACTGAACTGATCTGGTCCAGAAGGTTCTTCACTCATTGAGTCACTCTAAAGAAGGTGATGACCAGAGAATTTGCGCAACGACTGTCCAGCCATTCAATCTTCCAAGGTGGGGAGTGGCATCACTCCCGATAGCCTAATCGCGGCACGTGTCAGTGTTCCGAGAGTCGTTTGTTTCTCCGCCTTCCCTTCTCCAATTACTGGCGAAATCAACGCGCACCCGACGGATAAAGGGAAAGGGCACGAAGACCACTCGGCTACATGTAAAATTAATCTACGTTAGATGTAAGTAAAACCGTCTTACATTTCTGCCACAGCGCTCTTTTGATACGCAAGAACATTATGAGATTAGAGGTTTGCGAAAATATTAATTAGTAATTAGAAAAAAGAGTGAAACCGTGCCTTATGGAAGATTGTAGACATTCTGTACTAGTTTTCGGAAGGACGTGGGTTTCAATTGCGGCCTACTCCAGACGAATGATGGGATATATCCTTAATAAAGGCTGAGGCAGCTTCCTTCTCTGACCAAGATTCTGTCAGCATTTCTGTGTCTAACCACCTCGCTGTTGACAAGACATAAAACAATAAACAAAATTATGCCTGTGTCATAATCGATTACAGTTAATAATTATCCTGCATATCACAATCGCTTCGACAGAATTTGTTATATACAACACGTTCAGCACTGTGATCGCGTGCCATACAGGCAAAGATGTGTTTATATTAGTTCACATACAATACTCTTTATACCTTCTTATACTGACGAGAGAGAAAATATGATTGAAAATTAGTCCCCAAATAATAACCTGCGGCCGCAAAAAATTCACTTGACCGAAAAATACGTGACTGACAATGGAGAACTGACTAACATTTTTCACTAGTTTAGAACGTGAAAATGGCCACAAACACGAAATACAGCTGACCGTACGCCTGTGGACAAGCGAATAAAAGACATTGCGGAAATAAAGTGCAACAGTCGATAAAATGTTCTGCTATCTTCATTGGAGCAAATACGCATTTCACTTTTTCTTTGCTAGAAGCGATGATTATCTATAAAGAACTTGGCGAGTAGTGCCCTTTGAAGAGAGGAATGCTACAAGAGAACAAGTAGGAGTAAATTATAAATATTTTGTGTTTTGGCGTTTTTGTTGACCCCATACATTTTAATTTACATGCATTTTTCAGCGTATTAAAATTTACGATAATTATTTTGTAGCGATACAGATCGGTCAAGGATAAACAAAGAGTTTTTTGTGTGAAAGCGATATCGTGAAAATTGGCTGAGACACATCTTAAATAATTTAGATTATAAAACCTTATTCTNTTTTTTGTGTGAAAGCGATATCGTGAAAATTGGCTGAGACACATCTTAAATAATTTAGATTATAAAACCTTATTCTACATTCGATTAGTCCCGCAAGAGGAAACCACGTAAATGCCATATTTCACGATAACTTTTTATGTCATCTGAAAGAGATTTGTATAAGGACCACATAAATACAAATATTTTTAGTAAAATTATCAGGGTTTTCAGAACATTGTACCGAAAAGTAGAAATTTTCTGAATATGGGTATCCAATTTTCTATTCTCATTATTAACTTTGGTAACTCATTCACATTTAATGTGATCTACATCGCATGAATAATATATTAATTAAGTGTCAAGTATATTTAACAATCGGTACTCGGATAATGGCAAACTGCATCTATTTTAAAATAGGTTTTTGTGTTTTGGGAAACACATTTTTATTCGCCCGAGAGAAAATAAAATTCATATTTATTAGTTTTTCGTGGACAAATAAAAATGTGTTGGCAAAAACATCAATACCTATTTTGAAAGAGATTCATCTTACCAGTATCCGAGTACCCACTCTTAAATATCCTTGAAACCTTATTAGTGTGTTGTGCATATGAAATAGATCACATGATACGCGATTTAATTGGCAAAGTTAATTAACAGCATAGAAACTTGGGCTACCATATACCGGAATTTTTGACTTTTCAATGCTATATTTTAAAAACTAATATACTTTGTCCACAAATATTTATATTTATGGGGTCCTTATATAAATATATTTGAGATAAAGAAATAAAAACATATCATCGTGATATTTTGTTTTACCGACGAATAATTTTTTCCAGTACAGGCATGCGTTGCGGCGACGTACTAGGACAGGAGGACACGCTGACCCAGCGGACCTGACAGTCGTCGGCCAAGGGAACAACTCGGCGATCGCCGTGGGCGCACTCAGCTTCGATCCGCCCCGACCAACCCCCCGCCAACCATGGCGAGCTTGCCAGTCAAATTGACCTGCCGCAGGGGGAGAGAGAGAGAGAGGGGGGATATCAAGAGAGAGAGAGAGAGAGAGAGACAGTTTGCCCACAGCTACGCGAACCACAGCCCGACGCAGAGGCCGTGTCAACACTGCCATCTCCGTGCCAGACTCCCAATGCAGACTACACAAGATCACTGCAAGCCCGGATATTGCTTTCTCTCGCGTAGACTTTATGAAAGAAAACGCAGTTGTTTGAACGGAGGCTACGTAATTTACTGTAACTTAAATGCGAACACATAATAAGAATAAAATAGTTTGCAGTAATGTTTTTATTGCAAATTTTTAATAGGAATTAATGAAATTATACAAGCGACTACTGTAACCTTCGAAATAATTTTTGTTTCTGAATTTATTTTGAAAAAGAAAATAAATAAATAATTTAATTTTAGTTTCAAATTTTTTGAAATAATTATTAGAACACTTTGGAAGATTTCACAAAGAGTTTGTCAGTTATTGCCAAATGAGTAGATTGTTTAAAAATATTTAAAACCAACAGTTAAATGATTGTCAAAGTTTGTTAGTGGTTACTTCAGACTTTTCTGAAGCCTGGCTAAAATTTGTAGTGTTTCTACGTATCATGTAAACTTCGAGATCGCAGCCCCACTAATTTATGGTGTCTCATAGGTACAATATATGATTAACACAGCGATATATTAATTGAGCCAGCACTGCAGGGGAAAATGAGAATAAATTGAATATTTTCCGTACTTCTTATCTTTCNAGCGATATATTAATTGAGCCAGCACTGCAGGGGAAAATGAGAATAAATTGAATATTTTCCGTACTTCTTATCTTTCAAATTCAAGAAGCCATGTATCATGACTGTAACAGAGCAACCACATATGAATAATTATTCGATTTCGCTACAATGTTACAGACATTCTACGAAAGCTGGAGATGTGTTGCTTATCTTCATCACTGCATTTTTACCAGTTGCTGCTTTCTGNGTTACAGACATTCTACGAAAGCTGGAGATGTGTTGCTTATCTTCATCACTGCATTTTTACCAGTTGCTGCTTTCTGCATTCCTATTTACACCTTTCTATATGCCCATGATACGCCAGTTATTTTTACTGTTTACGACATCGTTCATTACTCGCTGGTTGTCAGGCAACGTAATTCCGAGTAGGTAGTGTTCCAGTCAAATGTTCTTCCGTATGAAACAAAATATATAATCTATATTACTCTAGTAGTGTCTTCAAAAATTGTGAACATTATAATATTACGGCAATATAAACATAATTTTGTTAAATTCTACTGTTGTAATATTACGGTGGCATAACTTAAATTACGAAACTTAAAATTAATAGTAATTTAGAAATAGCCTTTCTTAAAACGGCTGTCGTAAATGGCTGTCTTAGGAACATCTTTCAGGCAACAGTTACTCTTTCCAGTAAAGATTCCCAGTGTAGTCGCTCCCGAATTTTTACACGTGGGTATCTTGCCGAATAAGCCACTGGTTGGCTGGTTTTCTCGGCAATCTCCCGTTTCCACCGCCCTTTCATTTCGGCGCTACTCCATACTCAGCTCGTTTCACCCTCAACGGCTCTCAAGACCTCGATGTTAAGATCCGCACAAATCTTGCTTCCCTCTCTCTCTCTCTCNTCGTTTCACCCTCAACGGCTCTCAAGACCTCGATGTTAAGATCCGCACAAATCTTGCTTCCCTCTCTCTCTCTCTCGCTCTCTCTCTCTCTCTCTCTCTCTCTCTTTCTCTTTCCAATCTCTATCGCCAAGTTCGTCGGTAATACACGTGCTGNCTCTCTCTCTCTCTCTCTCTCTCTCTCTTTCTCTTTCCAATCTCTATCGCCAAGTTCGTCGGTAATACACGTGCTGGTATTGATGAAGCTTCTCTTCAAATACTGTATCTTTTTTAACACGCGATCGATAGTAATGCGTTCTGAATTTGTGTGCAGACCAAAATGTTGTGTGCAGACCAAAATGTCACTTTATTTATGCAACCTTTATGAAGTGCGTGGAAGGCGATGAGATGACCGTGTTCGTAATAAAACCAACGCTTGCTTACGGCTGTGATATGCGTAACTTCACAAGCAAATTCCACCCCACCCCTTTTTTCCAAACAAATACGCCCACACACACTTTTCCAAAGAAATTCCATTCGCCCTGTGCTATCTGTTGAAACTGAGTCTTCTTAATCGCGATGGCGAATCTCTCATGTTAACTACAGAATGAAACACAATTGGCAACGTGTGCATAATGACTAGAGAACATGCCATCTAGCGATACATCCTAATATAGTAACATACGATATGCTACGTTGACGCTTGCCGCTGGATTTCAGGTCACTTGAAAAGTTCTGCGGGATTTTGAACCGACCCAGCCTGTTTCCGCTTAGTTAGAAGTTTTNCTGGATTTCAGGTCACTTGAAAAGTTCTGCGGGATTTTGAACCGACCCAGCCTGTTTCCGCTTAGTTAGAAGTTTTCATATCAACATCTATTTAATTGGCCACACTGACTGACATATTGCTAATAAAGTTGGTAGCCATGGAGGATAAATAGGCTAAATAAGGTTGAGTTGGGAGGTGTGATCGGAGCTAAACAGTGGTGTCTTGGGCGCCTGTGATGGAGAAATTAAGTCAATNTAAGGTTGAGTTGGGAGGTGTGATCGGAGCTAAACAGTGGTGTCTTGGGCGCCTGTGATGGAGAAATTAAGTCAATATGGAGTAGAGTGAGAATCCTAGGGCAGGAATCTGAGTACCTCGAGAAAACCCGATGGTCAAAGGCACGGTCCGCCATGTTTCACACATGCGAAGAAATGGTGAATTCGCTGGATATGTAACCCAGTTCGCCTACGTGGGACGCCAGTAATCTGGCTACTGCACAATCGCAATCCCTGAGGAAAATAAGTTTCAATTATTATACGCTATAAAATGTATACTGTAATTTAAATTGATACTGCGTGTTTCGCATTAAATTAATGTTTTCTGCCGTACTTTTTGTACAATTGGCGTATTAACACAGACCCTTATTTTGGCGGAAATATTATTTTCCTTGCTGTATTCCGAAAGACTTTAACACAGGTAAACTTTCATGTGTGGATGACCTAGAGTAGGGAGCTGACGAGAAGGCGAGGCTGCGTGGCGGGATGGTGTTCGGGGCCGCAAACCTTCCCTTGCTATCCCACCGTCGTATTTAGCCCGCTGTTGCAGTAACGGGTCAACCTCGCTACTAGTCATCCAAAAAGAAACAACTCTCTGGAAGTCAGTTACGAGTTAGTGTCGGTTGCATGCGTATCAGGACGGTATATTATAGCGCAATCAAGGAAGAAAGGGAATACTATACACAGCTAAGCGAGGGAGGTGATCTGATATGTGATAAATAAATGTGACGAAGAAGCTACTGAAGGTCGAATAAAGCATTTATTATCTCAACCCAATCTGCGTGCATGATAATACACTGGAATGTCTATGAGAAGTGTTTCCAGAATTCGCAAAGAACGTGCCGATGCTTGTAACAGTTCGCTGTCAACACCAGGCAAATACCGAAAGCGTCCACATGAAAGAAATGTGCGCTGTGAGTCATTTGATAGGAGAGTAATCAGAGACGTCATTCATGATTTTTACTTAGTACAGAAACAAGTACCAACATATCCAAAGCTTCTCGTTGCTTTGAGAGGAAAAATTGATTTTCCCATGCGGTGTTCACGCGCTCAGGTGGATACTGGAAGAAATGGGGTTTAAATGGAAACGGTATAACAGTTCTTGGAAACTATTAGTGGAAAGACCGCACATTGTCCACTGGCGTTGTAAATACTTAAAATCAATTCTCCACTACAGAATGGAGGGGCGCCCCATAATTTACATTGATGAAACCTGGGTTGATAGCAACATCACATTTAACAAATGCTGGTAAAGTAATACTGAACGTGGTGTGTTAACCAACANTAAAGTAATACTGAACGTGGTGTGTTAACCAACAGCAGTTCTTCAAACCATTTAATTGTTGTTCATGCAGGTGCTAAAACTGGATTCATTGAAAATGCACTGCTAATTTTTCCAGCAGGCAGAGCTACGGAGGACTACCATGGGCAGATGAATTCTGCGAACTTTGAAAAGTGGATGCATAATCAGTTATTGTCAAACCTACCGGAAAAGTCTGTTGTTATTACGGACAATGCGCCTAACCACTCAGTGCAAGAAAATAAACCCCTATCGAAGTATTCAGTGAAAAAGGAAATGGAGTCATGGTTGACCAATAACAACATTCCCTTTACTCATGAAATGCGAAAAACAGAGCTTTTCGACTTAATTGCGCAGAAGAGGAAGCCTGAAAAAGTATTTCGTATTGACCAACTTTTAAAACTGCACGGACACGATGTTATTAGACTTCCTCCTTATATGTGCGAACTTAATCCCATTGAACTAGCATGGTCTAAAACAAAGCGACTAGTGCAGGAAACAAACATTACTGCTAGCTTGTCATTAACAAAGCTAATGGAAATCACGACTGAAGCAATATCTTCCGTCGCTAAAGAAGACTGGCAAGAATACTGTTCGCATGTCCAAAATATAGAAGCAGACTACTGGCAAAAGGACTGTCGTGTGGAATACGCAATATACAGTTTTGTGATATGCCTAGGCCGTGAATCCAGTGGCTCGAGTATTTCATCTGAAGACGAATTTAGCTCTTCCGAATCGGAACTGGCGCTGCCACTTCCCGAAAGTGAATAAATTATCACCGAACAACAAGAACCACTGTTTGAGGTAAGCGGTAAGAGTACATCCTTTCAGAGTA
>NQII01002344.1:342479-363966 GCA_002778355.1 Clitarchus hookeri
CCCACCCTGCCCGTATTCCAGAGCCTCGCCTTCTCGTGAGTACTGGACAGTACTTGTTACGCTTCTTAGTTGTCGCTCGTGAATTACAGTCGGTCAATAAGGAGTAACCTCAATTCTGATTGGCTAGTCGAGTGAGAATATATCTTCTCACTAAAATAAGTGACCAGTAATCTACGGAAAACTGCTGGAAATATAACGTGCGCAGTATTATTTTCGCGAATATCAGGCTTCCAAACGTATTAGTAACACACGATATTTGCACCTGCAAAAATTCNAGTAATCTACGGAAAACTGCTGGAAATATAACGTGCGCAGTATTATTTTCGCGAATATCAGGCTTCCAAACGTATTAGTAACACACGATATTTGCACCTGCAAAAATTCGGTATTTGTTTTACGTGGAACAATGAGTTAAATGATCAGGTTGAGTTGAGTGTTTTTTTTATAAACGATGGGAAAGGGGTAGAAGAGGAGGATACGAAATTGCCTGAAAGTAGACCCGTAGCAAGGATTTCTAAGTTTCTTAACTGACCGCGAAGAACTTATATGAGCTGCAAGTCTTTTCTATCGACTCGAACATGAGAGCGATGTTTGGCAATGTAAGCAGCTTTTGAACAAACGAGTGATAATGTTAGTGGCTGTGAAGTCTTGNAACATGAGAGCGATGTTTGGCAATGTAAGCAGCTTTTGAACAAACGAGTGATAATGTTAGTGGCTGTGAAGTCTTGCGAGTGGTCACTGTTTCGTAACGCGAAATTATAGGCTAGGATGCCTACCTACTTCAGAAACTACGAGGCAAGAAACTTCAGCCTTCACCTTCCCTTTTATTGTTTTCACGGCACGCTCACATATTACTATAGGCCGTTCACGATGAAGTGAGTACTTCCTAATCAACCTTAGAAAAAAGTCACTGCTTCTACCTGCATATATTTTATCGGAGGCAGTGAGAGCCATGCGCCCAGTAATGTTGGTAACGAAGGAGGGGAAGTAGTTCCATGGCTTAACGTCGAAGTAAAAGTGTTAGGTAAACATTTGTGATGACTTTAATGATTTATTTCGCTTTGTTTTTTAATGCGTTCGAGTGTACGAATTATCAGATTTGTAAAATATTTGCTTTTCTAATAATTTCATAGTTTTACTTGACCAATGCAGGCATAAAGTGTCGAGNTATCAGATTTGTAAAATATTTGCTTTTCTAATAATTTCATAGTTTTACTTGACCAATGCAGGCATAAAGTGTCGAGACACATACTAGTGTTAATTTTACATATGGCGAAATAATACACAACGTGCATACAAGTAGATCTTAAGCAGGACTTTCAAAAGTGCTCAGTTTACTGTGAACAGCCTATAACCGTCTCTCCTAGNTCAGTTTACTGTGAACAGCATATAACCGTCTCTCCTAGTCTTCTAAGTATAATAAACCGATTACAAAATATTAATAATAAGCTTGATTGGAAAATCATAAAATAAATATTCAAAATATGAAAACCTTAAAACCTATATTAAACGAACAATTTTTTCTTCAAAAATTGTAATATTCAAATAATTACAACCAAATCGTAATCCTAAGAAATTTTTTTTCTTCAAAACTAGTTTTCTACATTTTTATTAACTTTCGGGGTAACAACTCAGCACTATATTAGTTGACATCTGACCAGAAGTGATCATTTTTCAATGGTTCGTGGACGAATGGACGGTGGTACGTAGGAATACAGTGCCATATAGAACAACTATTTCTGTGGTAGTAGGTACCGGAAACTCGTTTGTAGCATTTCTTACAGTGGAAGAAATGTTTGCCTTTTCAACATGTTTTTACAAGTACCTATTCTAGATTCCGCATCCGTCAAACTAAATTCCTGGTTGGCGTTCTTACGTAAAAATAAATAAAAACTTTCTTAAACGACATAAAATTATAATACCGATTCGCAATTTTTTTTTTAAATTTTTTTTTTTTGTTTGAACAACGAATATTTTGGAAACTAGTTGTTAAATATATTTGTGTAACACTACAAATACAATGGAGTAAATTTCACATAACTTCAATGTGGGGATAGTGTAAAACTTACGTTGCATTATAAAAAGCAAGTGTTGTAGATTTCAAGTTTATTAGAAGCCTTGAGATACATTAACAATATTGTATGTCTTCTTAAATAATGCGTTGGAAATATACAACACTGCAGCTCTACAGTAGTCAGAACATCTTTGGCAACTAGCTTCCAATGAATTGTTGGTAACAAGTAGAGACATTTTTAATTTTGTAGTTCAACTAAAGTAATTGTAAAACGATATAAATCAGTTTCAGAAGGGAAAAATTTAAAAATTATGCTCTGAACCATTTCAGGCATGGTGTTGTATGTATTGGACGTTGTACAGGAAACGGAGAAGAGGTTTGGATGGCTCTTAACGTCGGAGTCTTGAGAGTACGCAGGAAGTGGATATAACGATGTACAATGTACACAGAAGAAAGTTGCATACAACAATAGTCTCTCACTTGGTGGGAAAGATCATTCGATATTTATAGTCCAGTTACGGTTACTTCAAACTTTTATGAATCTCTTAGAATGTTCTGCTACCAGGATATCCTTCCACCTTGAGCAAACAAAGATTAACTAAGTCTAGAAAACTACACTCAAGTGACAAAGCACCACATTTGCGCGAACATAGTTTAATTATGTTTAACATAAGAACTATTTTTTACTATGCATTACCCACACACGTATTTTTTCTCTGGTTTTATTCATATTCACTATGAACGAAACATTGAAATTTATCGATAAAATGAAAATATATTTAAATGTTCAATATAACCAAAAATAATATATTTTTATGTTAACACATGTAAAAAATGACAAGATAAATGACATGTTTAAGAAACAACCAAATACGTAATAAATAGGGTGATTTTTCAAAAGTTTGATTCAAAACGTGTGAAGTAACCGCGAATAAACTATAAACTATATACCGNATAAATAGGGTGATTTTTCAAAAGTTTGATTCAAAACGTGTGAAGTAACCGCGAATAAACTATAAACTATATACCGCCGTATCATAAAAACCAGCTGCCAATAGCATCAAACGCATTTTTGTTGGTCCTCACTGCCGACATGTTGGGCGTTATCTTGACTCTGGTGCAGTTACAAACAAAAAATATTGGTTTTTGCGACAGCTAAAATTACATTTCATGCTTGCTTCATTAAGGTCAAGTGACAGACTGCTTTCGACAATTCAATGAAATTTGGCTAGTATGTGTTTGTGCTAAACCTATTCTTTCAAAGGATGACTTCGAGAATGTTCATATAGCTGAAAATCAACTGTTNTAGTATGTGTTTGTGCTAAACCTATTCTTTCAAAGGATGACTTCGAGAATGTTCATATAGCTGAAAATCAACTGTTGGTTTCAAATTTCACTTTTCTGTATGCTTATAGATTTTTTGAGCAATTTGCCTTGAGGAACAAAAAATTTACCTGGGCTAGTACAGTTTAAAAAATCTTCACGGTGAGCGTTTACATTATCTTACATTGCGCTAGGAATACTGTAAAATTTCATTTCATTTCTTCCAGATCTCTTTCAGTGATTCGCAGAATTTACTTTTTTGATACCTCCCCCTTTCCCTTTTTACACGAAGACGTGACAATCCCAGAAATACGACTAAAATAAAATAATATCGTTTTAAAATATTTTATCTCCTCTGCACCCACTTTAATTATGTCCCGAAACTCTTAAAACTTTCAAGTTTGAAACGTTGTTGCACTACTCAGCAGTAACCAAGCAATAATTGGTTTTTTTTATATTTTTTTTATATTTCATAACAAAAAAAAAATGTGATCTCTTGCGAATAAGTATACAAGTATTGTATGATGAGAACAATAATGCTATTTTTTTTACTTATATTTGATACGAAAATCATAAAAAATGGTTTTACACACAANATATATATAACCCTACACACTCTTGACAGGCAGGTTGGATACTTTTAGTATTGCTCATCTGTTACAGGGAATATTCAGACACGTAAGTTATGAAAGGTCATAAATTCATGAAGGTGAAATTTTGGAGAGCCATCCCAAAACAATTTACAGTGCTAATTGTTGGAAAATGGCTTGCATTAAACAAAGTAGATTTCTTTTAAGTACTGGCTATCAATTATCAGGGAATGTGTCTTATTTATATATTCTAAATATTTCCTACAAATTCCATTTACCATAAAATCCAACTTAGTTGACGGGCTGTGGGCAAGTTAAGTGCCTTATTACTTCTGCGTTGTAATTAATATTTACAGTTAGCATGACTTGCGACTAATGTTTAAATTTATGAGTATACTAGTTGTTTGTACCGTTGCTAGAATATTTGGAATATTACTCTGTGTACACTGTACACGCGAATACTTACAGAAACATTAGAAAAATAATATATACTACTATTGATTTAAAAAACCTGAGAGTGTCAACGTTTCTTGAGAAGAAAAGTATTTCATTAGTGGCGCCTTTTAACGTCAATAACACTATTGTGTCTGACAAGTTGTTTTACATGTTGATATGGAAGATGAATTATATTATTTATTGGATTTCGCTAGTATACAATAATGTTAAAAGTATGTATGTCAAAGCACTACCTCGAAAGCAGGATTTTGAAAATATTAAGTAAACCTGAAATCAGGTGTGGTTTTTCCATTGTAACTTTACTGTATTCTTGTAGATATTACGTATTATTTGCATCGAGGAAGGCAAACTTTACCATATCCGGCAGAGACCTCTACAAGCATAATTATGAATTCCGTTTGACGATTTTCGTATGCAACTGATCCCATTTCACTGTACGTGACAAGTTGAATGTGTTCGAAGCATTCGAAGGTAGCGGTGGAGCTAGTGTCCGCTCGTATAAACGCAGTACGATCTTACGTGTTACTCGTAAAACAAAACTGGGTGCTTCGAGGGAAGAGATGCTTCACGTCTTACATAATCCAGTGAAGCTCTCCCGTAGACCAGCAGTTTACAATGTTTTTTTTTTCTCTGCCCATGGGTAACGCATAAATAGTAATGGAGCTGTGGTATTCTCACGTCCTGATTTTTATCCGTGGTTACTGTTTGATGAAACAATGCAGATATTGGTATCCTACTTTCCGAATAAAGGTCAAGCTTGTTGGATCGCATTCCTATGTGTGGGTCTGTGCCTGTGAGTTCCCTTTAAAGTTTTTAGGCTCATTCACTTGATCTCCAAAAAGAACTGCAAAATAATATCACCAGTAAGGAAACCCAACTTTATAGCATTAATACAACGATTGTTTATTATTTTTAAATAAATATCATTTAAATTCTTATTTCAGGGAACAGTAAATAAATTTTATCTAAAATTTATGTGTCTACAGATACCAATGTGGTTAATAATTTCAGAGTCTCGTATGTTTATTCTTCAGCCATTTTCGAAGACAAGATTTACCTTAGAAAATGTGGTATGTCATAGCGTGGTAACCTTCAATAGACTACAGTCAAATTGAGCACAAAATTGATGTTTTATTAGGTCTCCGTAAACAGATGTGAAATTCGTACTTTAAACATTAATTTCCAAATGACTGTTCTGTAAATATTTTAGGTTGTATTGCCATATCTAGAGAACCATTAAACCAATTTTAACTAAAGATAGTCTGCTGAAACTACATACTACGGACATTAAGTTATCTCGCAAAATGCTCAGTCAGTTACTATCATATTGATATATAAGTTACGCAGTGCTACAGTGTGTGGGTTTAAAATGTCCACACTTATTAAAAAAAATTATCAGCCTCATAAATATTTTGGATTGGTATACGATATATAAGAAACAAGTTTACCTATTTCAACAAAACTTGGTATGCTGACTAAATGTAGCAAATTTTAAATACTCTTACTTGTAGCCTGTTTGTTCTCCATTTTGTAGGCTAGATGAACTTGAAAATATGCCATTTTTCCATCGTATCCCACAACTGCCACATAAAAATTGTTCTGTGGTAAGACATACAAAAATATCTGCAAATGAAACTTATTTTCAAAAAATATGGCCATATAAATATTTTACTATATTACAGTATGCCATACTTATAAAAAATTTTAACCATTCTGACAAATTTTGTCTGCTATCAGCACCATTTAAAAGAATTCAAAACGGTAATCTGCAGTCTCTTTTGTAAGTACATTTATAAAATAACATTTCAAAAAATAAATCTGTAGAACTACTGAAAGGAATGCAATAAAATTTCGTGTGAAAATAATGATCTGGTAGTAGTTCAGGCTATTCGCGCCGCATTAAAAAAGTAAGATTAAAATTTTACTGAAAAAAAATTTATGACGCAAATTTTTGTTTAATTTATATTTTATTACGCTTATGAGACTGTTTTTTTACACAACACATGGCGGAAGTGACACAGACTGGCTACAAATGAAGTTCCTTGGCAGTGCTTTTAAATGTACCCACTAAACCGCGAAAAACCTATACAAATAGTTAATGTTAACACTGACTGAACCACTTAAAACCAATAGCCCTGTTATGAATGATTTGCTGAGAACGTATTTTTAAAAGTGAAATATTAAATGTGATTTTACTAATGTGGTTTTATAAAGTCTTCTTCTTGTTATGCAAATATTAGTCAGGAACGGTATAACAGTAATTGTTTTAGATAAATATATATACTTTTATACACTTATATATACCCACATATATTTATATATAATTATTTATTTTCATACATACACTTATGTGTAATAAAGTTGGTTGACTCACCGATGCTCGCAACAAGACTCGAGGAAATGGTGTAAAAGGATGCATAATGAGCAGGTAGGCAGGTATGGCTTAACGTCCGATGAACAGCGGAGACAGTAGCTTGAACAACCAGCAACTAGGTAAGAGTTGGTCGTGGCCTGTATCACGGAACCATTCAACCTTTCGCTTGGAATGATATAGAAACACCGCGACACACCGGAACCATGATTGCTGAACCGGATATTCAACANTTCAACCTTTCGCTTGGAATGATATAGAAACACCGCGACACACCGGAACCATGATTGCTGAACCGGATATTCAACATTCTATTTGACTCGGTATAAGATGAGCTGAGATAAAAAAAAAAACTAATCAATATTGTTAAAACGATTTTTTTAACGCAGCAGTTATAACAACACTATTCCTGTTTCGTAACCTGTTACGCAACTTACTTGTTCCGTTGTTTATACCGTTATTTTTAGAACTTCCGTCTGCAAAATATCGACTGCCTCCGGGAAACCTACTCTTGGCCACTGCGCGTGCGTAAATTTTGTTTCTTGGAACGTCTACACTTGGAAATGTTTAACGTACACCCACCATACCCGGCAGTTTAACACTTCACATGCGTAAACGTTATTTTTTCTAACGTTTATCTCTAAAACTGTCAATAGCGTAAAAAATATTTTTAGGGACATCTTGCTTAAAACTATGTAAATTTCAAGTATGTACACTGCCGCAGATAGTGCCGAAATTTCGGTGTGTGGAAGAACACATTACCGATATTTCTCAGGAGACCACTATTTCACAGTTCATGTAAAACATTCCGTGAATTTCGTAAGAATATGTAAAACGTTCTTAAGAAGCTGTAATATAATGTTTGTTGTTTTGTTCCTGAACAATGCATTAGACGTTATCATCAGTTGTAAATTAAGCAAGTTTTAAATATACATCTATAGACAATATTAAATTTGAAAATATAATGTAAATATAAAACAAGAGTAGCAACAATTTAAAATTAATTATCAGGATTTTATTTTTATTTTGAAGTTANATATAATGTAAATATAAAACAAGAGTAGCAACAATTTAAAATTAATTATCAGGATTTTATTTTTATTTTGAAGTTAATTGAGAGTAGAAAAACGAAAGCGAAATTTTATTATTTACTTAAAATTAGATTTGAATCATGGTAAAGTACATTAGCGGTTTCTTCACACTTTCAAACCTTTGGAAGATCACCCCACTTAAAACGTGTTTTGTTGGTTCCAAAATAAGTCATGTACGAGTATCACAAGCGTTTTATACTAATGTTGACATAAAATTGCAGTAGTCTTAGTTAAATTGAAATATTATTTATATTTAATGCGTAAATTATAATATTTCATTTTTGATTAATATAAATAAAAACAGTGAGAAAATAGGTGTGTTGGTAACGCATAGTAAAATATAGTTCATACGAAAAATGTTTTTGCACTGAGTGCGCAAGAATGCGGTGCGTTTTACCTCTGGTGTAATTATCTAGCCTCTGGTAAGTTTAGTTTGCACTAGGAAGAGGAATATTCTGGAGGTAGAACTTTAGCAAGGCTTCAGAAAAATGTGAAGTAACCATGAGTTGACACAATTCAATAAGTAAAGAACCGTTGATGACATGTATTAAAATATCATTCTAAAGCCAAAACGTTAATGCAGGAACAAGCACCTGCAAATTCAGTCCTTTATGTTATGCGTTACCTGCGTATAAATTAATTAGCTAGACATTGCAACTTCTCTTGCACGCCGCCGAACCAAAAATATATATCTGCGCATGCGCGGGAGCTAAACGTTATGGTTTTCGTCCGCGACATACCATTTCTTTATCACTGCGTAATGCGTTGCCGTTCTCGTTTTCATTCACGATTGTGAGACGAATAATAGGATAAAGCAACGGCATTTGTAGCTATATTATTATCAATGATTAGCCATAACTTCCCGGAACGCTGAGGACTGTCATTACTCCCAACTAGGCGGTCTTTTAAGTTTGTTGGTCACCAAAAATTTACTTTATACTTGTACGAAACTCCATGCAATTTGTAGACATTACTTATAAGTACTCTTTCCTCGCATGGAAAAATAATTGTTCTAATAGATTTTGCAACACGGTATGTCAAAATCACCATTTCGTACTTTTGAAACGTACGAATAAAATTATCGAAATCATTTATAGAAAACTAGCATACCCGGCAACGCGTTGCTGTGGCATAAAAGATTTAGGTTCTATTCGTATCTATGAAATTAATTGAAAGAAGTATATGTATTTTCAAAATCTTTATTATTGAAGTACTTGTTTGTATACAATATTGTTAGTTTTACCATCTTCCGCGCGTATGAATAAGTTGGATGGTTTTCCTACTCTAAAACACGAAACATACAGTTGGCCGAGCGAAAAACATTCTGTTTCTAAATCTATTCCGCACATTTGCAATGACCGCCCTTGAGATTTATTTATTGTCATTACAAATGCCAATCTGACTAGAAACTGTGTTCTTTTAAAGTGAAAGGGAATTTCTGATCGAATAAATTTAATTCTGGGAAGAAGCACATCTTCTCCTTTGAAAGCACCTTTCAAGATGGTAGCTTCTATAGTATTGCCCATAATTTTTTTTATTGAAAGGCGTGTGCCGTTGCAAAGTTTTGGTGGATTGATGTTAGGAAGTAAAATGACTGGCACTCCTGGAGGCAATCCTGGAACATCAAGCGAATTTAAAAATTCTGGTGGATAATTTACCACTTCATTTTCGTTTAATGTTAAATCCACATATTTTTGTGTGACATGTTCGCTTGGGATTTTCTAAGGATGCTGTCGTTTATTTCGTAAACATCTTTATTTTTTGCTGCAAGTATTGCTCGCTCGCTTATCCAATTGTGATCAACATAGTTCATTGCTATGATTGGAAATATATGATCTATCAGTTCACCTTTATAAGTAACTACAGTACATACATTTTGTTGAAATGTAATTTGTCCTGTGATGTTATCTGCTGGCAATGTTCCATTTCCAATTTCCAACAATTGGCGTGATAATATTCCTGAAGATGGATCGTTGTGCAATTGGACGCGCATATTTGTAGTTAGTTTTGATGATTTAACATGTTGCCATGAAGGTGAAAATTTAAGGCACGCATATATTTCATCTACCGGTGTAGAGTGAGGAGTCAAAGGCAATGTTTGTTTGAAGTCTCCTGCGAGCAATACTAATGCATTCCCAAATGAACGAATACTTCCCCGCAAGTCTNAAATTATAATATTTCATTTTTGATTAATATAAATAAAAACAGTGAGAAAATAGGTGTGTTGGTAACGCATAGTAACATATAGTTCATACGAAAAATGTTTTTGCACTGAGTGCGCAAGAATGCGGTGCGTTTTACCTCTGGTGTAATTATCTAGCCTCTGGTAAGTTTAGTTTGCACGAGGAAGAGGAATATTCTGGAGGTAGAACTTTAGCAAGGCTTCAGAAAAATGTGAAGTAACCATGAGTTGACACAATTCAATAAGTAAAGAACCGTTGATGACATGTATTAAAATATCATTCTAAAGCCAAAACGTTAATGCAGGAACAAGCACCTGCAAATTCAGTCCTTTATGTTATGCGTTACCTGCGTATAAATTAATTAGCTAGACATTGCAACTTCTCTTGCACGCCGCCGAACCAAAAATATATATCTGCGCATGCGCGGGAGCTAAACGTTATGGTTTTCGTCCGCGACATACCATTTCTTTATCACTGCGTAATGCGTTGCCGTTCTCGTTTTCATTCACGATTGTGAGACGAATAATAGGATAAAGCAACGGCATTTGTAGCTATATTATTATCAATGATTAGCCATAACTTCCCGGAACGCTGAGGACTGTCATTACTCCCAACTAGGCGGTCTTTTAAGTTTGTTGGTCACCAAAAATTTACTTTATACTTGTACGAAACTCCATGCAATTTGTAGACATTACTTATAAGTACTCTTTCCTCGCATGGAAAAAAAATTGTTCTAATAGATTTTGCAACACGGTATGTCAAAATCACCATTTCGTACTTTTGAAACTTACGAATAAAATTATCGAAATCATTTATAGAAAACTAGCATACCCGGCAACGCGTTGCTGTGGCATAAAAGATTTAGGTTCTATTCGTATCTATGAAATTAATTGAAAGAAGTATATGTATTTTCAAAATCTTTATTATTGAAGTACTTGTTTGTATACAATATTGCTAGTTTTACCATCTTCCGCGCGTATGAATAAGTTGGATGGTTTTCCTACTCTAAAACACGAAACATACAGTTGGCCGAGCAAAAAACATTCTGTTTCTAAATCTATTCCGCACATTTGCAATGACCGCCCTTGAGATTGATTTATTGTCATTACAAATGCCAATCTGACTGGAAACTGTGTTCTTTTAAAGTGAAAGGGAATTTCTGATAGAATAAATTTAATTCTGGGAAGAAGCACATCTTCTCCTTTTAAAGCACCTTTCAAGATGGTAGCTTCTATAGTATTGCCCAAATTTTTTTTTATTGAAAGGCGTGTGCCGTTGTAAAGTTTTGGTGGATTGATGTTAGGAAGTAAAATGACTGGCACTCCTGGAGGCAATCCTGGAACATCAAGCGAATTTAGAAATTCTGGTGGATAATTTACCACTTCATTTTCGTTTAATGTTAAATCCACATATTTTTGTGTGACATGTTCGCTTGGGATTTTCTAAGGATGCTGTCGTTTATTTCGTAAACATCTTTATTTTTTGCTGCAAGTATTGCTCGCTCGCTTATCCAATTGTGATCAACATAGTTCATTGCGATGATTGGAAATATATGATCTATCAGTTCACCTTTATAAGTAACTACAGTACAGACATTTTGTTGAAATGTAATTTGTCCTGTGATGTTATCTGCTGGCAATGTTCCATTTCCAATTTCCAACAATTGGCGTGATAATATTCCTGAAGATGGATCGTTGTGCAATTGGACGCGCATATTTGTAGTTAGTTTTGATGATTTAACATGTTGCCATAAAGGTGAAAATTTAAGGCACGCATATATTTCATCTACCGGTGTAGAGTGAGGAGTCACAGGCAATGTTTGTTTGAAGTCTCCTGCGAGCAATACTAATGCATTCCCAAATGAACGAATACTTCCCCGCAAGTCTTGTAATGTTCTGTCGATGGCCTCCAGAGATTTGTTGTGGGCCATTGTGCATTCATCCCATACTATGATCTTGCAATTCTGCAACACTTTTCCCATTCCAGATGTATTGCAAATGTTACATGTGGGATTTTCACTTGCATGCAAGTTTGATGGCAGCTTTAAATCTGAATGCGTCGTTCTGCCTCCAAGTAGGAGTGTAGAAGCAATTCCGGAGGACGCTAGTGCTAACGCAATTTCATTCTGCGATTGAACCGTCGCTGAAATGAGCTTAATGAGAAATGTTTTCCCAGAACTTCTTGGTGCATGTAAGAAGAAGAGTCCTCCTCTTTGATTGTTTGCTGCATTCATTATTTGATCGTATATGTTTTTTTTGTTTGTTTGTGAATTTAGGAACGTTTGATCGTACGTATGACAGTACATTGGCTATTTTATAGCTGTGTTAACGGAACAATTCCCTTTCCAACGTAGCAGAAGAAGAACGATCGGGTGATGGCATTCCCAATTGAGCAAGAATCTTGTTCGCGATTTCTAAGCAGAGCTCCTCAATCAGAATTAATGCATGATTGTAAATATCTGGCGTGAAATCCAGGTTCGGATCCATATTGATTTCTCTAAATTGTCGCAATAAGTCTTGAGCCATATATGAAATGTACTTTTCCCATAGTTCTGATGGTGATGAAGGTGAGGAAGTAATTAGTATGATTGCCAATAGCAAACATATTTGACGAGGATTCGATGATGCGCACACATCAGTTAGGCAATCTTCCCAGTGTCTATTGTCTTCTAACAATCGAAGTGCTTGGCATACGGAACTGTACGTGCCATGAGTAATTCCTCCGACAGTCGGTCTGCGGACATTAACCAATAGAAGACGAAGATAAAATCATTCAGCTTGATTGGGATGCACAGTGTAAATTCTTCCTAATGTATTTTCTTCGAAGATACCATTGTGACCGCTAACTCATTTTCCTCGCTTTCTTCTTTCAAACGATTTTGTGGTTGCATTCCACGTGTTATACGTAAGAACTTCTACATTTAACAGATTTTTCACAAAGTCATCATTTTGGCATAAGAAAAAAAATGCTGTGAGGATCGTTGCTGGTGGATTGATTGCTCTATCTCGTATGTTAGCTTCTGTGAAATATACGCTTTGACCATTTTCTAAATGAACAGCTAAATGAAATGCTGGATTTCGTTCGTGTATTGGAGAAGATAGAATTATCCATACTGCTTCGTTGCTACTTATATATCTGCCAATTTGGTACTGAGTAATTTTATCTCTTGCGGTTTTTTCTTTCGACGCCCCGAATACTGCCATGTCGCTACATTTATTTACATATTTGCAGATATATTTAATTTAATTTACCGAGTTGCAGTATAAGACATTTATGTGTGCTTGGTATGTTTTTGATAGCAGTGGGCAATACGGAACGACCCAGCGGTTGTCTATTTCAATCTCGTTACCTCTCACGATGATGGTTGTTGTTCTCCCACTATTTGCTGGAGATTTTTTTTGTAGAGTGGGTAGCCGTCATTGCCTGTAACGGTGTTTGCTACTAATGCCTTAGGATTTCTTTTTGAACACTTACCATCTACCATTTACGGTGACGTAGGATTGATAGCACCGCAAGTTCCGTGATGCCGTAAAGGGTTAGAGATCTTAATACAAATAAAATAACGAAACTAGATATTAAATTTATTCACACAGCTATTGTTTACAAAATCAAAATCTCTATCTTCACTATTACTCTTATTATTATCAGTGAGAGTAATATTTAAGTTCTATGACAAATACTTATTAAAGTACCTGTTAGTGTGTCTATATTGTTTGTAATTAATTAATTCACACTCATTACTACAGGNTAAATTTATTCACACAGCTATTGTTTACAAAATCAAAATCTCTATCTTCACTATTACTCTTATTATTATCAGTGAGAGTAATATTTAAGTTCTATGACAAATACTTATTAAAGTACCTGTTAGTGTGTCTATATTGTTTGTAATTAATTAATTCACACTCATTACTACAGGTTCAAACTGCCTGTTGTCATATTTTGAAATGTCTTACACTCTCGTATCGAGTTCGATAGCCCTACCTGCTTGTCTCTCTCTCTCTCTCCCTTCACTGCAACGAAGCTAGCAGTTCACAGATTTCACTCGGTCTGGTAACTTAGTCGCCACTCGTTGGTCTGCTGGCTCGTGGTTTGTCGCTTAAGGTCGCACAATCGCCCAAACTACCAACTCTTATAAACTACCGTCTCGGTGGCCATCGGGGCTTAAATAATCACTGCGGCAAAGATCTGGAATTTTGCACGCACCCCATGTCACGCTGAGAGAGGCAAGTACGATGAACCAGAGAAATTATTTCAGATAACCTCAGAAATTCCATCTGCCGAAGGTGAGGAGCGCGCGAGATACGTAGGCTTATCACGGAGGCACGCCTTGGTAAATCAAAGCGTTAGTAGGATTATCACTCTCCTGTACTTCAAACATTCCTTCGTGACTCACTGCCCGTTTATCACACCACTAATCTTTCGTTCGCTGGCGCGGGGCAGGTCAAGGGAAGCGATTAAAAACAGCGAGCGCGTAACAACACTAATGCCTTGTGTGTGTGTTAACATTTTTACTGCATAAGCTGTAGAATATATTCAACTAACGTGTTTCTTTGCTAAGGATTTGTTTACATTTTTAAAGCTACGGAGCCTGGCAGTTCATTCGAAATTATTCACATGCGAACTAATTATAGGCCTACTACTCTTTTAAGGGTACAACTATTTTCCTTCGTAGGAGATGATGGGGAGCACAGAGTAAACTCGCTATGGCAAATTTACCTACATTAACATGCAAATGAGAAAATGCCTGTACGAAAACACGGCACTGCGTAGCAAGCAAACTTCGAACAGCGCGCGGAGCTTGCATGGAATATTTCTCCACGCAAATAGCGGCGAAATGAAAATACGGAATCATAAAAGTACGTAGGGAGTTGGAAAGGGACAGTTGTGTCGCTTCGGTTTTCAAACTTCCGAATTTACACAGTTATATGTTCTGACGGAAGCGCTATACAGCATAGATGTAACCAAATATTTGTAATGGTGGGGGTTGATCTTAATTAAGAATATGTACTCGTTGTTCATACATAATGCCATATATAGAAGCTAAAAAAAGAAGGAATGTTTGTTAATACGAAATTATTAATGGCACAGAGTTTCATGTGAGTTTAAATACATGTTATGTTTATGACATTATAGTAAACACAGAATTAAATTTCACTCGCCCCATATAGAACGGTCATCTTCCCTGCAGTGGGCCTGACTTCCTCTCCAAACTCCAGTTTACACTATTCCCAGACGTTTTTTCGATTATGTAATTAGTTTAGTCCTTAACCTTCGATGGAATTTTAGCCACGCAGTTCTACGGCGAAAAGAAAATACAATCCCAAAAAATAACTTGTTGCGTGCAATAATCAGGGCAAATTATATGAAGATATTTATGTAACATTGCTTATAATGTTGCAAGAAATAAAACCTGCTCTATGTCCAAACACTTTTAATTTAAAAACTAAATATCTTTAGCAAAAAAAATATCTGACATGTTGCAGTTTTGTGAACGGCAGCCATCAGACAAGTCTGATGCAATACAAAGCGACAAAAATGTTCTGTTCTTTCTGAAGCAGTAGTTGGTTGCAGTTGTCCCAGCGAACTGCTCCTACGCGCGTATAGAAACTTATGTGAAAAAAGGGAAAATTTCAGTATAAAAAATTAAGTACGGTGTAAACAACGTTAACTCGATATTTACCATTAACATAGTTGTGGTACCATATGTACAATATTAAATACGGTATTAAAATTAAAATCGCATATAAAGTGCACAGGGCTTAGCACCACATGGCAAGCAGTAAAAACTCAGAAGATATATTGGACAGAAACAAAACATTGCATAAACCTTTTACAGCGTAAAGTAGAGGCTACCATGGCCAAGCAATGGGCACGAAGCTCTCTCTCTTATCAAGGTAAGACGAGCTGAAGTCACGGTGGGTCCGAATATTTACGCTTTCATATTAAACGTTGTGAATTTTGTTAGCGGTTGGTGAACTTTCTTGGGGTTTGTATATTTCTTTACACCAATGCATACCGTTCTTCACACGGTCGCAGGCCACTCTACAAATACGGAAAAAGTCAAGAAAATTTCAGTGGTAGCTATTTACATGCTGCCAAATTTTGGTGTCAACTGCGTGCCCATTATTAAAATTTTTATTTTGTTTTGCCCATCGACTATCGGGAAGTGAGTTTCCGTTTCCTTAAAAGTTATTGACATAACGAGGATGATGTAGATTCGCCTCGCTATTTTTAATTTCGTTTTACATTTCTGTAGACTTTTTAGTATGCACATTGCCAAGGTTGTGAATTGTTGGAACGTTAATCCCGGCGTTGTCTGCTCGGAGAAAGCTAAGATCGGCTTTTTTTTTTGCGTAGGAAATGCATATAACGCTGGAGCGGCGAGAACTGTTTTTTAAAGCTGATGGCTCCATCTGTTCTGTCCGGTCTTCGTGATCTGAAATTGTGTGAATCCACCTTTTAAAGACCTTGCTTGATGTCACCTTCACTCTAGTCTAGACTGCGTCCTTCACATTCCTCTAGATCGTAGCACGTTTAGTTAATGTGGGGTAGAATACGAATGCCACTTGCGTAGTGCCCAATCGCCACGTCCCAACACTGAAATGCTCTATATACTTCAGAAATGCGGAATCCATGCAGCTTCTACTGAGTTCAACAAAAAGCCTTCTGAAATAAGTGCGGGAATATGCTAGTACACTACTTTTTACAACGGCAGTGACGCCATTATAATGTTATCAATTTACTCAAAATCTGTAATATTTCCTTGTAAAAGCGAAAGTTTGTTGTAAAACAAAATGTAGAAATAAAGTAGCATCATTGTTTCAAAGCATTGCAAGTTGTTTGAGTATTTCTTGAGCCAATTTTTCGGACATGCCCAGAGGACAAACATAGGTATGCCTCATCTTTAGTATATAGTTTAGAGCATAGAGCGCACGCAGATATTCAAACGAATCGCAATGCTCATGTCTAGACACATAGATAGACCATGTGTCTTATAGACCAGTGACATCCAAGCTATGACCAGCGTTCCAGATTTTACTCTCCACGACTCTCCATCGAATTCCTATTTTTAAAGTATTTGAAATTTTTTAAATTTAAGTTAGTGTTTTTGCATGTGTTTTCGCGAGATTAGTCCATTTTGATAGGAAATTAGACTATATGAGGATTGTTTGTCATCAGGAAATCAGAAAATGACTGAAATATTAATAATGACAATAACTATGTTCCTACGGCTATTTTGGCCTACACCTCCTCATTCTTTCCATTTGGCGTGCTATAAAAAGTTAAGAGAGGCTCTGTTCTTTTGGGGGTTTACTTTCCGAGAAGCTATAGGGCTCTTATTGGTTTTCTGGGTAGTCATTTTCGAACAAACAGTATAAAGTTAGAGTTCATGCTAGCTTTTTAAGCACTAATGTACTGAATATACACGGTTTTATTTAACATATGACGTGAGAGTCTGTTCATCAGTACTGTTATCAAATTTTCATTTACAAATTGGTAAAAAGTTATGTAATTAAAAGTGCTAAGTTGTTTTTTGTGTTAACCAGAAATACACTTGGCAGGTTGGTGTTTTTCCATAAAGCAATTTGCAGCTGCCACATATTTTTTGGCACAGAAGATATTTGGAGATTTCTCCCGTGGTAAGTTTCATTGGAAGTGTTTTTAACTGCCTACACATAATCACTAACGAAAGTACGGCCTTCTTGAAACTATATTCGTCTGTAGCCTTTCTTGTTATCTTACTGGGCTGTCAGCTATTCTACCGAGCGTTTCCAATATCTGCTAACAATCTACGTTGTAATGTTCCGGGTACGTCAACCAATAATATATACCCGTAAAATTTTTCAAACTGCAAACTATCTATAAAATAAATATTATTTTCGATTATTTGTTTGTGACTGAAACGATTACTTGGGATAATTGCATTGGGCGCCTTAGTATTCATCTCTTGTAAAGTTTCAGTAGTAAGTATAATCGTAGTGTAAACAAGGAATGTATATCATAGCGATGTAAAACAGAAATAACCATATGTGCTGTACAGGTGCACTGAGAAAAAGGGTTCTGTCGAATCAATCAAAGTTTGTTTGGCACAACCAAATTAATTGTTTGTATAGGGANGTGCACTGAGAAAAAGGGTTCTGTCGAATCAATCAAAGTTTGTTTGGCACAACCAAATTAATTGTTTGTATAGGGACAATGAAAAATCTTGTTGTTGTAACAGTATTGTTGAGATTTTTTTATTCAGATGCCGCAAGCAAAGATTGTGTTTATTCAACTTATGATCTGTTTGGCTTTACGAAAATTAAATAGTCTCGTTTAATATAAAAAAATCGGAAGCCCAACCCAAAGTAGAACCTAGGTCATTTTCAACCGAGCGCTACGCCGTAGCTACCTCAGCTAAAGTGGCTACGAGTGAAGCTAGGATGGTTTTAAATATATAGATTTCAAATTCTGGCCAACGTGGGTAAATAAATATTTAAATTTTTACTTTATAGTTTTTATTGAACTGGTTTTATAAAGACATTTATACCATTATTAAAAATCAATAAATGCTCTAACAAACACTTTTACAAACCTAATTGTCACAAAGTTCCAACAAATTCTCGAGCTGTATTTTTGAATTAAATAAGTGGCCAAACAAATATATACAGTTTATTCTACAAAATAGTTTGTTTACTATCTAATTTAGTTTCTCTCAATGCCAAACGTTTCTATATCTAAACACGTATTTTGTTAGATAAACCAACTTAATTTTTTTGCTTTTGAAGTTTAGATTCAACAAAATATTTTGTTGGGGCAACTAAATGTATTTTTGACTCTATACAAACAAATATCTTGTTTACCTTTCTCTCAGCGTGTTACAGAGACAGGGCATGTACTGACCAAAGTTAAACACTAAAATTTCAAGCTATGAAACGAGTCAGTTTTTGGGAATTCCGTTTGTAAGGATACGAAGAATTTTATGCCTACCATAAATAAATCTAAAACCGCAATAATAGACGGAGGACTCCTTATGATCCTTTATTTGTTTTGCCACTGTGTTTCACATGGGAATATTTCTAACATATTCAGATGGTCGTTAAGTAGTGTTCCTAAAAATATTTCGGGTCAGCTAGTTCAACGGTAAAATCAGTTAAAATGAATTCAAATTGGTGGGAATTCTTTCTTAGAAATGTTTTTAGAGTTTGCAATTATCCAAGCATTAGTTTTCCATCTCAGTAAGCAACGCAATCATTATTACAGTTCTTCATGTAATTAGATGGAAACTGCCGTAGTAAAATTTATATTTTGTTATACGTTCATGTTTAAATCAACGATAAAACATTTCTCAAACCACTTCATAAAATTTACTAGCACCAAGGCAAAACTATTTATTTTATAAATTATCACAATTTCAAAGTTATAGTAAAATATATAACAAAACATAAGAATTATCTATTTATAAAGCTATCATATTGCCGAAATTATTCGAAGAATATAGACGACGATTTCGAGGTATGCATACAAACTCTTGAATGAACACAATTTCACTGTTAAATGGTACTGAAAGTGGAGAGACTAAAACACTTTTTGATTTTTAAATAACTTAGTCATAAAAATCCTCCCTGAGTTAGTAAATGTTACCTTTCTGCTATATTTCAGACTCGCGTGTTCTAATTGTTGTAACAAAGCAAGTATGTAAAGCGTTTTGAAACAGGGTTATGAACATCAGAGAGCGAATTTACTGCACCAGAATGCCATCCATTAGGTGTCCAATTTAGTTCCATCTAGTTTTATTAAGTTACTTCGTTTGTGAAGTTTACGGCGAAATGGAATTTGTTCCATCTAATCATATTAAGTTGAACAGCAATACCGTTGGAAGTCACGGTAAATTAAATTTTTGGTGAAAAATGACATATAATGGTAACTTACTTCCAGTGCTTTCCTACAACATAAAAAAATACTAGTATGGTTTAATAAAAGGATTAAGTATAATACTAACTGAAGATGTGCACAGTTTTTTCACATAACTCCCGCAATGATATATTATATTAGTCAAAACCGAAAGCTAGGTGTTAATGGTAACTATTATTGAGAACATAAAGTAGAGTTTTAACGCGAATCTTGTGACACGGTGTATCTATAAATTTGACTTGTTTATGGTACCTGTAGATGTTAAGTCAAATATTTCAGTACTTCGAAGTGGATACGTGAACGGAACCTACATTGAATAAGATAAGCAAACCAGAGATTTTTGAAAGGAGAAAATTACTTTTAATTTCCTCGTTTGCAACGTGTTAACGTGTTATATAGTGTCATGCATTACGATTCGCTGCCAAATATCGCAGAAGTATTTATGTCATCTAACATAAATGAGTAGACCTTGCTATTCATTTTTTTGCCTAGTTTCCGAAGTAAAGAAATGCTTATGAGATAAATTTCCTGTCGGTGTTTATGTGTGTGCATAGATGTATGTGTTTTTGTGTGTGTTGGTCTGAGCGTGTGTGGGTCCTTCCTTTTCAATTTTTGAACTCTAACCGAATTTAACCAAAGTCGGTACACATATATTTCTAAGTAAGGACACATGACTTTTATAGTTTTCGACCACGTTGGGGCGAAATAAAATAAAGGAAATTTTAAAATTTTGGGTGTTATGTGATATCTCGAGAACAGTTTCACAGATTTAAACCAAATTATGTACGCTGGCAAACTATTGTATAGGTATTACATTTTGTAATAAATATTTTTATAGGTCTGCAATTTTGGAAAGTAGCACCAAATTAAAAAACTAATATTTTTCTTTATATCTCGAAAACTATTCAACCAATTCTTACCCAATTTTGCATGAATGTAATACTATGGTAAGCAATGTGAACTAATGTGAATGAACTTGATTATTTATCACTTATTTTCAACACGGCGTCCATACAAATGTTTAAAGCTTATTTATTATATCTGCCATACCATTTAAACAATTACGAACCAAATTTTGTATACTGAAATTATCCATTAAAAATATAAAATATACGAACAAATAGCAAGTTTCCTAGGTCATTTTAGAAGATAGCGCCATACGAATAAATAAAATTTTTATGTAATACCTCGGTAATTAATTAACAGATTACTTCCAAATTTGGCAAACAAGTACTACAGAAGCAGATGGCGTAATCTGGCATGTTTTATGTAGGTTAGGCACTTATTTTCAAAATGTTGGCTATATCAATATTTTAGCAAAGTATTTTTTTATTAACGAAACAAATCCAACTTAACTTTTGTTTGCCGGCAGCACCAAAACAACTATGAAATTTGTCTATGCAGATACTCATTTTATTGTCATTTTGTAAGATAGCCTACCAAAAAAAATGATTTTATCTCGTATCTAGGGAAACAATCAACCCATTCTTACAAAATTTGGTGAAGATATTGTACTGCGGTAGGCCATAATATTAAATGCATTTTTTTTTAAGAAGGAAAAA
>NQII01002345.1:0-46669 GCA_002778355.1 Clitarchus hookeri
GCATGAACAGCTCCGACGCTCTGAACCCCGATCCCCTTGTGCCTGACTCATCATTATCATTCTACTTTCATAAATGACAGTCTTTTTAGATTTTTTTGCAATTTAGTTATGAATTGCATATAAAATTGAAATATATTGAGCAATAAGTTTATAAAACTCCACTATTTACTTTCATTTACATATAGCTTAAAACATGTAACAATTAATTTTAACTTCATTCAGAAGAATATTAGAGGAAATCGGGTAAATAGTGGCAATCATAATTTTTAATATAAATTCTCTAGAAATTAAAAATTTAAATTCTAATAAAAATATATATTCCAAGCCCGTTTGAAACCAAGGAAAAATGCTGGAGACTAAAAATATTTAAAATTGGTCATTTTTCTACCAAAAATTAGAGAGATTTGTAAATATTAAATTATATAGTATCTTATTTAGCGTCAGCCAAACTGTATAAAAGGCAGATTTTCTTTCCTTTCAAAAGAAAGAATACTATTTAGGATTATATTTAGAGCAATATGTTCCTCAAACCTTAATATATTATAAATCCTTGATCATAATGATTGTTTAAACACTTCAATGCATGGCGTTTATATTCTCAGCGAAATCACAGCATATATATATATATATCTTATTATGAAGAAAAAATAAAATAATAATAACATCGTGAAAATGCCTGTAATGCACATACTTGATAGGCCACATAACTGATATATTGTGTAGCGTCCTACATTCATTTAAAAATAATTAAATAATTTTATTGGCGTGGTTAAATAATTAGTTGCTGCTTAACATGCTTTAAATATATTTACACAAAATAATACACAATGGAGAGCCAAAAAAAATGGCATAGGCATTACTGCTGCTACAATGGCAGGTTATCAAGATATCTGCACCAATTTGAGAAAGGGTTGCACATCTGTCACGTTTAATGATTCTCGTCAGTCGTCGTTTGTCCCGTTCGTTCACGATCTTTTTCTGGCCGCAGCGATGTCGAAGATGTGATGTTTTACAGGATTCCCGATATACACTCGTGAAATGGTCGTACGTGAAAATCCAAAGTTTATCGCTACCTCGGAGGTGCTATGTCCCATCTCTCGTGCGCCGACTATAACACCACGTTCAAACTCACTTAAATCTTGACAATCTGCCATTGTGGCAGCAGTATCCGGTCTAGCGACTTTTTTAGACGCTTGTTGTCATATATAGGCACTTCCGACAGCATCGCGTTACTCTGAATGGTTCCATACCTCTGTTATTTGTATACGCATGCAAATACCATTTTTTTTTGGCTCTCCAGTGTAATTCCTGATGTTGTCCTAAATTTATTCCGTGACATGAAACGTCATGCGATACAGTATACTTACCCTTTCCCATGTATTTAAGTATTCCTGCACTTTTTCCAGTACATTACCCCAAATGATGAGGTCGTCCACGAATAGAACCGCTTCCATGATACCTTACACGAGGGTTATTCAGAAAGTAAGGTCCGATTTCTTATAAAACATAAACCATCACAGATTTGTTCAAAAAAAGTTTTTTGTTTAATTTCTTACATGCTTCTCTTTTTTCCTACATAGTTTCCATATTTGTTTAAACATTTGTCATAACGTTTTACAAGCTTTTGTATGCCTAAGTCATAGACGTCTGCCACCTGTGAGGATAACCAGTATGTAACTACTTCTTTCACCTGGTCATCTGTGGCTAAGAGCTTGCCCACCTAAAGGCGTTTGCCTTTAGGTAGCGGAACAAGAGAAAATCGCTCGGCACCAAGTCTGGACTCTATGGTGGATGGTCAATCTGTTCCCATCTAAAAGATCTGACAGATTTTGGGTGCGAATTGCAGAATGGGGTCTGGCATTGTCATGCAGCAACAAAACTCCAAACGTCAGATGGCCACGTCGCTTATGGCGTATTGCACGTCGAAATTTAGTCAGGGTAGCGCAGTAAGCGGCTGCATTTTTTGATGTCCCTTGCTGCATAAACTCGACTAACACGACTACATATCTATCCCAAAACACGGTTGCCATAACCTTGCGTGTTGAGATTGTCCTTTTGGCCTTGACTTTGACTGGTGATGTCAGGTGACGCCATTCCATTGACTGACGTTTAGACTCTGGGGTCATGTGAGAAACCCACGTCTCGTCCCCTGTGACAATCTTCTCTAAAAATTGATCACCTTCCTTATGATATCGGTCCAAAATATCAAGAGCACAAGCCATTATTTTCATTTGGTGTTCCTCAGTAAGCAGCCTGGGAACCCAAAGTGCGCACAATTTGTGGAATTGCAAATTTTCAGAGACAATTTTCTACAAAGTTGTTCTACCCACATTCGGAAATTCCAATGCTTAAGTTGAAATTGTGAATCGCCGGTCTTCACGAATCTTATCGTTGACGGCTTTGACCAAATCTTCTGTGATCACTGATGGTCGGCCTGATCACGGTTCATCATGGACATTTTCCCGTCCGTCTTTGTAAGCTCTCACCCACTTACGCACTATGCTGTCACTCATTGCATTGGGGCCATACTCGTGACTTATTTTTCAATGAACGTCCGCTGCTGAAACGTTCCTTGTTGTAAAAAGCAGAATCACTGGCCGTATTTCACAGTCGGCGGGCTGATCAATTGTTTTAATCATTTTGAACTGACACTGCAAACAGCACACTGCGACAATACCAATGCAAATGGCGTCATTGGACGAGCAAGGCATGCCGGGAGTCGGTGCGCTTACCCGTTACAATGTTCGAGCGACATTCGATTAGCCACGGTGATTCGGACCTTACTTTTCGAATAACACTCGTACAATTGATGTTGCCACATCTTTCATCATTGCAACTATTAGTACCAAAAAAACAAAAATGGTGATAGTGACCTTTTCTTCTGTAGTTATTTTCTTAGTTGTCACACAACATATTTCACACTCCTTTTCACTTTCTCCTCCTCCACTTCTTTATTTATCAAGTATTCCCACACAACACCCCTACCCACACTGTCAAATGCTTTTTCACTCCAAAAAACTATTAATATGTGTTTTTAACCTCATAATACCGTATTTATCCCTTAATGAGAAACATACTGTTCCTCTCTTAATCACACTTTGCTTCATCCCTGACTTCCTTCTACAACACGTTTTTCAAATGGTTTCGTACACCTTCCCTTTGGTGTCACTCGCGTATAGTTAGAGCATTTTTATGTTCCCTTTCTTAAGCATAGGTGGTAGTTGTGAAGACGCTACGAAAACGTTGAAAAGCTGCAACTTACGGGGTTCAGGTGAAGATGCGATAGCCTAGCAAGACAGCAGTGGATACAAGTACCTGCTTTCAAAATAGGAACAGCCGGAGAAATAAACTGACTTTCTATTGTACTGAACATATTACCGATAACATAGAAACACAACTACACATACATATTTCATTTAAATTCTAGATTAAATTTAGCATTGCACTTAATTAAAGTCAGTATTTCGTTACTTATAATTTTCACAGCGTATTCAATTAGTTTATTAAACGTTTTATAGACTAGTAAGATACACCATTTTTTCAAGAAATGAACTGAATTTAGTGTATTTATTTATGTTATTACATGCAACTAAATGCTATCAAATAATAACGTTCGCAAGTTGTCGTGGCCACATTCTACAAAATTCTTTTCTTCTATGTTTCAGCCAGGTCAATGTTGATATCTCTCCCCACGTTTGGTACACATTACGGTTGCCATTTTAAGAGAAGCAATAGTTTTTAACTACCGAGGCTCTGTGGGACATACCTGCTATTATATCCAGTGAGCTGGGCAGGGTGCTTCCTCGTTGGTCGGGACTGATGGCCAATCAATAGACTTCCTTCCTCATTATTTACGGGGCTGTTAGTCCAGTCAGGGTTGATTTGGTTCTCTGCTGTCTGGTGGGCGTGTTTTGTACTGTTTGGGAAAAGTAACGCATATATTATAATCGATTTATATAGATCATATGATAAATTACAATACAATTGTAAGAATCCAAAAGGTGTTTTATAAAAATTAGTAATTTACTTGAAATTCAATATAATAACATAAACCTAAAATATTATAAAGTATATTAAAAATAGCATACTAGTAGAACTGAGGGACAGAGTATTTTACACTGGTATGAACATCGAAGTACCTTGTATCGTATCAATGATTACCATCAAAACCAATTAGTACGATATAAAGAAGAGGAAATTAAAAATCATTGCAGATACAAACTAGTTAGGAATATATTTCACAAATTATATAAAGTTTATTTGGTTGGCTCATGAAAATAAGTTTATTATATGGCAAGGTATTACTATCTTAATTTAATTCGGTATCGTGGAAATCAAATACATTACAATGATTGAAATTTATTTGTAATGATATAGCATTTGGGTTAGTATTAAAAAAGTGTAGATTTAGCTAATGTTATAAGATAAATTTACAAGACGCAATTTACTTACACAATATGCAGTTAAAATAAAATTGAAGACGATGCTCTCCAAAGATTTGAAGATGCGAGGAAAGTATTACTATTACAAAATCACTGATTTAGAAAATTATAACATGAAAAAAGGTTAATTCTGAATGTAGAATNCAACATGAAAAAAGGTTAATTCTGAATGTAGAATTCAAGTATTTCAATTATATTTAAAAATGAAGAGAAAGCTATTTTTTCTACTATAAATATTTAAAAATAAAAATGTTTTAAATAAAAGTGTATAAGTAGGGCCTAATTTCAATATACGTGAAGTGATCAAAATTACTACAATATATACGTTAATATNGAAGACGATGCTCTCCAAAGATTTGAAGATGCGAGGAAAGTATTACTATTACAAAATCACTGATTTAGAAAATTACAACATGAAAAAAGGTTAATTCTGAATGTAGAATTCAAGTATTTCAATTATATTTAAAAATGAAGAGAAAGCTATTTTTTCTACTATAAATATTTAAAAATAAAAATGTTTTAAATAAAAGTGTATAAGTAGGGCCTAATTTCAATATACGTGAAGTGATCAAAATTACTACAATATATACGTTAATATTTTATTATAGTTTACTTAAATATGTATAATATATTTGAATAATACGACTAATAGAGAAATAATTATACACAAAATATTATCTTTATATCATTGAAATATCTTATATTAAATAACAGTAAAATTGGTTTAATATGTGCAATAGTACATTTCGGAAATTATAGTTTAAAATTATAAATAATAACAATTAATTGTTATTTAAATAAATACAATATTTTTAATATTTGTTTCATCTATGATTTTTGTAAATATTTTGTATACACATCTGTATTGGAAATATAAATGTGCAAACAATTAAAATAAATTTTAATTATTTTTGTTTCAGAATATATATTAAACCGTATGTAGCAAATTACATCATTATTCAGTAATCATAGTTGTTGTATTGATTTTAAATCTAAATTAAATAATACACCATACACAAAATAGTAAAAGCTTTNCACACAAAATAGTGAAAACTTTTAAAAAATATCCACTGTTATTTAAATTACGGTATCACATAAACTGCTACATTAGTGCTCCTAGCGATTTATGGTAAATTTAATCTAAGTATCTCTGTAATGAATGAAACTGAAAAAGTTAGTTTTTACTTTTAAATGTACTTTTTTTTACCGACATTTTCTGCCCAAATATTGTTGACACATTTACACAAAGTAAATAAAAATGTTAAATAAAGAGTGACATTAGAATGTTATATGATGTTTCACCAGTATTGTACTGAAGTAAGTGTTTGTATGTTCTTTTGTATCACATTTGATAATAACTTACAAAGTTAATGTACAAGTATTGATATATTTATTCAGCTGTTTAGTTTTTTCACTCTAGCGTCACTGGTTCTATTCAAACGTTTTCATATTTTCAAAATATTTTACACAATCCATCGCTCATAAAAATAATCAATATTTGTTTTGCGAAAAACTAATATGTATTAAAAAAATATATGTAATTTGAGTAACATGTTAACGTAACGAAGGAGATAATCAAGATACATATTAATTTATGGAATAATATTCCCCAGATTATAGTGTAGAATAATATAAATAAAACAAAAAAGATTTATTTCTATGTCAACTAAATAACGTCACTTTTCATAGGAAATATTGCAATAAGAATGACATTTGTACACATCTGTTTTGTAAATACCCTATGAAAACCATTAAGTGCGTACTTCTTACACATAGCTGAAAGTGAGGATAGCAACGCTTTTTAATTTATAAAAGTAAAGTCACCAGTATTTAGAATCTATAAGGGATACAAATTGATTAAAGACACTGTAAATTTCATTATTCTGCCATATTATAATTTTTTGTAGCTATGACTTTATATATTATACCCCTAATATTTTGGCAACGTTTTGATAACATTCATATTACATTTACCCATTTAAAACTGTAATAGTTAAGTTAATCACCCTAGTTTTACAGAGAAACGATATCATAAGAGAGGATGTAAAATATAAAATTTAAAATAAATTATTTATACTGNGATATCATAAGAGAGGATGTAAAATATAAAATTTAAAATAAATTATTTATACTGCTGTAAATTTACCTCTTACTACATTGTCTTATTTTTAATATTCCATTTGAATTATTAATTCAAGAGTATTCACAGGCTAGTCTTCATGTAATTTTATTTATCATGATAACTCAAGTGAACAAACGAAATACATTTACTATCCACAAACTTAATTCTTTTGGAAGTAAACATTTTTAGAGACGCTGGTGTTTGAAGGAAACCGATTGCACAACACTTGTCGGGAAGTGATATAGCACACTTCTGCTTGTGAAGGCCTAATAAATAGGCTTTAAAACCATGGAGTTTTATGAGAATCATAAGAACATAATATTCTTCATGGTTGATGGCTCTACTATATCCGAGATGATAAACAAACGTTGTTATTTGCAAAAAAAAAAAAAATTTTAATTTGATAAACATTGGAGTGAAAATTGGCGTGGTTTAAACATTTTTCTTCCAACAATTTTACACGATCACTTGATAAATACGTGAATCTTAATAAATCGGCTCATTGAAACTTGAACTTCTATATGAGGTGGAAGACTGAGTGGGGTGCTAAGTGGTGGCAACACTGGTTTCACATTCGGCGAGACGCGGGTTCGATTTCCGACCCACCCATCTTGAGGTCGATTTTCCACAGGGGCCACGGTGGTGAAGAGTAAACAAAACATAGCTCTCAGGGGTGTACAATGACCCGCGATCAACTCTGCAAGTAGTCAAACTCATGTCTTGAATGCAGAATAATATCTTCTGAAAGACATTGTACATTTTTACCCTCATGCGAAAACATTTTTGTATCAGTGTCACACGCCCCCTAATGGTTCTGAATTTACTGTAATCCTGGAATTTTCGCATTGAAATGCTAACTTAAAATATAAATTGCTATGAGAGTATAGAGATTTGAGCGGTTGTTAACATCGAGGTTTTGAGAGCCGATGAGGGTGAAGCGAGGTGAGTATGGAGCAGCGCCGGAAGGAAAGGGTGGGGGAAACTGGAGATCCCCGAGAAAACCCGCCAACCAGTGGCATCACGGCACGATTCCCACAGGAGAAAATCCCGGAAGTGACCCCACCGGGAATCGAGCCCGGTACGCCTAGGTGTGAGGCGAGTAGTCTACCCACTACACCACCGCAGCCCCATAAATAGACAAGGAAAATATAAACTTAGTAGGTGGGTTTTTTGTTCACAAAGTTTTTATTTTTCGGCAGGGAAAACTTGTTTATTTAAATAATATTGAGTTTGTTCGTGAAATAAATATTTTGGAATAGTATTGTTAAATAACTGAGATAAGAAGGAAGTGAAATAACAGAATAATTAAATGCCGGTAGCAATAGTAGTGCCTTAATAATGCCCCCCCTCCCCCTTCTTTGTCTCCCTCGGTATGTGTGCTATCAAGTCTGGGCGAGGGTTAGAAACTAGAGTTGACTCACACAGACAGTTCGCAGCATCTCCACACTTCTTGAATCAAACATTTGAACAATCACCTTATGTAAGAAGTGTTCGGTTGTTTCCTAAATATTGCATCTATTGCAAGCGTATTGTACTTCCGTTAACATGAAAGTGTCTTATTGTGGTTAAATTGAACTTTTACTTAGAGTTTATTTATACATTTTTATACTTGATTTACAATTTATGTAAAAAATAACAGAGAACGCCTAGTAATAAAGAGTTCTCATGCAAAATATTATGAAACTAAGTTGGCAGAAATTTGGCGAATTGTCGCTTTGGTTTAATTCTATATACCTGGTTAAGCCTTGTTAGTATGGAGCGGGGGAATATCCTGGGACTTGCGCAGGTTTTCAGGAAAGTTGTATGTAACTGTGAATGGACTATATACATGAACACTGTGTGGCCTGTATCAGCGATTTGAAGTGGAGTCGTCGAGGAGGGGGCACTGCGAGCAGGCATGCGACAGAGGTCGACTCCAGACAGTTCTGCCACAGCTCTCTGGCGAAAACAGAGCTGCTAGTATGACGTGCATGTGACAAACTGAGAGTTGGTGAGCACGCGCTTCAGTGACCACAATTACTGCCAAGAAAGTGAACGCATCACTGCCTGAGAGGAAAGAGCAGAAATTATTGTAAACTATATATTCAACTTTCCATGACAGGGTATTTCTCTCTGGTTCTTACTCTGCGTTGAGAGAGCGCAGAATTTAGAAGAAGACCATGTACCAGTGTTGGCGGAAATAAAAATGCGACAAGTGTTTAATTTAAAATAGTTGGCTACAAACATATACACCTCACAAAAAGTTTGGAATATACATACAGAATGCACAAAAGTGTGGAGTATGTGATATTGAAAAAAATTTGGTAGAAACAGACATATAAACACGAAAAAAAAACCCAAAATTAACTTAATGGTGTTTATGAGTAGGCAGAGTTTCTTTCTTCCCACTGCAGCTTAGTACCGTGTGTGGCCACCAGGTGCATTGTGCAGGTCCCTAACACGCCGTGGCATGCTTGTATGGCCTCCAGGTGCATTGTGCAGGTCCCTAACACGCCGTGGCATGCTTGTATGGCCTCCANATTCAAATGTTGAAGTCTTAAACCCCAAGCATTGAGTAATGCATCTAAAGTAGTTTTGAAACTTACTTTGTATTCCTTACCACTTGTACTAGAAGAAGAATAATACAGTAAAAGAACTTCACTAATCTCTAAATTCCTTCAACAGCAATGCAACTATAAAATCGTGACTGGTAAATGAAGTTCCGAAGAACACAGTCATGAGAGCAAAACCGCCACACGCAGTTTTGACTCCGTGACTGAGCAGAAAGTCGACGACGATAAGCTCGTGCGGCACACATAATGGTGAAACAAAAGATGAACAAAAATATTAATTGTTACTGACGGATGTCTTTGGCTGTCCAGAAGGGACGAATGACGCCTAGACACAGAGGCGGGGGAAAATATTGCGTGAACTGAAGACCATTATTATTGGTAAATTGACGAGGTGAGCGGCAGAGATATGCGAAGAAAACTGCAAGAACTGCAGTTGCAGGACAGTGAGCGCGGGATGGGCCACAAAGAGGCAAAAGTTGTAGGAATTCGCAACGCTGAAATGCAGATCCAGCAGACAGAGAAACAATGGCACGACACGCAGGCCGGTAGTCAACTAACAAGATTGTAACGTACATTTTAAGACAGAATTAAACCAATAAAACCTAAGTAAAGAGTTAAAATATTAAAACAGTAAAATAGTGGCAAGCAGTGATTAAAAAAGCCAAAATATGTAAATAACCTTCTGTATACGCTCTTATAAACATTTAAATCAAAATGTAGGAAAAATTTACCATAACATGTTATCCCATAAATAAATATAGTCAGATGCAACTCAATTAATAATCAATAAATCTTGAGTTTCTCAAATTGAGAATGAGAATTATTTACCACTTTAATAAAAAAAACAATTGTAACAATATAATTCAATACAATTTCCAAACAGTTTTTGCATACTTAAATACTTAAAACTTTCGTTAAAAGTTATTAAAAAACAGTGCCGCATTTTAAAACGACACAGTTTACAATAACCTCAGTACGCGGTGATGCATCTCTCCTTCGACCCACAATACTCTGAATCCAATCCCTCAAGTATCGCGACTTCCTTGAGGTAAGATATAACGTAATACCTTATCATTTAGAAAGTAAGTAAAATGCACTAATATGTCACAAACTGATTGTTCCAAGTCCAGGAGCGTTAAAGTTGCGGGAGTGTTTCATACCAAATGTAATTCAGAATGTTATTTTTTTTTTGTTTTGCCGTAGGGGTTTTAGGTTTGGGAAATTGAAAGACATCGATGTCCGATGTTTCCAATATCGGTACTTTCAACCATCAATGTCTACCGATGTATTAGCAACAAAGCATGGATATTTTTAGATATATATATATATGTATAATATTTTGGTGATAATTGAATAGTTTGAGCAAAAGAAATATTCGTTTCGTACAAAATTTTAATACATATAATTTTTTTCGTTAAATAACATTAACTTGTTACATGATAAGCACTAAAACTGGACATACGATACATTAAAATTAGGAAAAAAATATTATTCAAATAATTTCCCAGTATTTCTAATTAAATGTGCCTAAAAATATAATTTTTTCCCACCCGAGACTCCGAAAAGCGACTCCCTTCACTTGTCTTGAACAATTTAAAGATATTTATTAATTGTCGGATAATCCACACATTTTCTGCAGTGTTCCAAATGCCTCCTTAGACCACTCATAGGAAAAAAAAATTTAAAGCCACAAAAAAAAAATAGTAGTACTAGCATTTCGATCCGAAATACTGTAGTTCCTCTCGTGGTTGCCACAAAAGAACACTTTTAATTTGATGTTAAAAATTCGATGTGAATTCGCCAACTCTAGGTTTGGTACTGTCTATCAAGAGAAGAAAAACATTTCTTCTGAACAACCATGACCGCTTTTTGCACGAATTCCGGTTGATTTGGTAAATTTGTGTACAGTACGAGATAGCAGTAATGACTCCACCAGGAGGAAAGAATTTTTAATGGGCAACACGCAGTACTGTCTACAAAAATGAAAGGAGAAAAAACTTGCGTGGCGTCAGCATTAGGTTGAGAAAATGTTTGGGGTCTTCACCATTGCCCAGCCCCTGTCTACTTTGCTTGAAATTATTCTTCAGGATTCACTTATCACTTTTCACGATAATTTAACGTAGGGGCTGATTATGGAGACTATCAAACTCGTTATTACTGATTTATAGCCGTTTTTTGTGAAAATCATCAATTCATAAGGTACCCAATTATAAACTTCTTCATTCTTAACTTTACCGATAGGGGGTAAAAATTCTTAAAATGGAAACTTTGAACCTTCTGACAAGTTCCTTTACGGCTGTGAGTATATTTTCTTCCACTTTGTCTTAAATGCTCTGTTGGCCCGTATGTTCCAGTCTCCTGATCTTATAAACACTAATCATTTGTGAGAAAATTTCAAACCCGCTACGCACTGCTTCTTCTGTAGTGGATTCTACCCCATATTCACTTAACACATCAAGAAACTTTAATTTTGTTTGCCATATGTGCAGGTTTGAGTTCATGCAACTCAATTACTCTTAGGCCTACTTCATTATGTGGTAACCTGTTACCCAGTGCACTGTACCACATCATGTAACACCTGCAGCTGCTCAGCAAATGGCGTAAGGTTTCCTGTTACTGTGACCACTAGCAGGCACCTACCACGGTTCTACCGTTCCTGTTCAATAGCAAGCAGGGAGATTTGAATGCGCGCAGCGTACATTGCGGCAATTTATTTGCGAAAAACCTAGTGTCAGTCAAGAGCATTTAAAACGTCTGGTTTTAACGTTTGTTTCCAATATTACAGTATTCATCATTGTAAACATCTCGAGAATAATTAAAGGTGAACGGCTAATTNTTTAACGTTTGTTTCCAATATTACAGTATTCATCATTGTAAACATCTCGAGAATAATTAAAGGTGAACGGCTAATTTTTTTCACCTTTCCATTAAGCAAAAACACGATATCTTGTATCCTTATTATAAGCTTCTCTGTAGCTTCCTGTTTACATGTTTCACTTACTATCTAAGTTATTAATTTATGACATAATCTCTAAAACCAAAGTTAATTAAAGTTCTTCAAATTTTCAATAAAAACATTAAATTGGAAAAAATTCACATTTTTAAATATATTCACACTCATATGTTAAATGGATTTACAAATGGTCAAATATTGGTAACACAACCCCCCATCAAAAATAGGCTGTTACAGACTATCCATGCTTGTTTTTTTGTCATTGGTCTGTTATCAGAAGTTTATGACTGGATGCTCATAATAATTCTGGCAAACATTTCCTTTTGATGGCAATGTTTATTTCTTCGCTCTTTACGTACATAAAATATATCTAAGGAATTAAAAATTAATGATTTTGTCATGTAATAATAATGTTTTATTATTTTTCGTGTTTTTGGGAGAGTAATTAACATGAGAAAGGAAATTGTGAATTCTTCAAATATTATTACTGTCGAACTTACTCCATTTAAAGTGAACCTAACTATCGGAATGATTTTAATGTGGGTTCAGAAATCTTAAATGAAAAATAAATAAATACCTTCTACTTAAGTATGAATGTGATATATAGTTGACGATAAGTGTTTATTTTANCTTAAATGAAAAATAAATAAATACCTTCTACTTAAGTATGAATGTGATATATAGTTGACGATAAGTGTTTATTTTTATTGCACACTATTTATTTTGCATACGTGCTGCACAAGCCTTCTTCGTTTAGTAGTATAAAGTTTGGTTATAGGATCTAAATTGTTAACTTTGTTTAAGGTAAACCACTTAAAATTTTATCGAGGAGAATATCTGAGTTTTATCATCATTCTTTTCCTTTTTATGTGCAGGAAAACATTTTTCTTAACTACCTCGTAAAATAATTGATTGCGATGCCGATTAAACCGTGACTTTTAACAAGCTCACCAAAACATTTAAAATGAAGCAATGCAATGGTAATATTTCCAGTTTTGTTCCCTTTATGTAAGATCAAACTCGAGTTACATTAAGTTTCGCATTGTACAGCTAATGTATTTGTATTTAATATTTTATATATTAACATGCCTTCCATGTATTTCCTTTTAAATATCTCCTTTCGGTGCATGGCCACATTGTTAAGCTTAACTTACCAGATGATTCAGACCTACCGTCGCTATTCAAGTGGCCTGTATAAAGGCCTTCTGTTTCCGACATTTTTATTTCTACTGAATTTATACTAGGCATAAGTATTCTCTTATATTATACTCAGCACTACAGTTCATTTATTAACGTCAAAAATTTAACCGATGAAACAAAAAATTTGTTTTTTTTTCCGCAGTATTGAACGCAGAACTACTTATGCAAGTTTTCAACTGAGGCAAGATAAACTCTCCAGGTCCACGGAATATCAAACGTTTTTGTTTATGGTTCGTTTGAAAGTTTACGTGTATTTATATGCACGTAGATTATTCAGACTTAAAAAAAAACTATATTATTTAGAGTATTAAGTTGTAACGAAATGCTACCACTAACAGCCTGGCAGTTTTATACCGAGAAAATATTTTATTCTGTAAGATATATAAATTCAACTATTTTAATAAAATAAATATTTGACAAAATTTTGAAAAACAATATAAATACCAAATTTTGTGAAATATTGCTACTATTGTTTGCATTGGTGATAACGTGAAATACACGCAGTATTTTCATATCGATATTATTATTGAAAAACAGTAAATAAATATAAAATTATAAATATTTATATAGTATTACTTGAGTAAAAGTTTTCAGAATGTAAAATAAATGTACGCCTCTGTAGGGTAGGGTTCTGCCTGAAATTGCATACTCAGTAAATGTGAAATTGTTAACAATTTAAGTTAAATAAAGTAGAATAATTAACTGGGGCAGTACTAAAATTATGAAATATACAAACTTTTTTNGTTAAGTTAAATAAAGTAGAATAATTAACTGGGGCAGTACTAAAATTATGAAATATACAAACTTTTTTGTAACAACGTACCAGAGTTATAGATCGCGACATATTTTGTTTATTTTGATATTCATACAAGCAGCGAAAATTTTGAAACCATCTTCGCAAGTTGTTGTTAAATCAAAACTAATTTTTTCTGCCGAATTCGATGCAAATACATTTTCATATTTCTCAAAAAAGATTAAATCGCATTGATTAACTTACAATAATAGTTTCCAAATTCGGAAGAATATTTCACTTCTATTAACATGATATCTGCAATTAATTTTATCAACTCCATACAGTTTTGGTTACAAAATGTTATGGTTATAAATCATTGAGAGATACAAATGAGATATAAATTAAAAGAGTTTTATTTTTTGTGAAACTTTTTTAAATTACAAGAACAGTTACATAATTGCCACTATAAAAGGAAATTTCTTACATGTATCTGACACTTTGTCTGCAAATAGAGCGGAATTTGGGCTATATAAATAAAACACAATATGAAGCAGTAATGATATGCATGAAACGTATTCAGCACATAAAACACCTTTACAATTAGCAAATCTCAAATTAATGCATTTTTCTGCAGAAAAAGTTCGAATATTGAAGGTAGACCAAAACAAATTTATAGAGTACCGTAACTTTAGTCACGGGATTAAAATGTAATTGATTAATGTCTGTTGGTAACAACGTAAAATCAGATTTAAATTGATATTAAAGTGTAATGTTTTGTAAAGTTTTATCAGCACTTAAAATTTTATACAAACTGGAAAATGGGTATCAAAATTATTATAAGGATTGCCTACATACGTTGGGTCTCTACCTAACTGGAGAAATGAGTCGGATCTTGTTTTAAAACTTTATTGTTTTTTTATGTGGAGTTTTAGGACACACTTAGGAACTGAGGTTGATGCATTTATCTTTTAGCAGCCGTTATTGAAATAAATAGTGCACGTAAAAATAGCAGGCCTTCATAAAACATCCGACAAATGGATAGCACACGTTAAGCATCTGAAATGTGTAAAATTTAATGCGGCTGTATCTGCCTGCGAAGCTATGCCCAAACAATGACATACAGTCCATGATTAAAGAAAATAATTGCTGGAAAATATTTTGTATTCTTTCTCGGAATATCCCTACACTACGAAAAACGTTTTGTTGAATCAAACAATGTTTGTTTGGTGCAACCAAATAATTTTTTTTATATAGGGAGAATAAAACATGTTGTTGATGAAACCAAATTATTTTGTTGCTCGAAACAAATATTTGTGTGGTGCAAATAAAAATTTGTTTGGCTCTACGTACATGAAACAGTTTCAGTTAATATAAAAAAAACTGGGTGCCTGACCAATATTCAAATATAGATCACTTTGATATGAGCCTTAGTAAGCTCAGGTAAGGCGATTTATGATAAATTTGGAATTTTTAAAAATACATACATTTCAAATACCGTCAAAGTGCGCGGATAAATAGTTCCAGTTTTACTTCATTGTCTATTGTTTCTTGTTTAACTTCTTTTATTAGGAGGTTTACACCATTGTTAAAAATTACCGACAAACACTTGTAATATCGTAATTGTCACAAAACTGCAAACAAGCTCTTCGAACGAAGGCAATCAAATGAGTGGCCAAACAAATATAAACAGTTTATTTAAATAAATATTTGGTTGACAGTCTAATTTATTTTGGCCCAATACATAGGTTTTGTTAATTCAAGCGTATATTTTGTTAGAGGAACAAAATTAATCGTGTAAGTATACAGATTTGTACTTCGATATAAAGCATTATGATTTACAGTTAATGCATTTCAATGGGCAATCTCTTATTTCCAAATTAGATTTACTTAACGTCACTATTTCCAGAGCTATGAGATTCAATTTCCCCGAACACCAAGGGCGTTGGAAAAAATTGCACTCTTTTGGTTTGAAACACTCACTATCTTGTGTAATTCTTGGCAGACGTTGTCTTCAGAATTTACATAATTTCGTTCCAAGAGCCCGAAAGCACTTACAGGAAACCGCACAAAAGAAAAAAAAACACGCAGGATAGGAGAGGTAATTTCAGAAAAAAAAACTCGACATAAAATACGTTTTTTAGGCTATTATGTAAACATACATTTTGTTTTCATGGTATAGAATAAAATGTAATATCTCGATTTCGTAGTTAGTCAAAACAACTAAGAATTTATATTTTTAAGTTTTGTAAAAATATGCGAAATAAACATTTTTGCGTTCTTTCATAATGCATTAATACCAGTATTCTTTTCTGGGAGTAAAATACTTTATATGTATATTTGTCTTTTTTTTTAAAACAGCGGCTTCCAAAAATTATTTGCTAAGAAATGCCTTATCATTGAAACCAAAAAATACACAGAGATAAGCATGACTTAACCAAAAAACAACGTTAACACATTTATATGGAAAAATTGATTTTCCGTACATAACATGTTTTAATTTCTTGTTTAAAAAATCAGTCGAATCACTGTGTCATATTTTCATTAAAGTGAGTTTTTCCCAACGAGAGAGATTAATATAGAAATCTCTGTCCTCCAATAGTGCAAAATATCAATAAAAATACTAAAAATGCAAACACAAAACACTTGCTAGCACGTAATCGAAAACACAACATTGATACAAAAATGCATATGCAAAAACGCAAAAAATTTATTGGAGTTAAAATAACTGTTTAAAAAAATTTGTGTTACTTTGATAGAGATAAACTCTTACTTTAAATATCGTCAGCATTGTAAAACACTTAAAAATTAATGTAGTATGAAAAAAGTGTAAGATAACGTCAGAAATTTAATAATATATATGCTTCATAATAAATAAGAATAATTAACAGAAAATTATTAAATTTTAATGCAGTAATAAGTTTAAGAGTTTCCGTGAATAAATAATTGAAAACGAAATAATTATTGATGCCTTACTTCCACAAAACCACTCCATTTTCACAGAACCTGTATATTCGGAACGTAGAAAAATATCGATGCAAGTATAATAGTATTAATGTTATTATTTTGATTCTCAGAGTTTTTATTAAACTTAAGTGTAATTCATTTTGCTGCAGATTTGTATACATTTACATTATTTTCTAAGCAAATTTTTTTTAAATGAAATTCGTTTAATTCCGTTTTATATTTTAACACACGGAACAATATATATTTTAAAAACTGTCCTATTATTGTGTAAGTGTATAAAAATATACTACGCATACATACATTTAATTGGATAAAATCAAAAAAAGTTACTTCTGGAAGTAAGGCCATATATTCTCTTAAATGTGTGTATTACAAAACGCAGAAGCTATGAAATAAGCACTTTAAAAAGAAATACAACTTCTTTGAAACTATCAATATAAGATGTATTTTATTATTTTTAATGGATAAGTGTAAGATTATTTTTGAAGTAAAACAAAAGTACTGTCTCACCCAACGGTCATTTATCACATTGTGGCATAGGTAACATTAAGACGATAGCCTATAAAAATACAATTTTCAAATGTGTGGTGCCTACGGGAACAGTATTTTTTGCTGTTTTTACAATCACCTCAACACATTACTTAAAAAATAACACGTTATTTTGAAATGACTATTACAGAAAATTTTAGTATCTAATAAAAAAATTAAAAAAGAACACAGGAACAAATAAGAACAATAAGGCAAGTCGAGGGACTGAGAAGATAACGTTTGGAATAGGAACTAACATCATGAAACGTACAGTATTGCAAGTAAAACAAGGTCAAATCAAGAGCTAAAATCTCTCGCTTCTGACGTGTTAAAATGCTTTATTGGCGTAAATTTCAAATGCGAAACGTTTTCAGTAAAATAGCTGTTACATCTGTAGTTTGCAGTTCCAGCTGTTTGTTCGCCAATGCATGTAGGTACACTATAATAGTTACTCAGTATGACGCCCAAAATTTGCCTTATAAATGTAAAATAGATAATAAAATATTTTAATGTTATATTTTAAGCTAATTTATGAAGAAATGAATGCTAACTATAACTCACTCTCTGAATCAGAGAAAACGAGGCCGTCAACACAGTTTTGTACCTAAAGATGTGGAAATGTTTTCAAAATTATGTGTTACTGTTAACATCAAAGAAAAAAATTTCCGTTATGCTAAATATTAAATCTCAAGCTATTCCATACAGCTGTTTACCTCGAAAATTGAATTAATATAAGCTTTTTTTAAGATATTAGAATGTTAGCAACATTTTGGCACTATCAGAAACCATGCTTACGAGGAACAAATAAATTTACCCGCACATTCAAGAAAGCAAATTTATATTATGTTTTGCCTTAGACACACAGGCACGTTTTCTTGTAACCAGCAACAGTAAGCTTTGAGTTTAAAACATGAAATATTTTCAAAACTGGAGCCAAGAAAATGTAGCATACAATAAAAAAAAAAACATAAACCAACAAGAACAAACAAGAAATGTTTCCTTTAAAAATAAAATTATATAAAATGGATTGCAAATTAAAGCTTTCAAAGGAAATTAAACAAATTTTATGCAACATTTTATGTAAAAAGTTTTTATATGGTTATTTATTTCATACAACACATTTGAAAAATCGTTATCTTAAAAACATTTTTATTAATATAATATCAACAGTGACAAAATATTTTTGAAACACATTTTACACACCGGGAATGTGCAGTAAAAATAAATTTCTCCATTAGAAGTATCGCAAATTTATATGTGGGTATACAACTACGCCAAATTATAAGAACTAAAAATCTTTAATCACACTATGTGATATTAATTACTCTATATTAGCAGCGAATATTTGTTTAATTGTTTCTGACAAACGAACTGTGGTGTAATAGGTATTACTTCATTCTACCATATTTTGTGATTGACGTGCACTTTATAATGTACACTAAATTTAAGGAGAAAATAAACTATTACTAAGCTAGGCATACAAGATATGAATGTTTGAAATGGCAGTGTTTAAAAAAAATATTGTTTTGTTAGTATGATTACAAAATCTTAACGGCAAAAATATTTCTGTAAAATTTTGCTGATTTCTGGGTTATTATATTCTCGATGTCATTAGGAAGAAATGTTTGAATTTTCATGATGATTTTAGAAATAAACCAATTTTAAAATTCATTATAAATATTTCTGAATCAAAATTTTTTTGTAAACTAGACGACAATCTTAATTTTACCGGGGACATTTATGTAAAAACCACACATTTTATCCTGTTTACAGTGGGAGCAAATTTTCCGAAATATAAAAATTCATTAGTTGAAGGGACGTTTTGGATTCTTAATTTTTCTAGATTATTTATATTTAAAAAAAATTAATTTCTAAAAGTACTGCTATACTCAACCCAGCGGTACATACATTACTACTGAACTACGAACTCGTATTTACGTCATAATTTAGATTTTACCAAATTTTAGCAAAATTATTATAGTGACGTAACTATGAGTTTGTAGTTAAGTTGAGGCGCATGTGGCATGAGTGACAGTCTGCCTTGAGGCACATGTGACCGTTATTCTGTGGATAACAACCCATTCATAATGGTCTGTCTCAACACGACTCGGCCTCATCTGTTTCAAAACGCGAGTGCTGCACTTACAATGCCAGATCTAGGCACGCGTCCTTGGTGTACGAGTGTTGACCGAGGCGGCATTTCAAACGCGTGTAACAATTCTCCGACATGACCATCCGCTCCTAGCGGAGGTCTTAAACTTGTTTGACCAAACAAAAGGAGTACGCGTGCGTCACCGTGGGAACACCCTTGCTACCCAGAAATCCTTATGGCACAGTGTCCGCTCTTCTAAAATACAGCGCACAAGGTTGGTAGATATCGTACCGCTGACAGTGTTGTTGCATCGCTTTATATTGGTAACTTCAGGAAAGTTGTCAGTGTATCTGCAATCACCCAAGATGCACACATGTTCTCACATCAAGTTCAGAATCATTCGTTTGAGTGATGCATTTCATTTTTCGATTGTGTACGATGTATCAAAAATTTCGTGACTACAGTAATAAATTATTCTTGGGCTATTTTCAAATACACTTTAGGAGGTGGCATTTAGTTGCATTCTTTGATCCCTGAAATATACTGTTAATCATAGAGTTATATAGTTATGATGCCGCAATAAAATTAATCGTTAGTAACTTTCACAGCATTTTGATGATTAATGATGTAAATTTAATACAGATGCGTAATAAATTACTTAATTTCACATCAGAAATTTTAAATGAACTGCTAGATGAATCTGACGTGGAGTGGAGCGAGTAATACTTACGAGTGGTTGACCAATGGTTCATATATACATTTTTTTAATCAAGGGAAGAAAATATTCTATCTGATCTTATTTTTTTCCACTCTTAACTTTCATCCAAATCTTTTCACAAAGAAAATTAAATATATATCAGCAGCAAGACTGAAGAAGTATCTGGAAATTGCCACACTTAAAACAATCATCCTTCTCGTTTAGCAGTACATAAGTTTTGAAACTATAATTTGTTTCTTTCCAATAAGGCCAGTACTAAACGATGCTCAATTCCTGAACAGTTTCCACTTCCCAGTTTCTACTCCCGCTTCCTGAGAGGTTGACTCCGTGTATAACAGTTTTCGTACTGTCACAGCCATGCCTGAAATACTAATATAACATGCTTTATAATTGTGTTTCAATTTTAAGAATAATTTCAGTAATAACCATTTCAGCATTACCTGTTGGGGAAGAGCTTTTCTGTGCTCTTTTCTTTTCTCGCTCTCTCGATATAGGACCAAGCTATTTTATTTTTGACAAACGAGCAAAGCACACAATGAAAGCATGTGAAATTCTTCAACGGCGCATGTACTTAATATGTATGGAACATATTGATGGACAACTAAAACAATAGTCATATGCTACTTTGCGTCATGTTTCAAACCTTACGAATAGGAGAGCCATCAGTACAGTCGGGCTTGGACGTACCGTTCCAGGAGCGTCGACGAGTGGCAATACGAGACCTAACTATTGATGTAGGTCTTCCATAAGGCACTGCCCACCACATAGCTCATGTCACGTTCCACTAATGCAAAGCGTGTGCAGGTTGGATGCCAACAGCAATAAGTTGTTGGCTTGGACGGCTAATTAACGCATCTGCAGCGCTACGACGAGGAAGGAAATGCATATCCGGAAAACCATAGCAAAAGGCAATGAAACACAGGTGCACCAATGCACCCCTGGAACCAAGCGATCTTCGGTCAGAAGGAAGTGTGTGGCGTCACCATGAGGACGAAGATCAAAACAGTGCCTTCAGCCCGCATAGCTTATGGCCATTGTGCTCTGAGATGAGCAAGGTCTACTCCACCTCGAGTTTCTGTGACTTGGAGAAACAAGATCGCAGCTGACGGGTTCTTGGCAAGTTATAACTATTAAGAGTGGCAATACGCCGGAAGTGACACGATAAATGTTAAGCTTCTTCACGATAATACAAAAGCACTGCACGGAAAACACACGCAGAGACTTTCGCAGGCGTTTCAATAGAACAATTTGGAGCATTATTCTCCTTAGAGTACATATTTGGCCCAACAATTTTCGTTTCTTTTAATCACGAACGATTCATATTGGCGGAAGGGTATTTCGGAATGCTGTGAGTGAACTCGATACTATACGAGATTTGCTGGATCATCATGATACTCATATATACACAGAGGAAAACTTAAAGCTTCTACTACGCTGGGAAGTGTGCATAAATCATCTACATGACTATTTAGAAAAGAATAAATAGGCGTATTTTCCCAATTTTAAGCATCACAACAAGAAAACTAGCTTATTCATATGCCCTCATACTTATTTACCATGCCAATTTTAGCCTATAAAAAAAAAAGTAATCTTATACAATTATGCAAATGTTTGTCTAGGAAGTATGAGCCTCCCATATAATTTCATCAAACTCGGTACACATATAGTGCTTACTAAGGACATCAAAGATTTCCAGATTTCTAACGTGTGCGCTTATTTTTAAAATGGTGACCAATTTAATATTAAGGGTGCCACATCATATCAACTGAACTATTGAACTAATATGGACTAAATGTAGTATTTTGCAGTTAAATATGTACATTTTTAGTTTAGGGAGTTATGCTATTTTGAAAGACAGAACTACATATTAAAATTAAAATTTCATCATATTTAACGTAGTCCATGTTGTCATGCGCGATTTAGGTGGATAAGGGACTTACTTCACACATGGCGACCATATAAAAATTTTAATGAAGTTAAGTTGGCCTATGTATACAATAGAATAACGTTGATCCAATTCCTACCAAAATTAGCATGCTGAAAGTATAAACTTCAACCACAAAATATGCAATACATGGCCTCCTTTGTTGGCCACTTTTTAGTTTAGTGCCACAAAAAATTAAATTTCTCTGTTATATTTCGAGAAACAATCAACCGGTTCCTACGAAAGTCTGCAAACAGTAAATACTACGGCAGACGCTTATATTCAAAATAGCAGCCACATAAACATTTTTGATTACTTGCTATATCTAGGAAACGACGTAACACATTTCAACCAAATTCGGTGTCATAACAGGTAATTATGTTATGACATGTTAAAATGCAATTTAAATGGGCAAGAATTTTTTTTCAACATGGCAGCCAATTAAGTATTTTAAGTTAATTTGGTATGTATGCCATACTCTTTGAGCAATTGCTACCGAACTTGACATGCTGGAAGGATCAACTACAAGCATAAATTCTTCTAATACTATGCCTTTTTGGTCAGCACCATTTTGTAAGACAGCGCCACATAATAAATAAAGTATTTTTGTCATATTTCGGAAAACAATAAACCAATTCCTACTCAATTTGAAGAAACCCAAAAAATTAAGATAATCCATGAAAAATGATATGTTTTAATTATATCAGATACATATTTTTTAAATGGTGGCCAATAAACATTTTTGATTACTATACTATTTTATGCCATATCTCGGGAAATAATCACCCGATTCCCACCACAATTTTGACAAGTAATTGTTACTATAATAGGCCATGTAATCTGATTTGTGTTCAGTGATTCAGGCACTTATTTTCAAAATGATGACAAATATTTTATTTTTTTCACACATTTTCTTTTTATCTCAGTCTTATATTAGGGTCTACTTCATCGAATTTGCTCGCATACATATGTGGACGAAAGAAGGCTTATTAGTTATACTGGGAACTTCTTGTTCTTCTTGTGAAAACGTAATGTACGCAGTACACGAAATCTGGAATTCCGAAACCTATATATTTTGTTATGAATATGATACGATTCAAAAAAATACCAGGAACACAATTAGAAATTTCCACAAACTACAAACATAATTTTAATCTAATCATACTTACTTTTATCTTTAACGTCTTCGTCTCAATGCATTTGATGGGTTATCAGTTGGTAGACACATTTCCAAAACTTAAATTTAATGTAATTTCCTTACCCACTATTGAAGCATTGATTACAGAAGCGTTGATTCATAACTCTTTAATCCAACCCACACATTTTACTACCGCCTATTCAAAGTAAACTGAGCTGTAAATTTGACATTTTTAAATCAACTGTAAGAATTTTTATTTTGATGGTATATACTGACATTGCTCCTTTTATCTTCAACGTTCTACATCCAGAATACAGCTAAAAAGTAGCTCTGAAAGTATGATAAAATCGAAAATTTACAAAACATTATTCATAGAGTATTACATAAAAACAAAAAATTTGAAGCAGTAATACGTTTAGCACCACTCGTTGATGATAGTTAAAACACAGAATGCTAAACTCGAATTAGTTTCATTTATGCAAAAAGGCAATCTCCTTTCGGAAAAAAATAATAGGAAAGTAATTATTAATTAAAAAAATATCAGTATCCTAAATTGGTCTTTAATTAGTTATTCACATTATTAATAAAATAATTTAAGTTCACGATAAAATATTATAAATTATTATTGTTACTCTATGCGAATGAGTAAGGGTTTTAAATGGTTAAGAATACATTAGTATTGAAACTTGTGAGATAAGTTGTTTTTAGATAGAACTTGTCAAAACTATAAACTTCAACTCCTAGTTACTTGGAAATCATACATCAAAGTGAACAGANAGTTACTTGGAAATCATACATCAAAGCGAACATACATTTATAAAATGTATAACATTTAATTTCCTAAATTGTTTCTTAAATGAGAGTTTTAAAATGTACAAATGTTAAGAGATTTTTACGAATATATAGATTTCTAGATGAGCTACTTCCAAGAGGTTTTAAATATAAGATAACATTTCTCAGGAGTAACTCGCTGAAACGACATGAAATTGAATATTTTGCTTTATTGGAGATATTAATATAATACACTGAATACAGAAAAAACTGGTACACCTGTCTAATATCTTGTAGGGCCCCCGCGAGCACACAGAAGTGCTGCAAGACGACGTGGCATAGACTCGACTAATGTCTGAAGTTATGCAGGAGGCAATTCACAACATGAATCCTGCAGGACAGTCCACAAATCCATAGGAGTGCAGGGCGGTAGNGATATGCTCAATAATGTTCATGTCTGGTGATTTAGGTGGCCAATGGAAGTGTCTAAAGTCAGAAGAGTGTTCCTGGAGCCACTCGGTAGCAACTCTTGACGTGTGGTGTGTCGCATTGTCCTGCTGGAATTGTCCACGTCCGTCGGAATGCACAATGGATATGAATGGGTGCAGGTGATCGGGCATGATGCTTACGTATCTGTCACCTGTCAGAGTCGTATCTAGACGTATCAGGGGCCCCATTTTGTCGCCAACTGCACAAGCCCCATACCATGACAGAGCCTCCACCAGCTTGAACAGTCCCCTGTAGACATGTAGGGTCCATGGATTCATGAGGATGTTGCCATACCCGTACACGTCCATCCGCCCGATAAAATTGGAAACGAGACTCGTCAGAGCAGGCAACGTGTTTCCAGTCATCAACAGTCCAATGGAGGTGTTGGCGGGCCCAGGCGAGGCGTAAAGTTTTGTGTTGTGCAGCCAACAACGGTACACGAGTGGGCCTTCAGCTCCGGAAGGCCATATCAATGATGGTCCGTTGAATAGTTCGCACGCTGGCACTTGTTGACGCCCCAGCATTGAAATCTGCACCAATTTGAGAAATGGTTGCACGTCTGTAACGTTTAATGATTCTCGTCAGTCGTCGTTTGTCCCGTTCGTTCACGATATTTTTCCGGCCGCAGCGATGTCGTAGATTTGATGTTTTACCGGATTCCTGATATTCACGGTACACTCGTGAAATGGTCGTACGTGAAAATCCAAAGTTTATCGCTACCTCGCAGACGCTATGTCTCATCTCTCGTACGCCGTCTGTAACACCACGTTCAAACTCACTTCAATCTTGACGACCTGCCATTGTAGCAGCAGTAACCAATATTGTAACATTTCTAGACGCTTGTTGTCTTATGTAGGTGCTGCCGACCGCATCGCGTCACTCTGATTGGTTCCATACCTCTGTTATTTGTATACGCACGCCTATGCCAGTTTTTTGGCTCTCCAGTGTATCTCCCTTTGGTGTGCAAATATTCTTAGTTAAAAAAAGTTATTAAAACAATGTTTAGAGGAAATCATTATTTTTTTTGTGATACACATTAAGTATTATTTTAATTTATAATAAATGTTTATTTGTTGGTAAAACGGAGTTCTGAATGGTTACAAGCTAGATTTTAACATCAATAACTGTATTTAAAGATGGCGGTTAGACAATTCATGAAGATTTTAACTTCGTATATCAGTTACCTAATGTGGAATTTCTTGGAGAAGAGGATGGGAATAAATTATTATCTAGAAAAGACAGAGCTACTCATGCTACAGAGAGCGTGATTTTGTACAAGTAGGAAACAAAGAATTACAATAGTACCAAAAAATAATGTGTTTTCAAAACTGCATGTAAGTTTATAGAATGGTAATAACTTAAAGGTTTACAAAAATTATTATTACATTTCTATTATGTGTCTCTTACTTTTACCAGAGCAATGTTGACAAACAAAACTAATTTTATTTTATACATTAGTTTCTTCGGTGTGAATCCTATCCAATATCAGATTCCTAAACCTTTGCTTTCAGAAAACGTAACAAGTTTAAGTTAAAAAAAACATGTTCTAAAGTTAGTCCGCGAAACTATTTTTTGTTAAAATACAGCCTTTAAGTAAGAAATTCATTAATGTAAAAACATGAAAAATGCATTGAGAAAAAGTTTTTGTTGAATCAAGCAAGGTTTGTTTGGCGCAACCAAATTAGTTATTTGTACAGGGGCAATGAATAATCTTGTTGTTGAAACCAAATTATTTGGTTTTTCTTATTTGGTTGCCCCAAACAAAGATTTGGTTGGCGCTACTAAAGTTTTGTTTGGCTCTACGAACATTAAATAGTTTCTGCTAGTATACGAAAAGCCCGAATGCTACGCCTTTGCACCCTCAGCTAAAGTGACCACTAACGAAATTTGAATGTTTTTAAATACAAACTTTTCAAATACTGGGCAAAATGCTTAAATAATTTTTTTCAAATTTTACAGCTTAATTTTTTAAATTTTTCTAACATAATATATTGCTTATACCATTACCAAACATCAATAAATGAACTAACAAACATTGTCACTATCCTAATTGTCACAAAAATTAAAATATAANATACCATTACCAAACATCAATAAATGAACTAACAAACATTGTCACTATCCTAATTGTCACAAAAATTAAAATATAAATTAAATGGCAGTGTGCGGTTTGAGAGATTTTGGAATTTTAGGAGGGTGTTGAGGGGGGAGATATCTTTGGCACGATTCGAGATAGCTGGACTACCCAAAGGAGCTCAGCGGTTATGGCCACCAACCATTCAAGCATATATGTATGTTTATAGAAGCCATATTTATTTTATAGGCATNGAGCTCAGCGGTTATGGCCACCAACCATTCAAGCATATATGTATGTTTATAGAAGCCATATTTATTTTATAGGCAAAGGGTATGCTAAATCAAATATCTGTATTTATTATCATATTTTTAAATTTTTTTTTTTTCATCTGATAGAGCACCTACACATAAAATGTAGACTGTGTAAATTTTAAGTTAACTATAATTGTCAAATTTCTTAAGTAAAATTTTTCTTTAATAACTTAATGTAACTGTTAGATAAATTAAAAAAAAATTAAAATCAAGCAATTTTTTAGATTTGGACTAATANTTTAATAACTTAATGTAACTGTTAGATAAATTAAAAAAAAATTAAAATCAAGCAATTTTTTAGATTTGGACTAATACTGTTTATCGAGTGCGCGACTCTGCCTGCCTTATGTACCCATACATCCCGATTGTCACGTGACCAAAAGTCAACCGCAAGTGAGAAATGTAGCATCATCAGTAATATATTTTCTTCCATCAGTGCACTCAAGCTATAAATTATGGAAACTGTAGCGGCCTGGCAAANAGCATCATCAGTAATATATTTTCTTCCATCAGTGCACTCAAGCTATAAATTATGGAAACTGTAGCGGCCTGGCAAATATTATCATTGAAAGGTGTGAGTGCGCATACATGTATGTTCAAGTGGTCGTGTTATACCGGACAGACTACATATTGCAGAGGAGCAGCTTGTCGATGTCATGCTGGATGTCAGCCCCCACTGATGCTTGTGTCCTGATAAAGAGAGAAATAGACTCGCTGTTGCAATAATAATTAAAAAAAAAAATTAATTTACAACATTTTTTACACTTGGTTACGTTGTAGTGTCCTTGAAATAAATTATATGCTTTTTCACTTCATAAAACATACAAAACTCTAAAAAAAAAAATATACATATGAGAAAAAAACCATGCTCCTTGCTTGTTCCTAAAAAAACACTTGGAAAGCTGGTATGGAATAATGGGGAAAGAAAAATAAAGTGTAATATTCGTGCACGTCCTCAGTGTGCATTTACACTGAAGTGCCAACCCCAAAGCATTTGAATATACACTAAGGCGACAAATGTCATGGGATACCTCCTAATATCGTGTTGAACCTCCTTTTTGCCCGGCGAAGTGCAGCAACTCGACATGGCATGGACTCAACAAGTCTTCAGAAGTCCCCGGCAAAAATATTGAGCCATGCTGCCTCTATAGACGTCCATAATTGCGAAAGTGTTTGCCGGTGCAGGAGTTCTCTATTATGTCCCATAAATGTTCGATGGGATTCATGTCGGGCGATCTTGGTGGCCAAATCATTCGCTAGAATTCTNCTCTATTATGTCCCATAAATGTTCGATGGGATTCATGTCGGGCGATCTTGGTGGCCAAATCATTCGCTAGAATTCTCCAAAATGTTCTTTAAACCAATCGCAAACATTTGTGGCCCGGTGACATGGCGCATTGTCATCCATACAAATTCCACCGTTGTTTGGGTACATGAAGTCCATGAATGGCTGTAAGTGGTCTCCAAGTAGCTGAACATAACACTTTCCAGTCAATGATCGGTTCAGTTGGACCAGAGGACCCAGTCCATTCCATGCAAAAACAGCCCACACCATTATGGAGCCACCATTAGCTTGCACAGTTCCTTGTTGACAACTTGGGTCCATGGATTTGTGGGATCTGCGCCACACTCGAACCCTACCATCAGCTCTTACCAACTGAAATCGGGACTCATCTGACCAAGCCACGGTTTTCCAGTCGTCTAGGGTCCGTCGTAAGTCCCACATTGATTCCTGGGGTTTTTCACGCAGTGTTGCTTGTCTGTTGCTTGACCATTCTTCACACACGTCGTTGGTCTCGGTCATTTAGTGCAGGCGGTTGGCCACTGCGTTGTCCATGGTGGGAGGTTATGCCTGAAATTAGGTATTCTCGGCACACTCTTGACACTGTGGATCTCGGAATGTTGAATTCCCTAACCATTTCCGAAATGGAATGTCCCATGCGTCTAGCTCCAACTACCATTCCGCGTTCAAAGTCTGTTAATTCCCGTCGTGCGGCCATAATCACGTCAGAAACCTTTTCACATGAATCACTTGACTACAAATGAAAGCCCAACCAATGCACTGACCATTTATACATTGTGTACGCGATAGTACCACCATCTGTATATTTGCATATTGCTATCCCACGACTTTTGTCGCCTCAGTGTACTTCTTTATCTCCCCTCGGTATTAAAATAAAATAATCTATGGTATTTTTACGGGCAATGGTTGCTAGTGTCATTTCGCTTTCTATGGTGTAAATTCATGGTAATTATTTTTCAGGTGCTAATAAGTACGAATTAGAACTTAGAAAAAAAATATTTTTTCGATTAAGATTATAGTGTATATTTTAAAATCTGCTTGTGCTGTCTTTTCAAGTATTTTAATGTTTTTCATCAAGATCTTGACAGGTGGTAGGGGTGGGGGTATCGGGAACCAGACTATGCTTACAACGCGACTCACGGCAGGGAGGTGGTTATTACTCAGTTTTAAGTTCTTCAGACCATTGTTACTTATAAAAAAAACTGCGTGCATTATCGTTATGAACTTAAAAACGCAACCCGAGAAATTTATATTTTTAAAGTTAAATATATAGATTTGATGTTAAACTGGTTTGATNTGAACTTAAAAACGCAACCCGAGAAATTTATATTTTTAAAGTTAAATATATAGATTTGATGTTAAACTGGTTTGATTGAAGAAGCTGAAAATAAGACAGAGAGAAATAGAGAGATAGATAAAGAACGGCAAGGTTTCGCAAAACTTGATGGACAGTATCAATACAAATCTAAAAAGTTGTTTAGTTATAAATTTTAAAAAACATATATTTGACAGTAACATCAAATTTATTTAAGAAAAAAATGGCTTAATAAATCCGATAATTATAGTTACCTGATAAATTATACTGTGTACATTTTATGGGTAGGTGCTNAAAAAAATGGCTTAATAAATCCGATAATTATAGTTACCTGATAAATTATACTGTGTACATTTTATGGGTAGGTGCTCTGTTAGATGAAAAAAATAGTTTTTAAGAAAGGATAATAAAAACAGGTATTCGATTTGGCATACCCTATGCCTATAAAATAAATATGTCTACTATTAACATACATATATGCTTGAATGGTAAGTGGGCATAACCGCTGAGCTCCTTTGGGTAGTCCAGCTATCCCGAGTTGAGCCGAAGACATTCCCCCACCCCCTCTGACAAACTTCAAAAATCGCTCAAGCCGCACACTCCCATTTAAAATACATTGTGCCAACTTCATTAAATAAACACTACTAACAGTCTTATTTATTTTGGCCAAACACGGAGGATTTGATAATTCAAGCATGTGTTTTGTTACATGAACAAAGTTGATTTTGTTGCCTCTCACTTTTCGTTTACCCAACACAGTTTTTTGTTGGGGCAACTTAATATATTTTTGCCCTTATACACACAAATATTTTGATTGTTGTTCTCTCAACGTGGTTAAGGAGAGTAGTTTGACTTTTAACTTATATATTACATATGTGTATTTATTTAATTATTCGGCACATGTTTTAACATATTCATTATTCAAAGGGCGATATAAAAACCTTTCTGTATTAAAAATGTTTATTTTCCACTAGTAGAACTCAGTAATTTGCTCATAGTAACCGTGAAAGTTAAAAATCATCTACAGTTAACGATATTAGATGTTTTAATATAATTCTAAGCAAATTGTGTTACTGTATGTTGATATGTAAAGTTTGTGTATATCATGAGACTGTTCGTAAATGGTCAAACTACGACAATTATTTATGTGAATCTATGCAATGGGTTACTGATTTTCCTTTTCTGTATTTTTTATTGATGCAAGTAAAAGAAAGTAATACGAAGGGAAATAATCTTAGTCACTGATTGAAAGTGGCAAAATAAAAATTGAAATTTCGCAAATAAATGTTAATTGCTTTCAAATTATTTTATAAATTGTAATACAATTTCTTGTTTTTTTCTCAGGTGTAGTGTTATGTAAACCATTAATACACTCACCTTAGCTCGCAGTAGAAACATTTTGTAATAATATACATAATTAAATTTGTTTAAGGTCACTTTATTTGTTACAGACACAAATAAACAACTTTTAGACGCAATAAATAAATATACGCCAATAAATAGCAACACATAGATGTAACGAATACGTATTCACCAAAAATATTTTCAAAAAACAATTAATTTTTCTGTAGCTCAGTGAATAAGATTTTTCCCTATAAATCTTATGTACAAAAATATTAAGATCCACAATAAAACTAGTTATAACAGTCAGAAACTACTGCAACAAATATCAAAATCATCCAAAATTTTAATCCCTTGATAAAAATACATTAAATAATAAAGTACACTCTGCGAATTTCTGCTCATTATATAACGTAAGGCATAAGTATACATGTAGGGGTAGTTATTAAGAAATGTAAAAATATTTATTTTGTCAAAATGTTTTACCTGAAAAATTAAGGTTTTTATTTGTTACTGTTTAAAATATCCGTCTTAAAGACGTTTTAATGGTGCATTTATAATGACAAATAATTTATATAGTTCAAAATTTACAAATTAACACTAAATTCTAAAATATATCTTTTTTTTACTCCAACTTTGGTCATTTTGATGACAAATTACATTTTACAGAATCGAATGCCACGGCAAATAAGAATTGATGAAAATAATATTTCATTGAGAGTGATCCCATAAATTTTATATGGACATAGTTTAGTTTTTTATATACGTTATAAATACTTAATACACATAGATTGCTAGTAATTTTGTGAATTCAATGCTACACCTTCTCTTACCATTTATATATTTTAAGCGAGTTTTTTGCACAAAACATATTGTTATTGAATGTTTATCAGTGGAAATAATTGCTCCAAATTTGCTACAATCAATTTTAAAGTAATTAAACGACTAGGCATTATTATTACAGCATGGGACGTACTTATTGCTTCTTTAGTATCGTAATCCTACTAACATTATAAATGCGAAGTCTGTGTGTGTGTGTATGTTTGTTACCACTCAGCTCCATAACGTCTGAACGGATTTCGATGAAATTTGGTATGTAGGTAATTAAGGTCCTGGAATAGGACATATGATACTTTTTATCCCAGAAAATTGTACGGGTCCTGTGCAATAATAACAAAACCTAATTCTGCAACTGCTGGGAACTTGATCGAACTCAGCTCAATAACAGCTGAACGGATTTTGATGAAATTTGGTATGCATGTACTTTAGATCCTGGAATAAGACAAAGAATACTTTTTATCCCGGGAAATTTTACGTTTTTGTGGAATAACAACAAAACCTAATTCTGCAACGGCTGGGAACGTGACCAAAATATTGTTTTTCTCTGGTGTCAGAGTTTATCAGGCCACCCAAGGACCTCTGAAATGCCTTAACGACTACTATCAATTGATAACCACCGGGACCTAATATTTAACGTAACCTCCGAAGCCCGGAAGCGCTCTGATGTTATGCCACTAAATGGTCACTCATCCAAATGTGTGCCGCTGGGAATGTTGCTTAACTTTGGTAATCGATTAAGATACCTCAGCCAAGCGCAAAAAGTAGTAACAAGGTGCACACTTATTTATAAAGCTACAACTTGATGAAACTCACGTTTTTATTTTCATACATCGATCACAGAAAGCGGAAATGTGGTAACTACGCGATAATTGCACAGATACGCTCCAGAAACAATACCCTACTTCTTGGCTATCGGGTAAAAAATGTTTCCTTCCTTTTGGGTTGCCGTAACCAGTTAAAAACTNAAACAATACCCTACTTCTTGGCTATCGGGTAAAAAATGTTTCCTTCCTTTTGGGTTGCCGTAACCAGTTAAAAACTTAGGCCAACATAGTATAATTTTATAATTCTGTTTTCACATAAATGAATTGTCTTTTCTCAATNACCAGTTAAAAACTTAGGCCAACATAGTATAATTTTATAATTCTGTTTTCACATAAATGAATTGTCTTTTCTCAAATTATTAATTATTGTATCACTGTTAAACTCTATTGTACCCGGGCAAAGCCGGGCCGGTTCGCTAGTAATTTTATATTTGTAGAAAACATACACAAACGAAACTCGGGGGAAGAAGTACTACAACCACATGGGTACAAAATTTGCACGTCGCCTACTTCATCAGATAGTTTCGTTAAACGTGGGTCAAGAAACCCATGTATAAATGTATTAAAACAAAACATATTTCAGTTTTTGGTTACTGGGACAGGGAATCACACAGTGTAAGATAATGTGCAACCCATGAAAAAAATTAACAGTAAAAAAATTTTTTTTATGTGTTGGGATATACAATTTGTGAAGGTTGACAGAAATCGGCAACACCACAGTACCAGCCATTATTAATACAACACCAAAAATAATAAAACTCAAAAGTAACCAAAATTAAAAAGAAAAAAAAATTCAATACATGGGTCTATTAGACGGGTGTACATTTTGTAATAATTAAAGAAATCTTTATGCATCTCAACATTTTATTTTAGGAAATTTTACAGTAAATCACGCCCAATTTGATACATAATAAAGTGCAATGATTCACAGCAAGGGAATAGTGTTTTATAAACTTAAGATTCAATAATTTTCAATGTAGAGATTTCTAAATGGTTATATAAATTATTATTGATGTTATTTTAGGTCTCACAATATATATATATAAATTTTAAATTTAAAATTTAAATAGTCATTACATTAAATTTTGAGGTAGTTTCATCTTTTTAACATTTTTTTTCAGATGTCGTGATAACTATGTAAATAATGCATAATGCTTATGTTTTCTGAGCTGTTTAACAAAATTTTATTAAATGTTATTTATATGAACTGATGTGTATTCAGGGGAACATATATTTGAAACCTTATTAAGTCCTTTTAAATCTTCATATTCATGTGTTCTGAAAGAGTGTGTATTAAATCTGGAATCGGTTAAAATATTTAGGCCCAAGCATATTTTGCAATATCCCCACCTAATTTACATTATTTTGATAGCAATGCAATTTGTTTTCTTGATATTATAACTTTTTGGTTGTAATTTACTAAGAAATAATCATCATCCTTTCAGACACATTTAAATAAATTTTAAAGGTAAAAGAAAGGAAAATCAAACTTCGGCCTAAACATAGAGCTAATTTTGTTATAAATTTAGTGCTAACTAGAATTAAAAAAAATATTTACTACACATTATATATATAAAATGAGTCATTCAAGTGGAAAGAAGTAAGTAGTCTTTGCTCATAACTTGTTGTTATAAAAATAGAGATTTTTATGATTAGAGATCAATCAGTTTTGGCTATCACTCAAAATACTATTTGTCATCAATGAGTGTATTCCAACAATTTACTTCTTTAATTTATTTATTACATACATAATAATATTCTCTGTCTGCTTAAATAAAGTTCAAAATTAACTACAAATTAATATATATATATATATATAATAATATTCTCTTCAAATTACCACTTTTGATTTATTTATCTTCAATATAGATCATTAAGATATAATTTTATTACTGGCCGTGTTAATAAAACTTTATGTTTTGTTTAAAATTAATTTTCCAGGAAGAGTTTTCTTTTCATAACTACAAAATTTTTCAGTGATTATATTTTGCTACCGGCCAGGAATTAAAATGATTTTGTACATGTTTTTTTAATTATTCTTTATTTGAAAATGTATTATATTTGAGATCTTATTATCACATTAATTTACAACTACTCTGTTAACATTAGTATTTGGATCAATATGTAGCATTGCTAAACTTTGTTATTAACATCTGAAAATGTTACGTTATAAAATTCTGATTCTAAGAACAAATATTTCTTGAAATTTTGAAAAAGGTTTTATTAATGGTAGTTTGTTATCATTTAATTTACTGTTCATTCTTCTTTTGATTAAAGTTTGGTTATATATCCAACTGCCAATATTTTCGACAGGGGCCAGATGTTAAAATCATTATAAACAAAATTTGGTATTTTATATTAAATTTTTATTTTTAAACGCAGTTGTTATTGTCAGTATTTAAGAAAATGTGCTGAAATTATTAATTAATTTGAATAGTTTATATGTTTTATATGTAATTTTGTACTTGAATTGGCTACACGTAGCACATTGAGCACATTGGTTTCCTGTATTATTTTATTTTATTTAAATGTTAAGAAAAATTATTCAAAATTATTGAAAGAAAGAAACAAATTTATAAATAATAAATATGAAAAATAACATTTGAATTAAATTTTAGGGAAAGCCAAAAAAGTATTCAAAATGTAACACAGTCAGCCAAAACTAAACAAAATTCACATGAAATGGAAAGTTACAAATAAAACTGAAAAATATATGTTGCTATTTCAAGATAGTATATTCTCACACGTTATGAACCTTCTACACGTGTCTAGAACCAAATATTTTTTATTGGCAGACGTAAATACTGATTTTGTGTTATTTTCACATATTTAATTGAACGATAAAGTTCAGTTTTAGATATTTAGTAAATAACTTATTTTTCTAACATTAAGATTTAGAAATTGTGTTACACGGCATTGATAACATTACTTTTTTCAGCCAACTATTATTAAAAACTAAATATACATTTTATTTTGTGAAAATATTCAGCGTATTGGCTTCCCTATGTTACATGCACTGACATAATCTAATGTGCTGGTTTCTTGCCACACATTTACTACTATCGTCTGAGTTAACTGTAAATTAATCCATCTTATATTTACTCTTGTTCTGTGAATCTAATAATGCCAATGCGTAAGTTTAGACTTCTGTAGAGTCAGGAAGACTCAGGTTTTCTCATAAGGTTCACGTAATACCGTCTTTGATACCCATTTATGCATGTGATAGAGGAAAGTAGACTACGTTCTGTCGTAAATATTTTTACAAAGAAAAGTAAATAAAAAAGACCTGGCCTTTGTTTTTTTTCTATAAAATAAATATTTAACGAAATAAAATTATGAAAACTAAAATATCTGGTCGCTTTTATACCAAGAACACCTAATCGAATACTTGTTTTTTTTTACATGCCTGACAAAAACACAAATTAATGTTTAAAATTCAGAACATTTAGAAATTTATTGCTTTAACAATTGCTGTGAAAATAACTGTTTTCAATGTTTTATAATGAGCATAGATAATGTTACTTATGCAAAAGTAGGACAATTAAATTTTACCTTATAATTTTTTTTTATAAAATAAAATTGTTTAATATTAGTTTTGTCACACATATTTGTTGATAATAGATAACGACTATAAATACTAANATATTTGTTGATAATAGATAACGACTATAAATACTAAAGTGGAGGTAAAACATTATTTTTTCAGGTATTAAAATACACAGTTTTCTTGGAAACATTTGTTATTGTTTCTCCCTGTGTATAAATATTTTATAATAATACGTATATTTATATAGTTTTTATAATCCAAGTAAATTTATGCAGAAGAAAATTTGTTTGCTATATACGTATAAATTCATAAATAAATTTCAAAATAATTTTCTTATGAATAAATTTACTTGAATTATAACATAATTGTTTTTCATTCTGTAACAAATAATTTTAATTTTCGAAAAATATATATTACGGCATCTTATTTATAGCAACACTTAAGACAAACTTAAATATTATTCGTATAGGTCCTACTGTCTAGATGGTATTGGGAAGCATTCATTTGTTATGCGCAATATATGTTAAATTGAAGGTATTCAATTTTATGCAATTTCGGGCATTTAAGCCAGTNAAACTAAAATATCTGGTCGCTTTTATACCAAGAACACCTAATCGAATACTTGTTTTTTTTTACATGCCTGACAAACACACAAAAAAGCTTCTTAAAACACAAATTAATGTTTAAAATTCAGAACATTTAGAACTTTATTGCTTTAACAATTGCTGTGAAAATATCTGTTTTCAATGTTTTATAATGAGCATAGATAATGTTACTTATGCAAAAGTAGGACAATTAAATGTTTCTGTATAATTACCCTATAATTTTTTTTTATAAAATGAAATTGTTTAATATTAGTTTTGTCACACATATTTGTTGATAATAGATAACGACTATAAATACTAAAGTGGAGGTAAAACATTATTTTTTCAGGGATTAAAATACACAGTTTTCTTGGAAACATTTGTTATTGTTTCTCCCTGTGTATAAATATTTTATAATATTACGTATATTTATAAAGTTGTTATAATCCAAGTAAATTTATGCAGGAGAAAATTCGTTTGCTATATACGTATAAATTCATAAATAAATTTCAAAATAATTTTCTTATGAATAAATTTACTTGAATTATATCAGAATTGTTTTTCATTCTGTAACAAATCATTTTAATTGTCGAAAAAAATATATTTCGTCACTTTATTAATAGCAACACTTAAGACAAACTTAAATATTATTCGTAAAGGACCTGCTGTCTAGATGATATTAGGAAGCATTCATTTGTTATGCGCAAAATCTTTTAATTTGAAGGTATTAAATTTTATACAATTTCATGCATTTAAGCCAGTTAATTATATTCCATAGTTATTTGGGTAACCACAATTTAAAAATAAAACATAAACATTTGTCTGTTTTTTGGTGCACACAAACAGAATGAGCCAACTATTTACATTAAACAAGGAACGCTTAATAGTACCTTATAAGATGTATAAGGAAAATGCAATTACAGCTACAATTAGTGGCTATAAAAATTTCATCGTATTCAATTATTTGGAAAAGTCATAAAAGTTGTTTCTCAGATATCATGAAGTAGCTCTTAGGATTATTTCTCATTAATTGCAATCTCTCATTTCGGCAAAATATTTTTTTTTATTTTTAAGAATAAACTATTCAACCACGAGTTTTACTTGATAATGTGAAAAACTAAGACATTTTGATGTTTTATTCACTTTAAGTATTGCCATACTTAATGACTAAATTAAGTAAAGGGTTTCGTTCAAAAACAGAATAATTGATTTTTCGCAACACAAGAGAGTACTATCACATAAAGTGTTAAAAGTTACAGATTCATGATAGTCAAAAGAAAACCAAACTAAGATAAATTAATTATTTCGTGGTCATGTTAATGAGTAGATAGTTTTTGTGTGGCAAACGCTCGTTTGGAAACATCATTGGTCAGATAGTTTTACTAGCAGTTTTTTTTATCGTTCAGTCAAAGCAAATACCTGAAAGTAAAATCTTTGTATTCAAACTCAAAGGAACTTGGTTTACACGTTAAAATTTGATGATTTGCTTAAGTTATACAGCAACGCTTCAAAGTTTTCTAGGTTTTATATCTTAATATTTTTGCAACAGAATTTCGCAACAACATGGTCATAAACACATTGTTAGCTAAAGTATTTGTGACTAATTCATGATGAAATAAAAATGCAGGTATGTCTAAAAACTTATTTTTCCTTTCCGAATAATTAAATTTATAATTTTTTATTGCCATGTTCCAATCAGTACGTGGCTAAAACATACTGCACTAAATAAACAACTATATCATATAACAGAATAATTATTTTCTGGACCAAACGGAAATAATTTTTTAAGCTGCTCACGAAACTGCCAACATCAGGAATGTCTACATGACGATCAGTGCTGAGTTTATACAAGAAAGTCAGGACATATATTAACAAAATCACTTTGGCAATAAAAACAGAAATGTCGCGAGTTAACGATTCGTTGAAGATCACGAGACCACAAGTAAGCAGTCAAAAACCTGGTTAATTATTGTTTCCTTTTTAAATGAAAAAAGGTGAATATTTAAGTAGTGATGGGCGATAGTATATTAGACCTCCATTTCCAGATTGAAAAGGATGCATGAGAAGTGTTTCATTTTACGCGATTCTTTATATTAGAGGTTAGTTTCCCGTGCCAGAATTTATAGTTACAGTGGAGTGATAATTAGCCTGACGATCCTTGAAGTCTTGGCGTGTTTCTTTTATAACAGTTGGATATCCTTCCACCACGTGTAAATAAAAGCATTGTGATGTGACGTTGGCCTATTGCTAATTATTTACAATATCAGATAATTTTAGCTAATTGTAAGTAGGCCTGGCCTACCCATTAAATGGTAAGCAAGTAAAGCCTTCACTCTTAAACAGTACAAACATACGTTTATTTTTCCACTGAAAATTGATGTTGGCAGATGGTTATTCCTTGATTTATATTTATATAATAAAGTCATTTATCACTTCAAATTCTAAAATAAATTTTAATTGTAGTTTTTTATGCTGTCTGATGAGATTATCACACAAAGTCTGAGTTATGTTGTCATTTTCTCTTCAGAAGCACGACGCGTCTCTGGTCAAATACTTCGCCTCAAGGCGTGCACCATAGATAGCATTTTGTATAATCCATTCGCGATTTCTTCGCATTTTTAAAATCTAACCTTTGAAAAATCACTGNGATATAAAACTATTTTGTAATATGTTTATCAAGTACAAATTTCAAATAAGAAATACCAAATATCTTTTATAGATCGTTGAAACTAAACCTTATTTTTGCGAGTAGCTGCTAAATTTTCTGGGAGATTTTTCATTAATATTTTCTTTGGTAACAATCTAGGAATGTACCTCAGTAAATCAGAGATTCAAAAATACCCGCGAAACAGCTCTGCTGAGCAAAGCCAAAGCATATGGAGATATTTTGAAGCATAATATTATATTCANAAAAATACCCGCGAAACAGCTCTGCTGAGCAAAGCCAAAGCATATGGAGATATTTTGAAGCATAATATTATATTCAGCAAGTGAAGAAGAGAAAATCAAACCATTTACACTTTCGGCAGGACAATAATAAAAAAATATAGTGACTTAAAATTAAAAAACATTGTGGTAAAGATTTACAGTATAAACAACTATATCTGAAACAAAGGTAATTGCGAATTAACATAAATTTGCAAAAATGAATTTTACAGGATTGCGTGATCCTACTCAATCCATAAGGAGATTTAAAATACTGTTTTAAAACGTTACTATTTTAGTACACTATCAATATTACATATTTTTATATAAACGGGAAAATATAGCTACAACCGATTACACCACCACACTAATATTTCTACAACTCGCTTTGGTTTATTTTTGTTGAAACTTGAATTTTGGTTAACATAGCACACAAGAAAATTATTTTATTTCACCTACAGAATACATTTTATTTTTTCCGGAAATAGTGACAAATGTAATCATCTTGTAATATAAGGGTAAAAATCACTGGAAACAGAAACAATACATAACCTTACTGTTATATGTATAACACATTATAAATTTAACTAAATTTATTTAAGGTTCCCGTGGATATGTAATAAAATTATCATTTCATTACATGTAGGATGTAATTCAATATTAAGTTCGAACACGACAGTTAAAACATTTTCTGTAGTTCACCAGAAAAATAATTTGTAATTTCCTTTTATATTAAAAATTGTCACATTTCTTAGGCCAGTGTGATTATGACGAAAATATTATTTGTCACTTCTTTTATAAATAATGCATTTAGAATTATCTTGTTTTCTTTACTTGTATTATTATTGTGATACTATACGTATTATACAACAAAATATTAGCGTCGTTTCCTGTAAATCACCTTCAGGTGGTTCAACTTTGGTAACTGGTCATTATTTAAAAGTATAAACTACTCGAATTCAAATAATAAATTGGTTCTGTGGCCACCAGTAGTTTAAAAACTTTTAAACAGAGTTAAATGCACCATGTTACTTCAGCGTCGAAATTTTTTTCTTGTCTGAAAAGAAGGTGAATTTCAGTTTCATAACATCGCCCCTTACGGAAATATTCATATATAATAAACTATTTTCATTTAATTTTGGTAGCCTGCATTATCTGCAAGCTATTTATTTCCTTATTATGAGTCCACAGTAGGTCTTCAGACAGTATAATCCATAGGGTCATTATGTTCTCTTTCTAAAATAACTTTTGATTTTTGCAGGCTGTGTCCGATGAAATATTTACAACTCATAACTTTGAATTTGACTGAAGATTCTAACGTGACAAGAACAATTCAAAACCATTTCTATATTTACATGAAAATATTAATGAATTAAGCAAAGCATTTTTTTACATAACTTACTATCTCAAGAATATACTCAATTTTATGAACCCCGTCATTAGCTGTGACACATATTGAGATGTTTTATTAATTGTACTTATTGTCATTGTTTGAAAACTGTCTCTTTTCTAACTCTTGGTTAGTTGTAGTGGATTTGATAGAGCATGATAAAATATAGCACCTTGTGTAGTAAAATAAATTCAATATTTCTGTACCCTCAAAGGTTTTAGAGCAAAATAGTTTTTCATTTCCATAATTCCCACCGCTGGTTGGTTTTGTCTGTGTCACTGTTGCCCGATTGTGTTCAGTATTTTATTTCCTGTCTGATTTTATAATTGAGCCTACATATTTAACAACATTCATCTCTAATAGTCATTTAGAAAAATAAATAAATAAATGAAAAACGAAGAATATTTATAAATGGCACCATAAAGAACAATTTAACGTAGTTATATTTTGTGGTATGAGCGAAGTTAGCGAACTGTTCTTGAAGAAAGGCCGCAAACAGGACCTACCCCTGTAAGTAGTTTTTGAAGTGTACAAACAGTAGCTCTACCATTGAGTATAAATGTTATACATTGAATTTTTAAACTAATAGTTACATATAACTATTCAAGGGTTTACCACTACTAAAAAACTACTGCAATATTTACAAACCCTAACACGATTGTAACTCCTAGGTATTTTTACGAGAAGATGGGTTTATACAGTGTTTATATTTTTCAGTGTCAACTCTTTAATTTACTGCTTCACGAAGTTATAAATTTACACGACACCATACTGCTGACTGATTGGGGAATTTAATGTTATGCAAGAAAGTTATTCCTTTTCCATTATTACTTTTCTTTAGGGTTAATGCGAAATTTAAAATAAAATTTTTCTTGTTATAATTTTTTTTCGTTTTCTATTATTTATATCTAAACTCCTATTAATTTATCTATGTACAGCACTGAGAAAGAGGTTTTCTTGAATCAAAGTTTTTTTGACGCAACCAAATTAATTGTTTGTATAGGTGCAATTAAATATTTTGTTGTTTGAACGAAATTATTTTGTTGTTCTTATATTATAGTCCAAACAAATATTTCGTTGGTACAACTAGAGATTTGTTTAGCTCTACGTACTTCAAACATTTTCAGTTTATATAAAATAACTGTACGCCCGACTGAAATTCGACCCTAGTGCATCTTCCCTAAGCGGTACGTCTCAGCAAGCTTAGCTAAAATGACCACTAATGAATTCTGAATGTTTTTTTAAATATATACATGCCAAATACTGGACAACGTGTGCAAATAAATATTTGATACAATTTTACAAAAATTTATTTTTTAGTTTCCGGTTGAATTTGTAATGCTAGGATGTTTACACCGCTGTTAAGCATCAATAATTGTCACACAAATGTAAAGAAACACTCGAGCTGTATCCTCGAACGAAGAAAATCAAATGATTGGCCAAACAAATATATAAAAAGTTGATTCAACGGAATATTTTCTTAATAATTTAGCTTCTTTTGGCTTAACGAAGATATTTTGTTCATTCGAACGTTTACTTCGCTAGTTGAACTAATTAAGTTTGTTGATTTTCAAGTTTTGTTTGCTTAAAAAAATACTTTGTTGGGGCAGCTAAATATATTTTTGGCCCTATGCAAACAAATATTTTGTTGGCTGCAATCTCAGTGAGGGTAACAAAATCTTACGAATATCAACATTTCACTAAAAACAGCGAGAAAAAACAATTTTTTTAAATCTCAATACGTACGCAAATTTTTGTTGTTTAGTAGACAGCTTGATGACTTCGTAAAATGCACAAGGTTATTATATTACATTGCTTAAGAAATTATATTGTTGTTTCTCAGTCTTTAATTTATATTTTTGTAACCAGGATTTACGTTTATTGATAATCCAGTTATTAATCAATTAAATTATTGCAGCTAAATAATAATGCAGTAGTCTAAATTTAATATCTATTTGATATTCATTTTTAAGTATCAGTATGTTAGGCAAAATAAAAAGACAACTGCTTAAGCCATTAGTCTGAAAATAAATTTATAAAATAATGACACTTTAACAGACAGAACTTATATTCTATTCATTTGTGCTTTACAGTTTTATAAACGTTAATTTTACTTTCTCATGTAAATTTTGATATCATGCAATCTTTCTGTATAATAATAGTCCTTGCGACCATTCAAAGTACCTAATATTTTCGAAGTCCCCATTAAATATTTCAGAGTTTCAATTTTACATTATTGGGAACAGTATATTAATAACAAGCTTTTCAGCTGAAATCTGTATTCACTAAGTCTTTACGAATGCAGTTAAGAAGTGATACTTTAGATTATACATTGGCCTAACAGCATAACTGGCAAGAAATTAGTCTAAAAAAAAGTTGTGATAAGTATGAGAATAATAAAACGATTCATGTTTTGTATGTTAAACAAATGTTCTAAAAGTAGTCGCGTTGATTGCGGTTTTTACGGAAAAATTTATTTACTAAACACTTGTTATGTTACAATGACAAATTGTGATATCACTGTGCGACATATAAAATGTTATAATTTTTGTAAATGTTTGTTATCTATGATTCACACGCTTGGCGGATTAATGAACCACAATAATTACACAATGGCTCATTTCATCATTGTACTGTAAAATCGTTCAATTGATCTAATTTATTAATTGTCTTGATTTATTCCTTTCACTCAGAAATTACGACATATGTTCAACTGATATAATATGTGTAAAACATAAAGGAAAATGAATAAAAATCTCCTGATCATCCATCTTTACTTCCTGCTTTGCCAGAAAAATTAATAATTCAACTTTGAATATAAGAAATGAAAATTTTTTTAAATACCGAACAATTAGGAAATCTAAATTTTCTAAAATACATGTGGCAAAGAGATATACAAAATACACAAAAAATTAATGATTTATATTTTTAAATCCAGAAAAATAAATTTTTTCTTGGCTAAGACATTTGGACATAAATACTGCAGTGTGAGGCGATTTACGAGGAACTAACTTTATATTTAAAAATTTTATAATTTCAAAACTTATAGAAACACTTTTGATGCTATTAACATGGCTCTTAATGAGACTTGTAAACGTCAAATCATGATTCATAATATAAAACATGTATTGTATTGAAATATTTATTTGCCTCTTTTATATGTATGGTTTACTAAATTATTATTTGAACCTAAAAAGCAATCGCATAGAAATGGTAATGTAATAAATATAATAAATGCCTTAAAAAAAATACTAGTTTGCATNAACTTATAGAAACACTTTTGATGCTATTAACATGGCTCTTAATGAGACTTGTAAACGTCAAATCATGATTCATAATTTAAAACATGTATTGTATTGAAATATTTATTTGCCTCTTTTATATGTATGGTTTACTAAATTATTATTTGAACCTAAAAAGCAATCGCATAGAAATGGTAATGTAATAAATATAATAAATGCCTTTAAAAAAATACTAGTTTGCTTTGCCGGAAACTAAATAAGATATTTTTAAATGGTAGATACACGTATTAAATAAGTAAGTTAAGTTTAATATTAAGTAAATACTTAAGGTTAACGGTTTCCTTGAACACACCTCTAAAGAAAAATTACTTCTCTTTTCCACACGGATTCCGTGAAAGAGAACGGAATATTTAAATGGCCACGTACATAGTCAGAAANCGGAAACTAAATAAGATATTTTTAAATGGTAGATACACGTATTAAATAAGTAAGTTAAGTTTAATATTAAGTAAATCCTTAAGGTTTACGGTTTCCTTGAACACACCTCTAAAGAAAAATTACTTCTCTTTTCCACACGGATTCCGTGAAAGAGAACGGAATATTTAAATGGCCACGTACATAGTCAGAAAGCCCATTGTGTATTCATGCGCCGAGCATGCGCAGAGAGAGTGAGCCTATTTTTTTTATCTCAACACAATGCAGGATGAAAATGCCAATTTTTTTGGTGTCTAATAATTGTTACCATAAAATATATTTTTGGTAAAACTTTTTTCCCGTATATTAAACATTCTAAGCACCAAAAAAACATAAAAGCGAAGGTGGTTTTTACAATAAATACGGGAGCTGATACAACTTATTCCACATTTGCAAGATGGCGGATTGCATAAATTTTTCCCTGCAAAATTATATTTTTTTATTAAAAGTATGTATGATGAATTTTCGGCGCTTTTTATTTACGTTATCGCAAACATTGTTTCTACTGTTATTAGTGCTACAATTCAGGCCCCTGCTTTCCGCCTTTCTTTACCCGCACACAAAGAATAAAATATGAGCGTAATGACGCTCCCAGGGCCCAGCGTCTATAAAAATGCTCCGCGAAAGAGACGGCAGATATTTCCAGGGCGGAAGTAGCAAAGAGAGAAGGCTGGGCGTAGAGGGAGGGTGAGGTTACATCCTCTGTGTATCTGAGAGTAATATAAAAAGTAATTAGCAGCTCCGGGTAGTTTACATTCTCCCGAGAAATCTTCAGCTCCATGTTTTGATATTTAGCCTGCGCCGTAGCCCACATCAACCCCTGCATCCCCCTCCCCTCTACGCAATCGCCGTTACTTCGCCAGCACCACCTTCCACGCCCCCTTGGAGCTTTTCCAAGGGTTCTGATGGCTATCGCCGTAGCATGCGAGGCCTTGCCTCTGCACGGGTATTAACGGAACTCAAGCCCCTCCTCCCTTCTCCTAGGGCTGATATCTAGGTCCCCACAAACCTCCCTGCAGACGTCTCCAAAAACAACATCTGCACATACAAGCCACACCGCTAGCACACGCCACGTACGTTCCGACTCCTCCCACAAACTGTAATTACACGCTCAAGACGAGCATCATTTTAACCCGTATATATCCCGGAGGTTCTCGACGAGATCACAAACGAAAATAAAAGAAACAAATCGAGAAAATGCAGCTGGGACAAACTGAGATGTCTGTGTTCCGACTTAATAGAATTTCACCACAGCGCGCAGCAAACCCTCGCTAATATGTTAAGCTTCTGAATAATTAAAATTCTGAAAGGAAAAAGTACACTATCGACCATTTCGAGAAGGCGAACGAAGCTTTTTTAATTTATCACGCTGAAGATGTTACATAGTCGTTACCACTTACGTGGTCAGCGAAGTGAAATACACAAGAGAAAAAAAAAGTAGCAAGGATAAACGTTTACGAGTCGCCGGGAAAGCACATCGCCGGGGCAGTAAAACTGGATGCCATGTGAAAATTTGATGCAGAAGTAATACCCTACCTTATTGGCGTAAAAATGTGGGGGTGGAAGCCAGACGCGTGGAAGGGTGGAGGGGGGGGGCAGGTAGCGGAGTAGCCGCAGGATTACGTGGGAAGATGAGATGCGAAACGAGGAAACGGCGCGCCAACGCCGAAGGTAAAATATACATATATGTATGTATATATAAAAAGGGGAACTTACAAAAAACCATTTCAAAAGATAGGAGAAAAAAAAGCAACCTCCTTGCGCATGCGCGCAGAGCTCGCTCCTCGCATCTCGACATCGACCAGGATCTTCATCTGTGCAGCCCAGGAGAGAAGCTAGAGTAGAAAAAAAAGTGCGCAGAGGAAAAGGT
>NQII01002345.1:47700-279490 GCA_002778355.1 Clitarchus hookeri
CCTCTTGTCAACCGTGTTGTGTTTTGAAATATAGGGTAAACACTCATTGAACTGGAATGCTCTGCGCGGAATGGCGGAATAGGTCCTGGTGTGACGTCACCAGCCCACGTGGTTAGCACGTGCTTCGCAGTCGCGTGGTGGCGCATTCCACTTCCAGGCAGCGCCAGATGTTTTTGGCCTGCGATGTCAATAGATTTGCTTAATTAATTAGCTAGAGTGTATCATCACATTTTGTATAATTATTTGACTGTCATTTATATAAATACTTCCATTCATTACATATCTGATAAAATTATTATATCGTTTACTGAACGCGGAATAACTGCTAATTTTCAAATACGCGAAATTATGAGCTCAGTAGGTTACTTTTTTTACACATCTTTCCTAAAATTTTCTTTTTATCTTCAGTTTATTAAAACCTCTCTCTAAAATAAAATGGTTAAAAATTATTGTACAGATCTATGATAATAACAAAGGTGGTTTATGTATTCAGAGATAATACATTTTGGTTGCCTAGCTCTACACCTTAATAAACCACATTTACTTAGCCATAAAACGCAGTACAGTAATTTTTAGAATTTCAAAATTGCAAGAACGCCACAGTAATTGTAACATTCTAAGTACTCCCCTGCTCCTTAAAAAAAAAACAGCAACATTTCTAATATTAAATTTTAAAAAATATTTGGTTTATTAGTGTAGTATCAAGTAGTGCTCTAATATAACGGGTATTGAATTTAATTTATCGGGAGCACTGCATGTACTGGTGATTCCAATCCGAACGTATAAGAATTATTAACTTGTAATTTCTCAAGTTCGAATGTTAACAGCCATATAGTATTGCAAAAATAAATAGTTGTATTAGCAAATGCAGTGATAGGTTTACGTTATCTGGTTAGTTAAGTATTATTAAACGTGTCATAAACTCGTTTCGATTTTTAAAAATTATTTTGTTGCTTCTGTTTACTGGACACCAAAACACGGTATAATGAGCCTCCAGACGTCATTCACATTTAATGTGGTTCTTACATACGTGCATGCTTGCTATCCAGGCACGTTCACTTCTAGGGTGTTGTCAATTCGTTTTGGCCACAATTATGATACATTAAAATGTTTTGTAAAATTAGTAGATAAGTTTAAGAACGGACATACAAAGGGAGAAAGGAGTTGTCAGTTAAGAAATAAGAGGAGATGCAGGCAAAAGGCGAACTGTCGGCCCGTTATCCCGCTCGTGTTCTTCGTGCCAGAAGCCACTGTCGGCTAGTTTCTACAAGGACGTCCTAGCAGAATGCCAATTTCTTTCTCCCGGGCACGCGGTATCTCTAGCTACTGCTCGGGCTGGGACTATATTACCGGAGCCCCGGCGGGCGAGGGCGATAGCAATCCGACGGCGGCGAGGCAGCTGGACGTACCGAGGGGGGACATGTCTGGAGGCTCGACGACACTTCCAGGGAGAGAGAGAGGAAGACAGGGAGCAAGAGGGAGAGAGAGACACCCAGAAAAGTCGTTACCGGAGGACGTGGACGGAAACTCGGCGCGCACAGCTTGCGTCTGGGCCTCGTCTCTCTGCAGAAACCAGTTTTTGCTTCTGTCGCTCTGCCGAGAGAGCCCGCATCCTCTCATCAGCCACTTGCAAAAGGACCTCGCGCTCCGCGCAATTATCTCTCCTGCGGCCCGCGACAAGTATTCCCGCGCACGTTGAAATCACAGATGGTCCGTTGTCAATTATAGTCCACTGGCGGTTTCTTCACAGTTTTAGAATCAAACCTATGGGAAATCTCCCCACGTATGACGTGCTTGGTTGCTTCCTAAATATGCCCTTGTCACAAGGGTTTTATAATTGTGTTAACATGAATGTATGTTATTTTTATTTTTATTTGAATTTTTATTTTTATTTTATCTATAAATTATGATATTTAATTTGTAATTAATGTGAATAAGAACAGGGAGTATATGTGTTAGTTATGGCCAGTAAGAAATAGTTCCTATGCAAAATATTATTACACTGAGTGCGCACAAATGAGGTGCGTTGTCCCGTTGATGTAATTCTCTATACTTGTTTAAGCTTTCTTTGCATGAGGCGGATGAATATCCCGTAAGTAGAACTTTAGCAGAGCCTCAGAAAAGTTGGAAGTAACGGTGAATTGACTATAGCAACTGGTTTTAAAATCAACCTTTCACGAAAAAAAATCAGTCCAATAAAAGTAAATTTTAAATCAAACAATGAACTAAATACTCAAAGAAATTTCGGCAACAAATAATGAATAACAATACCATACAACTAATTTCCCGTTTAAACGATTGTAGCAGCAGAAATTCTTGATCTGACCAGTATTATTAAATATATAACATTAAACATTGAGCAGTGTAAAGTATGAGAAGAAATTTCATTGGTACATTGTGCAAGCAGGGTCAAATTTCAATATTTCGGCATGTCAACCGGAGATTGTAACATTGCCTGCTATGGATGTGCTGCTGCCGATTTTGGCCATGTACAACACCGACCATGGGTTCACTTGTCATGCAACGTGCCCTGAAAGAAAAAAAGTACGTTCGAGAAAAATGTGTTAAGGATTAGGAAATTTGTATAGAGCAAGAAAAAAAAATGGTTGTAAACCTCATGTTTTGGGGGAAATGCGAGCAGTATACTACTGACATGCTTTGTGGCTTCTTGGAGACGTGACATCGCGGATAAGAGAAGATGCTGAGCCGAGATGACAACAACGGTGGTGTGGGGAGGTTTTAGGCGGTCGGGGTTTAAGAAGGGGAGGGACGACCTTCCATAACCTGTCGGATGGCCCCTCGCGGGTCAAGCCTGGGAGCAGCGCGAGGTCGGCGGAGAGGTTATAAATCAAAGGGGAGGAGGTCAGCGGCAGGTCGTGCAGCCTTGCAAGGAGCCACACGAGCACTTTGCTCCTGGGAACCGGCGTCGTCGAGCCGCCGAGAGCTGCAGACNTGCTGCTGCGAGACGTCGCAGCTCGCCGTCCACTGCCGCCAACAACAGGAAAACCGACAGCCCAGTTTATCTGCTTGCTGCACCGAGTTGAAAATTACATTTTGTCGACAACATTGGGATCAATCTAAAACAAAGGCCATGCAGACAAATTTGTGACACTAAAATAAAAATATGGTTATAGCAACCTTTCTGTGATCAGACCTTTCAAAGGAGAGTAATCAAATAAGCTGTCAATTATGCCAACGTAAGTGTCTGTCGCACTGCTAGAAACCTTTCTGTACCCAGACCCTCCGAATGAGAGACCACCAGATAAGCTGTCGGTCATAGAAAGAGAAGTGTGTGTCGTGCTGCTGCCTAACTTAGCTGATATACCAGGATTGTCAGTTTCTGCTACACACAAGAAGGTAGTTTACGCAATATTTCAGTTCCAGCAATATTCAAAATGTTCCTTCATCAAAAGGACTGATATATATATTTTTTTTTTACAGTGCTAATCCTGAAGTGTTGCTCATAATACCCAAAATACTATATGCAGAAATTACATATAAATATTCCTCTACAGAAATATTTCAGTGCAAAATCTCTGTGTTGATTATAGAGATAGAGAGAGAGAGAGAGAGAGAGAGAGAGAGAGAAAGAGTTAATTGAATATAATCCTGATAGTGAAGTAACTATAACACACAATACTGCTAATGTATTAAAATAAGTGACATCAACATATAAGATAACAATAAAATGTACTGATATTTGCTTCAAATTTGGGTGACATACCATACATAATCACACTTACTCGAACTACGTAATAAGGATCTGACTTTTTGCTCTGAGACTAATATTCTCAGCTCCTTGTATTATTTTTTAGAAAGGTAGATAACCCCTAATCGTTATAGATTACCAACACTAAGATACATAATTGCTAAATAAAATGAAACAACAGGTTATTTATATGTTTCTCCTGTTTGTATTTCATATAGCGTACATATGTATGACGTACAACATCATACAGAAAATGACCACAGTAATTTTTCTACATTTTTCTTATGAATGGTGTCAACTTAAATATGAAAAACGTAAATAAGTCCATCACTAGAAAAAAATTGCCTAAGATATTCAATAAAAAATAAATGAAATGACCTTAAACACTGTTAATTGTATAAGAAACGCTATTATAGCTAATGTTTCATTTAAATAACATAGCATAAATATGTAGACAATTTATTTATGCTATATGTGATTAGCCTTTCAATTTCGTAAATTATTAAACCGTTTCTGCTCTTAAACAATGTACAAGGTGAGGCTAGACTGACATAATCATAAGCAAAATTTTTTTACAGCACAACCAGCTATAAAACTGGCCTTTCTCTTGTGATCAGTTTAATTATTTCTTATTAAACGCTACGACCGAAAGCACACATAAAAATATGACTTTTTTTTACAGTTATTTGTGACGAGATTGATTTAAAATTTGCTTGTGCCCATCAGAGGAGTTGTTCAGTATTCAACACATAAAAGTAGATGACTAGAGTGTCATAAAAAGCTAATTATCGGGTCGTAGCTAGCGATGCTTGTTGAAAGTTATGGCTGTGAAAGAAAGTGAAAAAAGCTAACACCATGGCGTACTCTTCACTCATCCATCATTCCTGTCAAACGCCTGGGTAAAACAATGCCTGGTAGATCTTCTTAGTATACATAATTGTGGGATGTGACACTCCTGACCACACACTTTTGGCGTCTTATGTAACAGACAAATGTAAGATATTAAGAAAAGTTTAATTACTGTCGATTTTAAACGTTCCGTGCCAGGTACGTTGAAAAAGGTACTGCGGATATTCTCGCTTGATTGACTTCTTAAGTTCCGACCCTGGCTGGTCGAAAAAACTGAAATTAACAAAAGCACATTCTATTAAATTGTAATTTTAATGCTTCTCCGATTTTCCGAATCATTCACTTGGTAGGTGCAGGTTTGGCTCTGTTACGGAACATTTTCCCCGCGGACAGATCTGAGCGACACTTCGCAGCCATCACTGAGGTTGGCCTCTAGTTTCTGTTTTCACTGTCTTCAATGCAAATTAATAAGGAATATATATTTTTGTTGTAAGGGAAAGACTGCTACAACTGCATTAGAGATCACGATAGTTGGGAATTTTGTTGTCGAATACACAACGTGTGACGTACTAGGAATTTACAGAACGCAGAAAATTACGTTGTGATTTCGTAAACATACTTATCAGGAAACGGATGAGACATTTGTGGAAGTTAAACTATAGTGAGGCTCTACTTTCAAAATATTTTTACCGGTGTCTAAACCTCGTCATTTAACGTCGTAGTTATGCCATGATTGCTTAGTGTTGTCTTGTATATTTACTGAACAGTTGGAGTCGTATAGTAGTCCTTCGGTAAAGTACTACGGCAGATTATAGTTTTTAGAATTGCAAGAAGGAAATCACTGAAATATGTCGTTTCATAATTCACATGGTTTAAGGCTGAAATGCCGATTTCAGTGGGTTCCGAAACACGAGAGACGAACTCATTGTTCTAAATCTGAATCATGTCGTGATATAAAAAAATTGACAGTTTTTCTCCAAGATAAAAGAGCTTGACACTTTAGCAATCACGGGTTCTTAGGACCTAAAGACGCTAGTGAAANGAAGGTAGTTTACGCAATATTTCAGTTCCAGCAATATTCAAAATGTTCCTTCATCAAAAGGACTGATATATATATATATAATTTTTACAGTGCTAATCCTGAAGTGTTGCTCATAATACCCTAAATACTATATGCAGAAATTACATATAAATATTCCTCTACAGAAATATTTCAGTGCAAAATCTCTGTGTTGATTATAGAGATAGAGAGAAAGAGAGAGAGAGAGAGAGAGAGAGAAAGAGTTAATTGAATATAATCCTGATAGTGAAGTAACTATAACACACAATACTGCTAATGTATTAAAATAAGTGACATCAACATATAAGATAACAATAAAATGTACTGATATTTGCTTCAAATTTGGGTGACATACCATACATAATCACACTTACTCGAACTACGTAATAAGGATCTGACTTTTTGCTCTGAGACTAATATTCTCAGCTCCTTGTATTATTTTTTAGAAAGGTAGATAACCCCTAATCGTTATAGATTACCAACACTAAGATACATAATTGCTAAATAAAATGAAACAACAGGTTATTTATATGTTTCTCCTGTTTGTATTTCATATAGCGTACATATGTATGACCTACAACATCATACAGAAAATGACCACAGTAATTTTTCTACATTTTTCTTATGAATGGTGTCAACTTAAATATGAAAAACGTAAATAAGTCCATCACTAGAAAAAAATTACCTAAGATATTCAACAAAAAATAAATGAAATGACCTTAAACACTGTTAATCGTATAAGAAACGCTATTATAGCTAATGTTTCATTTAAATAACATAGCATAAATATGTAGACAATTTATTTATGCTATATGTGATTAGCCTTTCAATTTCGTAAATTATTAAACCGTTTCTGCTCTTAAACAATGTACAAGGTGAGGCTAGACTGACATAATCATAAGCAAAATTTTTTTACAGCACAACCAGCTATAAAACTGGCCTTTCTCTTGTGATCAGTTTAATTATTTCTTATTAAACGCTACGACCGAAAGCACACATAAAAATATGACTTTTTTTTACAGTTATTTGTGACGAGATTGATTTAAAATTTGCTTGTGCCCATCAGAGGAGTTGTTCAGTATTCAACACATAAAAGTAGATGACTAGAGTGTCATAAAAAGCTAATTATCGGGTCGTAGCTAGCGATGCTTGTTGAAAGTTATGGATGTGAAAGAAAGTGAAAAAAGCTAACACCATGGCGTACTCTTCACTCATCCATCATTCCTGTCAAACGCCTGGGTAAAACAATGCCTGGTAGATCTTCTTAGTATACATAATTGTGGGATGTGACACTCCTGACCACACACTTTTGGCGTCTTATGTAACAGACAAATGTAAAATATTAAGAAAAGTTTAATTACTGTCGATTTTAAACGTTCCGTGCCAGGTACGTTGAAAAAGGTACAGCGGATATTCTCGCTTGATTGACTTCTAAAGTTCCGACCCTGGCTGGTCGAAAAAACTGAAATTAACAAAAGCACATTCTATTAAATTGTAATTTTAATGCTTCTCCGATTTTCCGAATCATTCACTTGGTAGGTGCAGGTTTGGCTCTGTTACGGAACATTTGCCCCGCGGACAGATCTGAGCGACACTTCGCAGCCATCACTGAGGTTGGCCTCTAGTTTCTGTTTTCACTGTCTTCAATGCAAATTAATAAGGAATATATATTTTTGTTGTAAGGGAAAGACTGCTACAACTGCGTTAGAGATCACGATAGTTGGGAATTTTGTTGTCGAATACACAACGTGTGACGTACTAGGAATTTACAGAACGCAGAAAATTACGTTGTGATTTCGTAAACATACTTATCAGGAAACGGATGAGACATTTGTGGAAGTTAAACTATAGTGAGGCTCTACTTTCAAAATATTTTTACCGGTGTCTAAACCTCGTCATTTAACGTAGTAGTTATGCCATGATTGCTTAGTGTTGTCTTGTATATTTACTGAACAGTTGGAGTCGTATAGTAGTCCTTCGGTAAAGTACTACGGCAGATTATAGTTTTTAGAATTGCAAGAAGGAAATCACTGAAATATGTCGTTTCATAATTCACATGGTTTAAGGCTGAAATGCCGATTTCAGTGGGTTCCGAAACACGAGAGACGAACTCATTGTTTTAAATCTGAATCATGTCGTGATATTAAAAAATTTACAGTTTTTCTCCAAGATAAAAGAGCTTGACACTTTAGCAATCACGGGTTCTTAGGACCTAAAGACGCTAGTGAAANACAGTTTTTCTCCAAGATAAAAGAGCTTGACACTTTAGCAATCACGGGTTCTTAGGACCTAAAGACGCTAGTGAAAATTACTGGGATTTGTTTACTGTATTTACTGTAGTTGAAAGTAGAAGCGATATTACTACGGTATTCACGTAAAAATTCATTGGAACCAGAAGGTTCACGAAGTCAAGCCAAGACAACTGGCATATAGTAAATTAAATTAAGTTAATGAATGTTTCAGAATAACGGGCGCACCTTTCCCGAAGTAAAACCTATTTGCAAAGCAGCCAGCGTAAAAGTTGGTGTTATTGTTCAGTGCCAGGACACAGGCGAAGGCCGGACGAAGCTCCTAGGGTTGTTCTTGCAGGGGAGTAATTCCCGTTTCTAGGGAACGACCACCAACCGATACTTACAGCGCTCACTATAGCCTGCTGCTGGCGTAATTATTCGCAGTCACAATCCCAGGCGTCAAGGCAAAACCTCCGACTCCCCCTTTGCAGGGCCGCCTCCCCACCCACGCCCAACACTTCGCTATACCATTTTTAATTCCCCCTTCCCCCCGGCGAACCCCAAAAAACGGCGCGAGCCAGAGGTGGAATTCCTCAGTAATTATCTAAGGACTTCACAACAGATGGGGTTCGCCCGTTAGTGCCTTCCACATCCCGGGGAAAACTCCTGGAAGCTCTCCCACAGGAACAAATGGCGCAACACCTCTCCCTCCACCACCCCGTCCGTGCCTCACCCACCTCATCCCGGGCGTCGTGCTTGTAGCGCCGTCCCGACAGCTTGTAATTAATGACGCCCGCTGTCTCCCTCCAAGACTGTTGATTGTGCTCTTTTTTTTTCCTCCGGAGCACATTTAGAATAGATCCAATCACGGGAGGGAGAAGTGTCCACGAGCTGCATATAAATATTCTTACTGGAGCTGGCGCCTCAGCAACANTATTCTTACTGGAGCTGGCGCCTCAGCAACACGAGTCACTTCTGCAACAGCGGAGAATACTAAACGCACGCGAGCGTCAAAAGTGTGTCCCCGTCAGTATTTGCGGAGAAATGAAGGAAATAAAGAAGGAATTAATGGTTTATAGACCCGTCGACGTGCTGCTCGTCATTGCCCGGTAAAGGCACACCGGAAGGCTAAAGAAGCATTCCGAAAATTGACATACCAAATAAACGACACATGACTGTCCAATATCAAACTTGCTCGTTAAAATCTTTAGAAGAAACAGACATGGTAACCCGCTTACTTACACATTCAATTTCAACAGAAACTAATTACGATCTGACGGCTATTTACTAAGAATTTGTTAGAAACTTATACATTGGAGCCTATTAAAATATGTAGTTTCTGTTGGCTCATTGCACAAGCGGCAGGTAATTATAACAGAATGGCTTGCCGACAGCAGCCAATAGGGTTACACGTTGAATGTGTATTACCATGTTGGTGCCGCTATCTAACCACATAAAGCACCAACAGAGTATCAGTTTTGTGCGTCATATCATAAATAAATTATATAGCCTTAAGAGCAGGAAACACCCCCACAAGAAAAATTATGTGACACGCAAGAATTACAGAAAGTTTATACACATTTATGAAGATAAAAATAGTGCACTTCAACACTACAAATACGAATAAGAAACTTAAAAATCTAAAATACTAACAACTGAAAAATGTATGATGCTAGCGACTGGCTTTGTATGAGCGGAACCCACCCGAGAATATATAACCCACCATTAAATTACTGTAATAAATTCATAATATGAACTAAAATAGTTCAGTGGTCACTGATTTCCGGTTTACATTACATATCAAAATACACCAATTTTCATTTTCTGCGCACGCTCGCAATATTCACCGGAGTATTATCAGCAACGTAGCGTATTAAAAATATTGACGAAGGTATTTGTTTACAATTTTTTTTCAAACATGCAGCGTTTTTACAATTACGTACGATAATATCTTTATTATATCCAAGTTGTAAGAAACTCATCAAGAAAATTTAAATTGCCGTAATTCAGTTAAAGTGTCTTAACTTTACGTCAAAGATATTTTGTTTACTTTGCAGCGGAGGTACGGTCTCTATTATGTTCGACAATTGTTTTCCGTTATATTAAATTTTTCCAGAGTAATTTTCAATGTTTAAATTCTGATATATTTCACAGTGGGTCTGTGGAGGCCGCAATAGCTTAGGTCCCATACTCACATGAAGAGAATTTCGAGGCGATCATGGTTACACACCATTCTACACCGTCACTCTGAATATGAGTAAAGAGTCGTAGTTATGTGCTAAGCAACACGGTATTATTTTAAGGTTACACATAATTTGGTATTTATGAGAACCTGCTTGTGATGAGAAAACCTATGCAGTAATACCTGTTTTTTAAGCTATGATATTATAAACCCAAATGTTTTACGTCAGATTCATTAAAACTACCTTAATACCAAGCAAGTAGATGTAAAATAANTGATATTATAAACCCAAATGTTTTACGTCAGATTCATTAAAACTACCTTAATACCAAGCAAGTAGATGTAAAATAATATAATTCAGAGACCGTGTTAATAACAGTGGTCAAGAGTGTTAACGAAAATATTAAAAAGGATATTATATTCCAAAACTGAAACTATTTCAGTTGATTTGAAACTTATATAATAGATAGGATTCAACTTTGTCTAAATAGTTAATGATAATTTAATTATATAATTTCAAAGTCATTCCACGAAAACTTCGTGCTGCTGGATATAACTATTTCAAACAGTATTCATCTACGGTGGCATAACACTAGGTTTCCGAAGTAAAAATTCTCTGTCCATTTTACACCGTGGTGAGCAACGTGAACGAATTATAAGAGAAACGAATTGTTTATCTTATTATATTCAACACAATACATTGATAAAAAAATTACACAAAATATTTTCTTACTGAGGAAAATTTGATGGAGATCTATTTTATTCCTTGAGTCACGAAATGGCATGGCAATTAAAATTACGTTACTCAATGATTTTAGATTTTGCCGTATTAAACTGTTATACTGATTTCTTAAAATAAATATTTCACCGATGTATTAGCAAATATGATAATTAGTCAGAGTTTGAAATTACCAATTCGTGATTTTCAGCACGAAGTCGGTCAAACCTTTATCATATGCGTGATTTCGTTGATTTCATCATGGAAAACGCTATAATTGCTTAACGCTTTACGAGAGAAAATCGAGTTGTGTGTACAATATTAATACTGTCCAAATCAGTGATTTTCTTTACAGTGTAATTAGATTGATGTCAATATATTAAACATTTCTTGAAAAAAAATTATAGCCGTAGTATAAACGACATCTCATACTGACAACAAAAAAGTAGATATAGAAGCATCAGCAATTTTATAGTAAGAAAAGCGATATTTTAGAAACCCGCGACACCTTATTAGGTTGCCTACAAAACACACCATAGATATAAAAAAATGTTTTTCTTGTCGATATGAAAACGATTGAAGAATTGCGATACATGTACGCATGAGTGTATGAATTTGCAAATGAGAAAAATGGCTGTTTGCGCCAACACCACCATGGCACAGCCTTGCTACGCAAAACCTAAATTTCTGATGAATGGGACCCGAAAACAGGCAATAATTTTAGCTTAGATTAATAACAGATATTACTACACATTTCAGTCGTTTCAGAACTGAAAAAAGAAATAATAATTATTTATAAAAATACATGTAATTAATAGCAAAATACGTTAGCTTGCGTAAAGCTATAACATAATTCGCAAACCATTGAAAATCGCGCGCAAAGTGAATTCGAGAGACGTTGTTTATTACTCATCGCCATAACCACTGCATCGTTTTGTATTACTGGAAAATGTTTTAAATTATAATTTTCGGACGACTAAGTAGACTGCATGAAAGTAGCTTCTAACTCTTACTCGTACCCTGAATCAGCACCACAAATTAAAAAATAATTACATCTCCCCAGTTACCTCGGACAGAATTCACGGTCAGTTAGTGAGAACCACGTCTTTGTCAAGTCGTTTTGAGCCCCTTACACTCTTGGAGGTTCCGTCATGTTAAGCGTAAACGTGAGACCTGAGTTTATTTTTTGGTAGCAATTTGAACTCGCGATTTATGATTAAGTAGGTTGGATCCACATACTTGCCGCTGCAAATGCACACCCTTCTTGTCTCAATTTTTTAAAAACAATAGTTGACAGTTTTAGTCTTCCTAAATTTTGGTGCGTCTTCACGTGAAATAGAACCGATCCTCGGGTATTCAGTTCAGGAAACTTCTGGTCTGATAATTTTGGCATATGAAACCAGAACATCCAACATAATGAATTTATGGTACTGTGATATTATAATAATTACAGTATTGGGTATCATTTATTGGAATTGGCTGGATTTGAAAAATAAATATTTAGTGATAATGATGAATTCAAGAAAAGCAAGAAATATGTTAGGAAACAAGTTAACCGTTTGATTGTAAACACATGCTAGATTATACAGCATTGAAGAACCATGCTTGAATATATAACTAGCACTTAGTTTTTTCATGCCTGAATTAATGCCTGGTTTGTACCTGTGGTATCAAAAACATTAGAAAGTCAAAGCTGTGAGACGTCATGCCACTGTAACAAAACCAAAAGGGAAATTTGCACATTGTAGTTGGTGTGCTAAGCATCTGCTCCGCATAAAAATTATGTATCAAAGAGTTCCAGCCTACCTTAGAGCAGGAATTACAATCGCTACTAGCATTCTCTCAAAGTAATTTCAATTATTCAGAGCTATTTACTTATACACATCAACATCCTTGAGTGCTGGATATGGAGGGGTAGAAGCAGAGGTTATGTTTGGATTGTTATAATTTGTCCTATCATCGGCTTTCAATACTAAGGATGTGGGTCCGAGTGGAGTTTTAGCATTGCTGTTTTCTAATAATGATACGAAAAAGTGTTATGTATAGAGCATCATTAAGCTACCTCCTCAAAAACTCCATACGTTGCTTACCATTAATTGACGTGAAGTATTCAAAATAATTGCTACCCTTAATATTAAGCTCTGAACCGAACAACTAATTGGTACAAGCTTGAAAAGTATTTGAAAATAATTCTGTGTTATTTCCTAATTAAAACACCCTGAACATAATTATTCACAAATTAGAGTAAGGCTCCAAACAGCATAGTTACATTATTTAAAAAAAATTTAAGGAAATTTGTGGAAAATTATTACGTATAGCATATTAGGAAGACGCAAACATTTTAATTCCTCGAGAAAACCTTTCCTTGAAATCAAGATAACGGAAAGGTTACAGAATAGATTTGATTCAAAGATTATAATTTTTGCGCCATGAAAGTTGATGCTTTGACAGTATTCGAGTGTTAAGATACAGAAAAGACTGTTCATAATTCCCATTATGGTTAACAGATTAAAAGTAAGTAAAAACATTTCTGGAGATTATTCCTGTTTATATTTACTGCAAGAATCTTTCAAAATTCTAAAGGAATGGTTCAAAGATCAATGTAACATTTCCCAAAATTCTGGGTATTGTTTTTCAATAAAGTAGTATGTATTGCACACATTTTATTTCACATTTTTATTTTATCATTATTGGTGGTAAAATACTGCACTTACAGTGTATTGTGATTCTAGTTGTTCGAGGAGATGCGGAAACACACGAAGCTATACCAATACAAAAGTACATTAGAGGCCAACGGTAGTTTACAATTTCCGTAGCGGGAAATGATACCCCATTAGCGTGCGCGCCACTTACTAAGGGGAATTTGATTCGATTCCCAACGGAGTAAACCCAGAATTTTTGCATGCGGTACCCATGCCGGACGTTGCTGCTGGTGGGTGAGATTTGTGGAATGCGTCGCTGCTCTATATCCACGTTACTTCACCCCCACCTGGGCTTGAGAACACAGCCCAGGTATCTCTCACCTTGCCATCGCCCGTGGACGTGGTTGCTACGATGTCACGTACGCATCGTGAGGTTGCAACGTTGCTTCTCGGGTGAGCTATGGATGTATTTTGTTGTTAAGTATAACTTCTCGCCAGTCTGGTGTTTAAGAAACCCCACCTACCACTTACCTTGTCTTGGCCTTGAACAAGTGACAGGTCAATAAATAGAATCTCAATTATCAATTTGGCGAAATACAGTCCAGTTCTGAAAGGAACGTTTTACAGAAAAAAGGTTTTGCGTTAATTATAATAAAGGATTTGCTGACAGTATTTTAACAATAATATTATAAAACTATTTTTATGTAATACGTGTATTATAAGGAATTATTTGGTTGTTCAAGCGAGAGACTAAAGTTGTACATCAATGGTGTATTCAAAACTTTCAAAATATAGCTGACAATAAAAAAGCATGGTATCATAGTGTAACAAATCTGTATTTTTGCAAATAATACTGAAAAATATTTTCTCCTGAATTTTTCTAGACTCCAAGAAGAAAGTATAATTAAAATAAACCATGATTAATACACAAAACCTATAACGCGTTTGTACTAGCAAAAAAAAAAAAGAAAAAAAAAACAAATAAAAAAACAAATAAAAATAAAAAACCTTCGCAAATATTTGAACAATGGGAAATCATCTAATCTTCTGTCCTGAATTTTTTCTCTCCTAAGGCCTGCAAATGTAATTTCGGCTTCAAGCAAATGATAATCTCTTGCTACTTACACTATAAGTAGTATAATAGAGTTCGTAGTTACTGTACTATGTTGTATGATCGGGTATTGCAGCTCTAGTAAAGTATATGCCGTGAACAACCGAAGCCTACCTCATCCCTTACAATCCAATGAAGTTACAAAATATATAATTTTAACCATATTAAAATATTAATTTGTCTATTTTATTATTTATTTGTTTACAGCTTTTGGTGTAAACAATTATAGTGACTTATTTCAGTATCTTTGCCGGCGTTAGTGAGAGGAATTTTACTTTCTTCACTTCAGTAGTAAGAGTTCATATAAAAATTATATATATACATATAACCACGGGAGAATAATTAGTATGTTTGGAAAACAAAGCAAAAATTTTACATTTTACTGGAGAACCTATTTGTTTTGTGAAATAGGTTAATAATGAATAACATTGAAAATTTAATTCTTCAATACACATACTCCTACTTACTTGGCAGTACGTTTTAAGATACACAAGACATACTACAATAATTCTATCACATAAAAATGCTGTCCATTTAATAATTGTACAAACATATTTTCAGGAATGTTTACAAACGAACGACTTAAATACAGCACCATTAAATACAGCATATTTTTCCAGGCTTTCTAATATAAGATACATAAAAAAATTTTACAGTATACAAAAATCATGTTTATAATGCATATACAAACAATATATTTTCAAAAGTGGTTATTCTTTTAATTTTAATTTATGTTTAAGTTTCTTGAAATTACTAAGATTTTTCCTCAAAATTGGATGGTAAAATAATTTTACTGGTATTTTAAACTACTATTCATTCAATTAAATATAAAACCATGAAACAATTCTGGATACATAAAATTTTAGCATAAATAAATCTTCACACTGTTTCAATTATAATTTTGCTGTTCAGAAACTTCCATTTTAGCATTTAAATTATGGTTACCATAAGAGTCCATTATTGTTTTGTAATGCTTCAAATGTAACTTCGAGTCCTACAAGTCCTTTTTCACGAAACCAATAAAACTCCACTGAAAATAACGTTCAAATATTCCGTAAACATTACACGTATTAATAAAATAAAATATAAATATTTTTAAAATTTTACAAACTAGGGGAAACTATTAATTAAGATCCACGAAATTGTAAACATTCGAAAACTTAAACATTTGTTCTTTATAGGGCACATAAGAGTGGTTGAAATTTGTCCACGTCTGAAATTTAAACGTAACATCTTGATAAAATCTGCGCATACAAACAGTTGACAAATCATCCGGCATACGAAATATTGGAACTTCCATTAAAGTTTACAGAACTGCCTTAAGTAATTCTTCATTAAGACACAACCAGATACGAAATAAATTTTTTTTTTTTGGCTTTAACATTTCGTTACGGTAATATAAGCTACAACTTTGTCTTTGAGGGAATAAATAATAACTGGAAGTGAATCGAGGGGGGTGTGTAATGTTTTTAAAATTTTGGCGCATTTCATAAAGATAAACGTTGATGTTTGTTAATCAGTAAGAGATGCCACATACAATAATAACACAAAGTTTTCGTGAAACTTATTTGTAATCGTTACGAAATTAAAGTTCCTAGCATTAAAATTAACACCGTTGAAATATTCAAAGCGATTGAAATTTTTTGGGTTAAATTACACCATTATTAGCCACGTAGGTCAACATAATAACATTTTTAAGTCATTTGACGTAACTGATGGGGTTCCAACAATAGTATTCACACCACCTTAATTGCCGTTATGTAGTTAACTGTACGCGCTTACTTTTCAGAAATCGTCCTAGAACTATTAATGCACTGACGTATTTCAAATTTTCTAGTAATAGCTCACAATAAAGATGGATTATTTTGCAGGAAACACCACTTATTCTATAAAGTTCATGTGATTAACGCACATTGGTATTTGGATGGGTTTTGTTGTTGGACATCAGCAGAAAAGTGTTTCTCTAAAGACTTCGGTTTCTTGACTTAAAATACTCTTTTGTACTATTTGACAAAGTGATTGGGTACTTAATTATTTATAAAAACGTTTATAAAATCTCAGCTTGTTAATACTGGTTTCGCGATATTTTATTTGAATAGTAACTTAATAAAATACGTTTGAATTAAAATAATTTAATTTTAAATAAAAATGGCTGAATTAAATTAAATTATTATGAAACTATATATAATGATTTTAATGCTGTACACTTTTTGTCAGAAATTTTGGTAACTATGAAATTAGACATATAAACAGTTAATGGTTCCATAATAGTCTTTTATCTGAAGATTAAAACGGTTACAAAATATTTCTAATCCATTTTTGCTTGATGTTACATCACAAAATGTTTTCACCCGTTATACGTAACAAATATTATTTTAAGGATCGCAAGCATAAGATTAAATATTAATTAAAATAAGCACAAGTACGTTTATAATGTCGCTTGAATATAAATAAGGCTATATATTTTGCACCTATAAAATATATTAAATATGTATTCCGACACACTGAAACAATCAACTGCAATGTGGGTAAAAAATGTTAATAATTTTTTTTCAGATAAATAAATCTATGCTACTGATAAAACGATCAAAATCATAATTATAAACATGTGGAGTGTGCTCTATGATATTAAATATATTTTTAAAATACGTAAGCTACTGTTTATAAATGTTTTAAACCAGAAAAGAGCACCACGGTTGCAACATACAAAATTCTGTATACCGGTACTTCAAATAACGAAAAATCTTTTTCTTGAAAAAGGGACAATACGGAAAATAAGTATGGCAGACATGAAAGTTAACTTTTATATACTAATTTAAAATAAAAATAGATAATTATTCTCTCGAGTTAACATAATGCTATTCCGCATAATTATTAAATGTATATTCAAATAAAATTTATGTGTGTCAAATTGAAACGTGAAGACCTGATTTCTTATGTGAAAAAAACGCATTAGGGTGCTTCGGATTATTGTGCATGTTACAGATGCGTGGTCACTCATTAAAATTTGATACAGATGTATTATCTTTTAATGGTTCACACTTATTCGAATGAAGCATTTAGAATAATACTCAGATAACCAATAGCTGATTAGTAAAGGAATTCGTAACTATTAACGTACAATTACACAGAAAAACAATCCGTGCACAAAGGAATAGGATTTGTTAAAGGCAACCACACCAACAGTATTAACTTGCAATTTAAAGGCTGTTTTGTAGTAATGCATATGTTAATAACGTTCAGACATTTACAGCAAATATTTTTTACGGAAAAAAAGTCACAACATATTTTTCGCAAAAGCTTGGAATTAACAGCGTGCCAAAGGACATAAAATAAAAGTAAGAATGGTAAAATAAATTAAGGCCATGTTCAGATTTTCGATTCAGAAATAATTTGGTCACCGGTAGTGATCGCTGAACATAGAAGAGTATTGTAGTAGGCCTAATGTTTAACTCATACATACTCACTTATTGAAAAGCGTCATTTTTGTTTTAGTTACGTTACTTAATTAATTTTAATTTTATTTTCTGTAATATTTCGCAGTATTAAAATTATAGCTCTCAATTTTCTGATATTACGTTTGCCTTTTACGTTTATACACGGACTGAACAAAAAATATGGAACGAAACAAAAAACCTGTTTCAAATCTCATTCGCACAAATAAAACTCTGTTCTCGAAAAACAATTATTAACGATATCGAACAACACATAATTTAAAAAGAAAAAAAAACTAATGTGGGATTTTAGCATTATTTCGACATTTCTTCATTTCTCGCATAAAATATAAGGTGTACAGCTATATCTGTTTGAAACACAAAATAAACGTTAAAGATTGAGTGATCTATATCGAACTTTGCCGTATACAAAATTGAATGAAAAGATACTTAAATTATACATGTGTGTACTAAAAAAAAACATAACCTAAGTGCAAATTTGTACGTCCGGACGAGCTGTTCATTCAGTCATTAACACATATTATTTAAAAATCATTCAGCTTATTATTGTTTACTGTTTATTAAGAAACGAATGTTAACAACACCTTCGAGGTAAACAAAGCATTCTCATACTTTTTTTGCACTAAAAATGGCGAACAGTAAAAAAAAATGTTTTATATGTGGTGGTACAGATTGCACAGTTTTAACAATCGTCAAATTATTTCATTTTACCTTTGACTAGTGGAAGCCACAATTTTCCACATTTTCCGCATCATAGCCTCTTGCTGGGTGGTATAGTGGCTTGCTTTTCCTGCAGTCCACTTACACATCTAAAATGTTTTCAACGTTCCTTTTCCCTCTTATAGTTCTCTTCGCTCCTGGAATTTGTTATGGCATACATCTGCTTAGAACCTACTATACTTTGTTACATTGTTAATTAACCCTGTTTTTTCCCACGGCCATCGTTCTGCGCATTTTATAGTGTCTCTCATTTCAATAGACAGTTGCGTGCATTTTGTAAAATACTCTATTTACAACAATATTAATCCCTTTACGTAAGCTTCAATATACATATTACACAACGTAATTTAAAAGAGACTAAAAAATTAATTTACACTTAATTCTAGTTTGTGTGCATATTAAAATCCTTGCTGGGTTAGTTTGCCCCTACAAAAAAATGTATTCCTCAGTACAATATTTAATTTAAACACTATTTCATAGCTTTCTTCTTAATATTGAAAATACTTTATGCATATCGTCTGTTTTAGTGTAAACGAGTGTCTTTATTTCTCGAGAGTACAATTTTTCTTTATATTGTAGCTGATATTACTACAAATACGTCTGTTGGACTATTGTAAAGACACTGCAAGGTTTCAAATGTAAATACTTTAGAGATGAAACAAATGTTATGTTTGCGGCAAGCCCACTTCGCAGTGGTCCGTATTCAAACAAATTTTTCTTTGCAGCAACAAAATTATATGTTGCAGCAAAAAAAAAAGTGTTTTTACAGTGTAATCTCATTAGCGAGTATTTTATACAGCACTTATTTTCTAAAACGTGACAACGAACCAATTATTGCTCAGAAAGTTTCAGAAGCACTTCTTCTATATGCGCTCTTTTCATAAGTACAGTGTAGCCCTCACGCATTAACATATCCATCAAACATTCGTAATTAAGCGCATTTAATTGTAATTAGCACACACAAAATTATATTTCACTGAGCACCTCTACAGTCAGCGAATGTGGGAATTCATGTACTGTTGCACTGTTTATTCATTTTAATAATTTTATATATATATACTGTTTTCGCAAATCCTATTTGGTAATTACATCAGAGCATGGCAATACATTTCCTGTAAGAACATTTGTTTGTCTTTTGTATGAAGCAGCAAGATTTTCCACATTTTTACACTTCCTATATAATTTGTTGCTTCCGGGAGACGATATACTGAGTTGCGTTGTTACCATTTAAATATTGGTTTTCCGCAAAGGCACAGACAATAATAATTTTCAAACATTGGATAGTAAAAACGACAATATTATTTTAAGAACTCTGGTATTGCAATATTCAGTAATTACGCGTTGCTTTCTTGTGTAAGCAAAACGGCAAGAACATACGCACATAAACGTTTCAGTAAAAAATATTAAAACATAGATATTTTAAGTAAAACACCAAAAATAGTTTCACTAGAATCACGTTTCTACACTGCGTTTTTTCAGGACAAATTCAAACTATTTTTTACTGTGATTTATATTGATATTATATAAATTCCAAAACACCAAGGAAACAATTATACGTTCCGCCGATTTGTTGGCCTGTAAATGCAATTTAATTTACCTTTTACTCGCCAATATTACATTGACAGAAACAATTGATTCTATTCTACGCTGTAGTTTTTCTTTTAGGCTCATTTTCCTCTCCAGGCAATCAAGTTATTCTTGAAAATAATACATTAAGTCGGTGGTGGCTTGTACCTTGCTGTATCTCCCGCCTAAACATTCTGAATTGACAAATAGATAGCATAAGTTTTTTTACACATCTAATATTATATTGGATGCAAAAATTCATTAATATTTTGATATATTGAATTAATTCTCTTTTTGTATAATTTTTAAGAAGTACGATTTTTTAAACACATTGAAATATATTTAATGGGAAACGGAATTTCTTAATAAATGTTGCTTTTGCAAATTTGTAAACAAAAGGGTGCTGTCAGGAGCCGACAGTATGGTTTTTGTGACTAATCCTTTCCGTAAATTTAGTACAGACACATATTCTTTATTTAAAAACAGATCTAACGTACAACAATTCATATACAGTAGGTTAATTTTCTCATTATTAACGTATTTGTTGAAATTGTTAGCGACTTTTGATCTCGCCTTCTTATTTCTGTTTGTCAAAATTCAGCATAGGTATGTTAAATATTTAATAAATGTTTTATTCAGTAGCGTCTTCAGCATAACATTTTCTGTTATGTTCTGAAATATTTTTTTCCTGCATTGATTGCTTTCTTTCTTACAGCCCACAATAATCCGTCGCTTTCGGCTTGTATGTCTGCTTCTGATACGACTGCTTGTAATACGACATGAATTAAAAGAGGATCGAACTATCTGACACACCGGTCACAATGGCTTCAGTGCGTCAGTACCCCTGCACAACAACTGGCTTCTAACTTCTACATAAATTCCTTACTGAGAAGAATTGTGATAACTGGTAAACATATCGTTAAAACAAAACCCTGCAATATATGTAATGATATAAAACTATCTTGCACTAGTCACAAAATTAATTTTTACCGAATACAAAACCAATACTCCTCAAGTAATCAGTAAAAGTAGATTATCTTGTGACTGCAAATATTTGTTTGTCTTCAGGACACTAAATTTGGCAGGATATGTTTCAACAAAATATATTTTGGTGGAATAGATTACTTTAAGATTTTTCCGTATCAAAAAAAAAAATATTTTTTTACAGTTTTAGTGACCGCTGAAAAAATATGGAGCAACATCACACACATAACTAAAATGTGAAAAAAGGCGTTAGTTTTATGAACATTTTTGCACTGAGGTAAGACCGAAAACACAAGGGTAGTTAAGAGAAAAACTTTTTAGAATTATTTTCACGTCTGTGTAATTATTTATGGAAAAGTATTCTTACTCTGCAATCTCAAAGCTTCACAAGATACATGTGAAAAAAATTTTAATTGTGTATTTTACCCGTTTTGCTAATCATTCTTTTACAACTGAATTAAACTTTAGAGGAAAATATCGGATTCTTTGAATAACACGTGATGTAAGCAAGTAACACTTGACGGTGCGGTTAAACCAAAATTGTTTAGGGTGTATATTTGCCGAGAAATTATCGTCTAAATAACTTCATTTCGGGACACGAATTACTGATGACACATTTAATAATGTTTTTTGGGCTCTAAAAATATAAATACTAATTTTTTCGCATGTACTGTTGTGTAATTTCTCATTTACTGATTAAAACTCTCACATAAGTGAAAGGAAATGAACCGTCCTCATTTTTGTGCAAAGAAATCTGAAAAATATAGATAAAGATATCTTCGTTATTTAAAATAGTTCAGTGCTGCCTTACTGCAGGCTAATTTTCCATTTTACTTTATCTCCTAGCGCATTAAATATGATATACTCAATTTGGTGGTCCATTGCCAAATTAATTATTTTAGATACTTACTGTTCTAGGCTGTTGGAAAGTAAGTATAGTATTGTTAAGATGATAAGTCAATATATATACACATAATTCAAGAGTTACTCTGTTTATCTTTTGTATGTGGTGAAATTTAATGTACGCACGCATTAACCCTTTACAGCTTTACAAAATTTTTAAAATATCTTAAATGGACGACACCCTTCTGTTAAGCAGGAGCGCATACAAAATTTTATCGCTGAGTAAAAACTTTAGTACAGTACAGAAAAATATTATTTTCACTTGAATTATTTTTTTAGAATATGTTTTGTTACTAGCGCAAATATCATGAATGTTTACGAAACTTTTATAAATGGCAAATTGAACTCTCAATTGGAATTCTAGAGGCCATTGGTGCGTGGTAAAAACGACAATAGCTCGAAATCATTCTATATTCAAACATCATAACTGCTAAAGAGAAAAAATGCTTCTTTAGAGCCAAGACGGTGTGTAAGAGGTCATAAGCTCATTTTCAGGTACATTCGTAAGACGATTCTGGAGACTTGAGAATGTCACAGACACTGCCATAACGTCCATTACAGAACACACATTTTATGTCACATCATAAACATTTAAACCGATGAAAGTAAAAAAAGACTGCTTACCCTTTTGAGCTATTTTTATGAACGTTTTTGTTTAGCCGTAATTACAATAACAAACAAAGAAATAAGCCAATATTGTTAATCAGTAATTGTAACCACAAGTTAAAAATAACTCAATAATTTTAGATATAATAGATATATATTTATTTTGTAATAAATCCAACAAATACATTTCAAAAAACCTTATATAGTTCAAGCCATTAGTAGCATTTAGGCCTTCAATTATTGTGAACAAAGACCATTTAAATGTTAATGTTTTCAAATCTGTAACAAATCAAATAATGAATATTTTGTTTATTACAAGTAAAAATAATTAACTATACTGATTATAATTACATTATAATTACCTATGGCCATCATTCAACTCATTTTTCCAAGTTTTTTGGGCTAGCAAAATAGTTAGCAGAAGAAAATTTTAACTTATAGATATATTAAATCAAGAACTTAAAAAAAACCGGTCTTTTCAATATTCCTCCTCAATTAACTCATAATGTTTTTTGTTTTTTGAGTTTCCATTTACCTTTATTGCTAGTGATGTGTTAGCCATATTTACTTTCTTGAAACTCCTGGTAGTAATGCCATACATGAAGTCCCTATACACATAACTTTTCCTCTCTCAAGTAAGCAACAAATAGTATGTTAATAACCATTGTCTGGAGGTAATGATTTATTAATTATAATACTTTAATTCAGAAATGCATGTACAAAGTTAAAATAATACCATAGTAGCATGTTATTTTCCGATATTAACTGTGCGTTTTTGACAATTTTTTAAAGAAAATATTTTACATATCCATTTAAAAGGGTTATTGGATAACTTCCAAAAGGAAAGAGAGACTGGTCTTTATAAATACTTAATTATGCACTCATACTTACATATACATCGTGCTACCGTTGGAATCGCATGCGCTCGCAAGGCAGAGAACTTTTTTTTACTCTTAGCAAAAAGTACATTTATTCGTACATGAAAAGAACGGAGAAAAGGAAAAAAAAAAGGAAGAATTGTTTTGATATGACGATGTTAAAAATTGAAAGCTCGCACGAACCTAGGAGAGAGCACATTTTGCATAAGGCTGGGCAGCAGAAACTGTGTACATATTCAGTCTCTCTGCTCTCGTAATTGCACACTTGTTAGCCGAAAACTGGTGCGCCTGCTCTGTCCAGGTGGCCCGGGGGCCGAGTCGTCTGAATAAAACATTAATACAATCCAAGTTATTATAATTTCCTATTTCGCGACTACAAACACCACTGCCGACATTAATGCAATCCGTTTACGGACAAGATGAAACCCTGGGAAATGCAGGAGATAAAAATAAATAACACAAGAACCTACAAAGAGTACTAAATACATAATGAAAGTACGGATGTAGCTAACTGTTGGAATTAAATTAACCGAAAACACTAAGGCATATTTCTCTGTTCTTAGAATGCTTCCAGATGACGCGAGCGCAGTGTAGAAACAATTTTAACTTTTTGTCGAGAATATAAAAAGTAATTGCGTTAATCCTGCTGCCTAACTAAAACAATTGTCTTTTGTTTTGTGCCAGGAACGGCCACGCCGTAGCTCAGCGCTCGTGCACATGAAGATAAATTAACTCGTACTTTTGAGGAAAAACAACACAAAATTGTTTTGTTTACGAGCTTATGACTCGCACTCTCAGCCGGAGCAAAAAGTTCTAAAATTAAAAAATGTAATACTCTTAGAAACTGCTGGACTAAATCATAACACGCGTGAACATAGCGCCCGACATAATAATGTGAGTTAACTCGAAGGTTTAATAATGTATGTCAGAAGAGCGTAGTGTAAACTTTTTCAACGTCCTGGTTGTCGAGGCTTTTGTATATTGTAAGTGATTTAAGTTGCACGACACACCTTCTTTTAGAACATTTTAATAACAAAGTGAGTAGCAAACAAACTATGAAGAATAGGAAAGCAGCAGTAAGCTTACTTCGTTTCCAAGTTGCTAGTTCCGCTCCTATTTATTTTTAATCTAAAAACCTGACTTAATTGAATATAAGTTAGGAATATTGCGTTACTCGCAAACCATTAAAAATAACGAAAAAAAAATTTCGTTTTTAAAATATTTGATATGAAATTGACGAATTATGTGTGAGTAATACGCCGTGTCGGATTTGAAGAAAATTTTTGCGAGAATGCGCTGCTACATAATGAGGCTATGTAAAATATGTAGACAAAGGAAAATTACGGTGCCACTTAAAATTCTGAATTGTTTCGTTATACATTAGTACGTGAAAAGAAATAAAACAAAGTGCATGCTTTTTGCAGTGTTGCTAATTCAGGCACCTTACATATATAGTTACCCGCAAGCGAAAATTTTGAAGTGCCCCTTTACTAATTAGTAGATAATTGTACTCCCGCATCTGATAAAGTTGTGTACGGAATACATCACTCCGAAGTGAAATAAACACAGACCTGCTTAACATAATACAAGGCGTACTTTTCGTATCCAGGTAACGAAAAGGGAGAAGAAGAAACAAACATAAAAAAAAATCTATTAGTTGAAGTTGTTTAATAAAACCAAATACATTGTTAATTTCAATAACGTGCGTTTAATAGTGTAAACGATCTGTATGATATCACTGAATCTATTAAAATAATTAAGGAGAGATAACACAGAGAAGAGAAAGCATAATTACTCAAACTGAACTGTTGTAGTAAGTTTGAGCAAGAAAACAGACAGATATCAAAAAATAATACGCCTGGGAAAGATAAAAAAAAAAAAATTATTTTAAGCAATACTTGAAACTGAATCCTCTGGTGTGTTGGAGTTTGTCATTTAAGAAGCTGTTTAAAACGACTATTCGGTCATTTGGCGAGAATTCTGAGACGTGACAAATAAAAGTAATACAAGCATGACGGAATGCAATATAATATCAATAAATTATAAAAACAATTAACAAATGCAAATGTAATATTGCTACTTGAGAAGTCAAGTAACAAACGATGCCAAACTGATAATACATAAATGAACATAGTAGCATAATTAAAAAAATTTTATTAAAGGTGAATATGTTATAAATGTCTCATAATTATAAAGACTCCCTAAATAAATATTTTTTCTACGATAATATGATAATGGAGAAAAACATGGACCGAAGGAGGTCAGAAAGCGGAAAATATTGTAAACTTGTGATACTTTGCTAAAATTAAATGGTTTGGACTTATAGACTTAATAGGATCATAGCGCAAGATCTGGATCATATGAGTTAAGTAGTAGCAAACATATGTGGGCCTATGTAAATGTATAAGGAAATGCCAATATTATGGTGACTAAATCAAGAATATTGATTGTTTTTCAAGTTATAAATACATGATTCTTTAATATATATATTTCCGGTTGTGCCAAGATGTTTAGCGTATAAATATATATGTATAAGTAAAAGTTAGTGTGAGAAAATGGCACAAAGCTTGGAGGAAGACGTAGTCTGGAAGTTATGATTAAACTTTGCACCAACACTACACAAATGTTTTTAAATAATTGTTCTTTATTACGTATAAATAACATAAAATGATTTTAAAAGTTAATTTTGGAATATTATATTGTCTTTTAAATAATGACAAGGGGAAATAAATGTATCTAATTTTTTGAGCAGCAGGAAATAATGACCTTATACACTTATATAAGACGTCAAAATACGTCTTCCTATAAACAAATGCTTTGTTTGTGTAACACGCAAACTGCTAAATAAAATGCAAGAACAAAAAAAAAAAATACATTGTTATAATTTTTTTCGTTACATAAAAATACAACATGACTGTGGCTTTAACAAATGTATTTGAAACAATTATCTAGCTTTGACTACAGTAGAGTAATTAAAAAAAACTATATATTTTATTTTAATACCTTAAAGTATACATTTTAAAAACGATTATACAAAAACCAAAGAAAATTGGTAGTAGGGAAGGCTTAGTTGTCAATTTTTATACTGTGAAATATGCGGTTTATAGATGGTGGTTTAAATACAACACGAAATAATTAGTTTTTATATTAATATCTCCTAGAATTTAACTTAACTGCAAGCACTTTAGGTACAAACTGCTGAAGTGCATTACAGAGAAAAAAAGAAAATTGCAAGATTGTGTATAAAATTGACGGTAAAGTTTTAAAACTGAATCAAATTTAGTTTTAATTTAGCAAGGAAATGTTTTCATGTAATTGTTAACATCTAAAGTTTTCTCCAAATACGTTCGTATTTTAATATGAAATAGTTCGCATCGTCTGCTTTATAAACGTAAAATGTCAACACCTTGAGACATTGCGAAAAAAACCATTAATTTCATTCCAAGACTTTCCTATTTTACTGTCAGAAAATGAAAGTGTAATTAATTTGTATTTATGCAGTGAAAATTAAATGAATCACTTAATTTAGGGGGAAAAAATTTATTATAATGTCAAGATGTAAAACTCATTTTGACTTAATAACACAGACTTTATTTCACGAAATTAGTTATATTCAGTATTTACATAAAATACAAGAATTTTCAGTTAAATTTAATTTTACATAAAATATTTAACAACATGTGAAAACTTGAAATTTTAATCAACGTACTGAATCAATGAAATGAAAATGATTCATATGTCTACAAAGTTGAGAATATTTTGGATTACTTAAATAGCACAATATAAAGCAACGTAAAAATTTATTTTAAATCAAATTTAGAAAGCCTGGTAATTATGTGAAAAAAACACAAGTAAACATAAGTATACGACGAATCGAATGTTTCCTCTTAAACGATTGTTATTATGTTGGCGAAATGAAATTTTCCATTAGTTATAAACAAGCAAAGGAAAAAATTTTAATTGTTTGTCATTTAAAACAGAAATCTTTAACATTTTAGTATAGATTTTATTTTATTATTAAACGTTTGCGTCATTATTACTTTGAACTAATTTTCCTTGCATAGTGGTTCATTAAATATACTTTTGTACAACAGTGTATATAGGATAGCTTAAATATTTTTACGTCTAACAGGATTTTACATGAATTTTTATACGCTAGGATTAAAGTGAATTAGAATTTCAAAATCAACATGCAGTAAAATGTCTCTAAAAACTAAAGATGGAAACACAAGATATCAGGAATATTATTTTTTGTGTATTAGTGCTCAATAATTTAAAATTCGTATTAAATGTCTCTTTTGTTTCATGAAATATTCGGTTTTGGTACCTTTATATAACATGATGTAATTTTGAGTACCTACTTTGGAAATATAATAAATTTAAAACTTACATACAAATTCATAGTTAAGCAGAATTAGTTTTTAAGAAGAGAGGGTTTTTGTTGGAATATACAACATACATTTAGAAGGAAGAAATTAAGCTAATGACGTAGACAGGTTTTTCGTTGGCATTTTGAATATGTCTTGAAATCAGAATCTTAGAGAATATTTTAAATGACTGCAAACGAATTTTAAATCACGATTTGCGTTTATGAAGATATCATAAAAATACGGGAAGGAAAATATTCTTAAAGATACTCATGACCAAGAAGAAATTGTCAAGCAAGTAAACGACCTTGAGCTCGTGAAAATACATTTTTATAAATAACTCCGTTGTTAGTTCTCGTAACAAATAAATTTAATTTCACATTTGAAAAGCTGTGTTTGTCAAGCTTAGACTCCAATGAATAAGTTTGCTAAAACCAACTAGAATCTTATTGCTTTGAAACAAGTTTCTGACGTCGCATATACTGCCGAGTGAAGAAATAACTTTTATTATAAAGTCAAAAACTGGCCGAATTCTGGAGTCAAATTTCCCTTCACTGTAGTACGTCTGCATGTCTACCGGCGTCGATGAATTTATTGTTTCTAAACTCGCAGTAAAAACTTCTGTTTACGGTTTGTGAGTACAGTGTTTAATAAGCACCCGTGTTCGGAAAAGTACCACGTTACAAGTAAATCTGCCAGGGCAAGCGTGCACAACACGGTGGCACACCACCAATCTTAGTTTTTGCCGTCCAAGATCACCTCGACTTAATATTCGGGAGAAGGCGGACAGGCCGAGATGGCACAATTACTTTGCCTCCACGATTTTTCAGATTCAACTTAACTCGGCAATCTACTGCGGAGTCACATAAAGTCGTGTTGGAAGACGAGTTGGAAGCCGAGTTGGAAGGCGACGCGATTGCCCGGATTCTAGTTGCAGAGAAAGAGATTCGTCTCAAACCAGCTGCTGTTGAGCGAATGCGTCGTGGCGTTCTTTGTGGCCACTCTTGAAACGGACAAAGATGCAGTGGCAAACACACGACTGGAAATGCAGGCCAGTAACGGAACGATTAGATTACTGGAAACATTTTAAGTTGTATCTGGAATTCATGTCAGCTGCGCTCTTCCACCAAACAGAAGTGCGAGACTTCAACACTCGATTTGATTGTTTTCTAGTTGTCGCAGGGTAATTCTCTGGACTTGAGTTCCCATTGAAAGCATTATCTACGCAATACCATCCACTAGCCTTAGGAGTCTGTTCTAGGAAATTCAACGTAGACTATGTTCGCGCAAATTATAAAATGTCGCCGGTCTACACGCGTCACTTCAGATATATTCTGCAGCATAACGTTTCATTCATCGAAATCGCAGCACTGTCATGATTCTCTTACAAATAATGCGTGATCCGCGAGTTAAAATCCAGGCCTGGGGACTTGAGTTTTAAAAATAATATTAAATATGACAGCGAGGTCGGCAAGGCACATAAAAAGACAATGAACACATAAGAAAAAATAAACTGAAGTAAATCAACAACACACCGCTGTTACATCACGCTTGCTGCGTTTATGGTCATAATTAAGGGGTCATAAAAACAAAACTCATCCTCGAATCAAACTTTTAAATTCATGATAAGCCACTACGCTTTTGTGATTTATAGATTGAATATATAGAATATTGATGCATTTTCTTTTCATTAATATATTGCCAGGAAGAATATACGTATAGCAATTGTGTACTTTACAGATTTAAATGCGTTTTGTCACATTCTCTCAAGACTACATTGATTTTAGACTCAAGAGCACATAAATAGTAAATTGAGTTTCATGTGTTAGACAAGGAAGGATATTCGTTTCGAACCGGTTTCTTAAGGAGTGATTTATAATAAATGGTGTAACATATTTTAGATTTTCCTCAACGATATGCAAGGGTGCCACATAACCGGCCATAGTTTGCGTGCCCGAAGTCTAGAATCCCGGGAACGCTAAGGGCGACGTAGGCACACACATCTAATGCCATCTCGCCTGCACGCGCAACGCAGTGAACTGGCGTGCAGTCTCTCAGCCGGAAACTCGCCTTTATTGTGCGTTCAGTACTACCTCTACCATATTGTGGAGTAATAATAATATTAAAGATAAAATGTGTGCTGCGCCCCAAACTTCTTTAATTATATTGCACGGGAGTGTTTACACAGAAAAAAAGTGTGAAAACGCCAGTTGTAGCCATTGTCGGACTTTGAATAAATTCACATCAGAAACTGAAATAGAAAACGCAACATAGTAGTAAGACAATCATGTTTTTAAATCACTATTTATAAGTGGATATCACTCAGATATGTAAATAAGTATTAAATGTTACGTTTACTGAAGTTCTGCTCACCGTTTGGTGGCCAACATTCACTCAATTAATTATTGTTTGCTCTTATAATAACAATCCTTGGAAATCGTTTGTAAAATAAATCTTTTGAAGAACAGCATTAAGTTCTGCAATTCGTATATTTGTAACATTACAAATAATAGGCTTTTATTTAAACTCGCATTATTGAAAAGTAGAAAGTAAATTATTTTATTTTTGTTATAGAAACGAAATGCGATGGGTAAATAAGAAAGGACGGTGGAGAAAATGCTTTCGAAATATAATTCACGAGAGTAAGTTGAATGTTACACCCTGCGTCCTAGAGATTCGCACTCAAATCTGTTATGTTACAATCCCGCTCCTTCAATCACAGGACCAACCTGACTTACGAGGTAAACAGTTATTTTCACGATAGATGCAGGCGGATGTTACATATGTACAGTTGTAGTTTTATGATAGCAGAATGCATTGTTTTACGAATATGCGTCGGGAAAACAGCCTTTGTTAGAATCAAACACTGTTTCATCCACATTATCGTACGAACCTACCTTTCTTATCAACAAATGCCAAAAGGCGACCAGTTTTCTAAGTTTTATAAATTTCTATAGGGCATTACTAAACGATGCGAAATGCAGTTAATTCAATAGTACGTTATACGTTCGTATATTAACTGGTTTTAGGAGATTTAATTTTCAGATGTGATGTGATAGGCTTTACGTCCCAACATAAAGCGATTTTTTATCAGTACAAACATGTATTTTAACGCATTACAACAAGGTTCTTGTAATACGAAGGTCTGATTTTACAAGCGGTATTATTTTCTATTTTAAAACGTCTTTAAAAGAGCAAACAATGACACAGTCAGCATTACTAATAATATTATTAACAGTTCATCTAAAAAATATTTGATCTGCGCTCTGTTTTCACTTTGAGATTAGAATAACAATTTATATGAAATAACGCGTACAACTTTTATGCAGTTATGAGCGTATTATGATAGAACTAGAAAATGTAATAAAGTTGCTTTTTAGGTTTGATTTTCACGAGAGACCTTAACTTGCGGGTTATGTTCTTTTTTAACTATCTGAAATTTAGAAAAGTTAAATTTAATTTATTCTTTGATCAATCCGTGAACATCAACGCAGCTGATGAGATGTGATATCAGTTTGTCGTTGATTTATTTCAGGATATTGCTACTTATATGTTGATTTTTTGTTATTAGTTTTATTCGATTCGCTACATTATTTTATAAAATTAAAATAGTTTGAATTCAAAAGCCAAAATTTGAACCTACGGTCGCCGCATGTCTTGTGTGTAACCCGTGAAAGCGCAGCAGTTTCGATGAGCGTAAATGTAACTTTATGCTGGCGAAGACATCTGAAGTGCCTTAGTCACAATTTTTACCCTTGAAGGTGCGACACTTTATGACTGGCCGAATGTTAATTTATTTTCATAATGAAAACTGTAATTACAATATTAAGTTACCAGTCACATAAGTAACTTAATAAAGAAACAATGCATTCCAATGCATTCTGAAAATACGATTTTGGATAATAAATTAAATAATGTACTATTTGAAATGTCCATATACTTTAACATATTTTGTGTAATTTAAACATACGATTCAGAACAAGTATTTAACAGCAATAAGTTTAAGTATTGTAAACGCAAGTACTTCGTTGATGAAAAAAAATATTTTAAATTTGTTTATTTTGAAATACACACTTAACTTGATTCTTTATGTATGTTATTAAATGCATACAGTATAAAATTGTTGTTGAATATTAAGTGTATATTGACTACCTGATTAAATAACAAGAATAAAAAATACTTTGATGACAGCAAAATATTCCGATCTGCAGCAAATGTAACAATAAAGTTGAACTATTTTGTATTGTATATTTTGTTAAAAGGAGTTGGGAAAGCTGTGAAATATACCACAACCAAATGCATGTTCTAGTGGTAACGAAACTGTTCTACTGTTTTATGAATTTTCTTGCCCATAAAAGTTACATAACTTCTTAATTTTATTCTTTGTGTATTATTATCTCTTTCATTAAATTGAGAATTTTGACTAGAAAAAATTATGTCGTAAATTTTCCAAGGAATGCAAAAATCATATTTCGTTGACAGTCAAGTTAATTCATTCTATGAAATAAATAACATAAGCAGTTTTATGCAAGTGATTTGCCAATTGTGATTTAATTTTTAAAAAGGACTCCACCATAATATTTATAGACACAAATAATTTTGAAAAAAAGGATTAAATTAATAAGCTTTTATAGGCAAAATTTATTTTTGAAGCAAATATTCCAAAAATATTTTTAGAATAATGTTATTCTGCTGATAGAATTTCTTAATAATTACGCATCTCTGTCATATTTGTTTATCGTATAATTTAGGAGCATATTTTTTTAATAATACCAAGTGTAGATATATTTACACGAATTGCTTGCTAGCGAAACTGTAAATATACAAACCGGGGTTTGCTGTAAAATGTGTATAGCAAAGAGTAGAAATTTGTTTCACATAATTCATATTTAAATTTTGCAGAAAACAGCAACAAACTAACGTCAGAACAACAAGTCTGTGTTCTTAGTAACGCCGATTCTAGTACAAATAATTAAGACGATATGTTAAAGAAACTCTATAATTTTAACTACTCTTCGTATATTTATAAGAGGATTTGTGTGTGGAACGTCACCCATGAAAGTGATATTCGCTGAAATATTGAAATTGAGAATTTATTTTCTGTTACGACAGTTACGCAGGTAAATATCTAGTCATAAAGATAATGGCTTATTACAAGACCGAGAGGGGTTACTTAACATTTAAATGGTGGTTGTAGTATTCATTAGACCTAACAATTATAAGCATGCACTAGCACAGAATTTTCTTAACAGACTTTACTACAAAAAATGCACAAATGTTTAGATGACCGAACATGTAGGAGAGCTAGGAAGCGTTTAAAACCGAAGTAATTTATGGATATATAATTATGTTACTCACACAAAACGTTCTTGAATAAATAATATTCTGGCAACATTACATCCAGTTGTATGTTAATAAATAATATTACTACTTTTACAAAGTAATACATTTTTGCCTGTTCTCATCAAAAAATTTGGGAGTGGTATTCAGACATAAACAAAAAAAATTACTATTATCCAAAGTAAGATATATTTTCCTGGTAGTTTTCCTGTGCCCTTTTTATGTGCGGCACAATCCTGGAATTATTGTGAACATAGGAAATTATAATTTTACCTTTTGTAATTAATTGAGCCCATGTTTATGGATGATTGTAGCTGGAAGGTAGCAATAATGAAAAATAAAACTGAGTAAATGAGCTTTATTATTATCCATTGTGACCAAATTTCGTTTTGATAAAAATATTTTTTTTTTAACGAGTATATCATATGTTCGAAGTGGTGCTAGCGAAAACATATTCGCGCTTACAATTTTCTGGTAGCATGAAGAAACTGAAATTTGCAACCAACAAACCAAGTAGTTGTACTGACACACGCATTGAAGAGATTTTAGTTTATAAACTATTTTGTTAAATTAAAACACCTAGTTTTCCCAATTATTCGCATTAATGTTTTACTGATAAAACGCATTGAGAGCAGCGTCTCCCACACGTTTTCCCAAATTTGCCTGCTTTTAATATCTCCAGCGTACCATTAATATTTCCGTTGCTGTTTCATCGCAGCGAGTGCAGTAGTTGTAAAATAGAAATATTACAATGCAAAAATTTGGTTAGACCAACAATGTGATATGTAGCCTCAACTTGTAAACACTAGATGAGAATAGCAGGGTGATTTTGATAATAATGGCTGCATCCTTTCGAAGATACCGGGAGATCAGATGCTTGGTCAATTTTCTAATGTGCGATGTAGAGTAGTTTGAAATAAGTTATTCTTTTTTTGTGATACGATGTAACCGGACTGATTTTGTTGGCCGATATTTGTAAATACAGCACAGGACAGAAACAAATGTAATTTATATTTATTTGAATTATAAGGCACCGCATGCATCCAAAGTCACGTAAATATTGATATTTATTATTAACTACTAGAAACTACAAAATAATTAGTCAAAACGTGGTTTTAAGGATAACCAAAATTATAAAGTAGTCGTCTCATAACTCTTCCATATTTATTTAAAAAAGAACACCAATTTCTTTTATAGTGGCGATAGAATAACTTCGTTATCGCCACGAAACATTTGATACATTTTTTGAAACCAAATAGTTTGTGCAAACTACAATAAAATGTTGCCGGTAAAAGTAATGACAGTTACGAAATATTTCAGTTCGCTGTTGAATACTACAAACCTACTAGTTTATCTGAATCTAAGATGAAGCACCTTATCAATTTTGGACTCCTGGAGATATATTTTCGAAGGAACTGGTTCTATACGAAAGTCAAAAATAGACGTAAGCAAAATTATAAATAAAATTATTGAGCCCAATTTTTAAACAACTTACGTTATATTTGGGTTTTCTTTATGTTCTCTTTTGGATAACCTTTTCATACAGAAATGAATTCATTAAAAGTATTTTTGAAACGGTAATTTATTTTAATAAGAGGTTTAAGTACGAATAATTCAATAAATTTCTGACAGGTCCTTAGTGATCTAGGGCCTTACTCTAAGTTATTCGTTTCGTTTCCTGTCGACAGAAATATTCGTTATTCCTCGAATATTCGTTTCCTAACGGAAGGCGCAATTCTATGTGGATTCTAGTGTTCGTTTGACGACTCTATGTTCGATATGAAACTGGAAACGATAGCAGAGCCCTTCCTTACGGAGTTTTATTATGAAAACTTGGCGGGCGTGTATTATACGTTGTTAATAGTGATAGCGGAGTAAGATAATCGTGAAGTAATGTCCTTTCATTCATTACAAGAACATTAAATTTGTTTCAGAAAAAAATATATTTTAAAAGCACTAACCATTCTGTTTAAATTTGTGGACCATGTAAGCAGCAGTTTTATTTAATTACAGATTTTATAATGAAATACGAGAACAGAAACACTGCTTATTGAAAATATTCTTCGGACAATGAACATGGTTTGTAAATTCATCGATAAATAGAGCTAATTTAAATATTTTCTTTGGATAATACAACAGAATTGCATTCTCTTGAAATGAATTGATTGAAAATTCATAGCATAATGGAATTAATATAATCGACTAGAAAAACAACGATGTATAGTTTGTTGTTAAGCTCTTATTTTATAATTTTGATATAAAGAATAAGAAAAAAACTGCGTGTTCGCAAATAGCTTGCAATAAAACAGCAAAATGGCTATGGAGAAAAATCTTAAAATATTTGTATATGTGATGACCAAAGTGCTGTCTGCTCTGTCTTATTAGCGTACATGCGAGTCCATTTTAACACAGTGAATACGATGTTACAGCATATGTGCAATTCATCACACCTCCAACCGAATTAGAAAATTGTACGATGTCGACTGCACATTTGATACATTTAAACGAAATATATCTTTTTTTTCTTAAAATCCATAATTTATTTAATACTTACATTTAAAACACACCAAATGCAAACAAAATATTGTAAGGGTTTATTAATGTTTTCAAGCTCACGTATAGATAATTTATAAACAAACTCTCGTAATTCAGTTAAAGTTCATGTGCATAGTGTTGTCATCTTGCATTTGGTACTGAAAACCCAAACATTGCCGANCTCGGAGGGATGTAACGAAATATGACTTAAAATACCAAATTGCCTGTATCGAAGGTTTCATTCGCTTCGAGAGCTTTCGAAACTTAACGAATGCGAAAAAATAACGAATGTCTTCGAATAAGCCCTCAGATATCTGGGTTTGGTGTTTTCAAATTAAGTTAAAAGAACTAATTTTATTTGAAATGGCTACACATTTGTTAACATGATAATACGGTGCAGCAAATGTTATCGGCATAAAATATAACTTAAAGTTGTGTCGCTTTTAGTTCTAAAGCAATCCAGTGATTTCTTTTCTCATAAAATCTCTAGTCCGGAATATAAATCAATTAAACAATTAAACTGCATTTTGGTAAACTATTGCCAGGCTTATAATATTAAGGAAAACGATGGGCAAGTTGGTAAGACACACAGACACAACAAAAAAATTATACTTTCTACGTGAAACGTCTAGTTCTTCATGCACAGCTCAGATTCTCTCTAAATGAAGACCAATATTTTAAATCATGAAAATGGCTTTAGGTACATATTAATTTTTTTTAGGAAAATTTTATATTCCAGCTTTCTCTACCGTATTATGCGTTACGTAATGAACGAATATTACCCTTTGTTAATCAACTTGACTATCGTATTTATGGAAGGATATGTTCCGTAGTTTCAGAGAAATAATTTTGATGTTTGATTCTTAGATATATGTGCCTTTCAAGGCATTGAATAAAATATAATCACTGAAATTCATATAATTATTAGATATTGTAAAATTGTGATGTCAACGTCAATGATTATTTAAAATAGCTGCTTCTACCAAGTTGAAAATACAATAATGCTGCTAACTTGAAAATAAGTGTTTTATATATCAGAAAAGTCTCAAAATATCAAGCGTATTCCATACCACTTCTTACAATCTGAATGATATAGAAATTAGAAGAATTTCCCGCAGTTTAAGCTTGAAATTTCCGGCGTCAACATATCGCGAAGAACGGCTGTTCATGTTTATATGGGCCTATGGATAATTTTCATTCTTTAGTTACTGTCAGTACTCCTAGTTTGTATCAAATAGTTACAGAGAAGAAAAATAAGTATACGAAATTTATATTTAAAAAAAGTATTTTCATTTGAATTTTTTAAATTACTAATAGCATGTTTATAGCGCGAATTGTAAACCAAATATAATTAATCTCAAAATATTTTTAAAGGTCTAACGATCTTCATGTTATGTTGTCTCCCAAAACGTCTGATGAAAATTTTATGATCATATTAAGTACTACTATCGTACCAATTTTAAATAAAATTGGTATAATGGTAATTTTTTAATTTTGGCCTGGAATATTTGTATCGTCATGATTTCAATATTAAAATTTAAGATATTATGTAATTTAATAAGTATAAATGGTTAACCATAGCATTTATGGTGTATCAAAATTCGTGATAGTCAGCTGAGTTGTTTATCAAATTTGATGAATAATGTGAATATTTTGAGCTATGGCATCTTTAAAATTGGCGAACGGATTAGGATGTTAATTAACGAATTAAATACTAGCGTTATTTACTACCAACGTACAAAGCTCAGTTCAACTATTGCATGAAGTACTCGAGAGATATGTTATAATACCGCACTAATAGTTTGAAAGACTGCTATTTTGAAAACCGGCACGCGGTATGTTTAAAAAAGTCAAGTGCTTGTACCAGGTAATATGAGTGCCCAAATTTTGGCGAAATTCGGTGCAAGGATACAAACATTTTTACAGAACCAGACACAAACACACGACACACACACAAACACAGAGAGAAACAAAAACATATATTGACAGGAGGGTGATCTCACGAACTTATCTTACGAAAGGAAAATGGAGTAAAGTTATGCCATTTGTTTTTGACGATGCAAAATTTTATTGATACACATCAACATTAATTTCACCTCTACATTTACATTATGGCATTATTTTAAGCCTTTTTATATGGAGAAAATAGCTTAGGACACCAGCTTCCTACTGCACAATTGCGACCACAAGCATTGAAATCACTGAAGGATCTTAAATATTCGTTAGCGTACCGCAATAGTTCTCAGCATCCAGAAAATATTTCTACTTTTGAGTGAGTTTATACTTTCTGGACTCTTTGCAGTAATTGTCATTTATGTAAATAAACAAATAAGTTATCGACGTACACAATTAGTTCACTCATAAATTCGAGCAATTTTGACTCATTCTCAAAGACATAGCAGCATCTCATGTTATAAAAATCTTTTCAGCCGAATATATTTTCTATCAAATTTGGTGGAATCTGGTACAGTACTTGCTGAGTTATAATATGAAACTTCACATTTTACGCGGTGTTGTCACTTTATAGACTTATACAAGATTGAAGCACATTTAACTTAATTTATTAATATGCCTAGTAAACTCAGCATACCAAACTTGATTTATGTCGGTTTCGCAATTCCTCAGACACGACGGGTAACACTCTAAAATAATATACTACCAAATTAAAATAATTGAGTTTTGCATAACAATTTAAGTAATTTTTGTTATTTGAACTTGTACACCAAATGTGGTAGGAGTAACTCGGGAGTTACTGATATGTACTCTATGTTAGCTTTATTATTCAAATGGCATTACCTTCCAAAATTAAAAACTAACAAGGTTATACATCTGTGTATGTTTGAAGTAAACAAAATAGACACTTTTGTTACACCAGGACAGATTAAGATAATTAAATGTTTACAGAGAAATTTACAGTAATAATAATTATGCACCTAAATATACAGTAAGTAGTTTAGGGAATTTTTGAACTGTAATATATAAACTTAATTTTTTAGGTAGCTCAAGTAAGTGCTGTCCTAAAATAAAATACACAATAATGCTACAAATTACACAGGCCAACACATTTAAAGTGTTTTAAATAACATCAATGTAAAAATCTGTCTTGTAGTATTTTTGGTTTACTTAATTATAATATGACCACGAAAATTCTGCAGGAAGAACCGTTTTTAGCTTACTTTCCAAAGGAAAGAAAGGCTTATGATATCACTTTCCTGCATGTGAGTCTGTGTGTGTGTGTGTGTGTGTGCGTGTGTCTTTGCATGAGTCTGGGCGTGTGTGGGCCTTCCCCTTTTTAATTTTTGAACGCGTGAACCGAATATCTTTAAACTCGGTACACATATAGTACTAGGTAACGACACCTAACTTTTATAGTGGGTAATTACTTTCAAAAAGGAAGCAATTTTAAAATTTAGGGTGATATGTCATCTCGGAAACCATCCTACTGATTTCAACCCGATTTTTTATGCTGAGAGCGCAAGTTGTAAGCATTTAATTAAGAGATAAATATTTTTGTTAGTCCGCCATTTTGTAAGATAGCACCACAATACAAATTAAGCTTTTATGCTATATCTCGAAAACTACTCAACCAATTTTCTTCCGTGTGGGACAGTAAGTAGTAATATGATAGAGAGAGTGAACATTAAAAAACTTTAAAAGGCATTTATTTACAAAATGGCGCCCATACTAATATTTTAGGTTTATTTTGTTTAACTACCATACCACTTTGCAAATTTTAACCAAACTTTGTACGCTGACAGTATGCATGGCAAACATCATATAAGCTTAACAATAAAAATGGTTATCCGCCATTTTGAAAGTTAGTGCCGCATGTAAAATAAATTGCTTGCATTATATCTCGAAAACTACTCAACCAATTTCCGCCAAATTTGGCATTTATGAAATGCTAAGATAGGCCAGGTAAATAAATTTTATTAGGTAGTTATATTAGAAATTGCGGCCAGATAATTTTTTAGGTTTATTTAGTATAACTATCATAAAATTAAATAATTTTCAACCAAATTTTGTACGCTGACAGTATCTATTACATGCATCAAATAAGACGAAAAACATTTTTTGTCCACCATTTTGTAAGATAAATCTACATGATTTAATTAAGTTTTTGTGTAATTTCTCGGGAAACAATTGACAGATTCCTAACAAATTTGGCATCCAAGAAGTACTGCCACAGCTGATATGTACAAATGTGTTAAACATTTTTCAGACCCTTATTTTCAAAATGACGGCCATCTAGTTATTTTAACATAGTATGCTATAACTTCGAAACCATTTAATCAATAACAACTAAATTTTGTATGTTGAGTATATATATGTTGAGTATGTTGAGTATATATAACAAACATAATATGTGTCTTTACGGAGCGTCTTTTTCTTCAATTTTGTATGATAGTGCCACACGAATAAATAACGTTTTTGTCATATCTCGGGAAATAATTTGCCTATCCCTACCAAATATGGCAAACAGGTACTGTGGTAGGTTATGTTACTGGTATGTGTTAGGTATGCAGGCACTTATTTTTAAAATGACGGCCATATAGTTATCTTAGTTTTGTATGTTATACTGCTGAGAACATGTCATTAATTTCAACAAAACTTTGTATGATGGCTGTATATATTACAACAATCAAATATGAAAATAGAAAGGCTTTTTGCTCCGCTATTTTGTAAAAAAAATTAATCACTTGACAAATAAAAATTATGTGATCTCTGAAAAAAACAACCAATTTCTACCAAATTTGGGAAACAATTATTATTATGGCAGGCTATGTAAAATGATAAATCTTGAGAGGGACAGACACACATATTTTCAAAATGGCGGCCATATAAAAATTTTAACTATAAATTTTTTATCTACGAAATTGCAAAACAAATTTCAAATTAACTTTGTATGCTGACATTATCAGTTATATCCATCAAAATTGTCTATGCAAAGCCTAATTTATCTGCGACTTTGTAAGATATCCCCACATGAAATAATATAGTTTTTATGACGTATATCTGGATACAATAAACCTTTTTATTTCAAATTTGGCGAAGACGTACTCTGGTAGGCTATATTAATTTATATAAATTAAATATATATGTACCTTATTTTCTGAATGGTGCGTATAAAAACATTTTACCTTACTGAGCTATATCTACGAATTTATGTAGCAGATTAAAATTTAACTTTGTATATTGTATCTATGACTACAATCGAATTTGCTTATATCTAAACTTTTCCCCTTCCATTTATGAAGATCGTCACATGATCAATGGAGGTTTTATGCCATATCTCGAGTATCAATCAACGTATATGCATACAGAGATACTCCTTTGCAGGATTTTTTGCAAAGTAGTGTCAGGTGGGTAAACTGAACATTTTGTTATATTTGCGTAATAATTCGATAAATGTCCCCAAAATTTGTTATGCCTACAGAAGACCATGTAAAGTTACATGCATGATTTAAATGGGCTGAGACAATAATTTTAAAAATGTCGGCCAGATAAATATTTTTATATGTTAGGGAAATCTATTTAAGCGTTTAAAAATTTTAATCAAACTTTTTGTACGGACATTTTCTANGTATGGAGCCTCTTTTTTTTTTTTTAGCAATTTTGTAAGATAACCCAATATAAGAAAGTAAGGTTTTCATGCCATATCTCGGAGACCAATCAATTGATTTCCATCAAATTTTTCACACAAGTAGCGTTATGGTAGGCCATGTAAGCTTATGTGTTTTAGTGGCTCAGACATTTACTTTTAAATGATGGTCGAGTATTACATTTAAGGTTAGAGAACCTTGTCATCAAAAACATTACACTAATTACATCCGAAGTTGTTGCTCCGAATCCTATTCCTGTGATGCAGTTAATTGCAAGCTAACTTAATTCTACGAGTTTTTCTGAATTAGATTCCCAGGTAATTCACTCCTGTATTTTAATTGTCTTGGTACTGTTTCACAAATTTCTGGTTACATCTTTAATGATATTGCTGTCAATGAGACGTCAACGCTTATCTACCATCTAAGTTTTCAAGGACTTCACTAAAATGTATTTACACCCATGTAGAGGAAATTCGGCTCATATATTATCCGTAACTTCTTGTGCGCTTTGGAACTTAACATGATATTTATATCAGTAATTTACAGTTAGTTTGTTATTTTGATGCAACAATTTTTTACAATGAAAGTTGCCGTTATTAAGGGTTTTCCCCAAAAGAGTGATTTTAATCATGTTTGTTTTAGTATACATTTTAACCACAAAAATAAAAATGAAAATTACAAAATAAAAAAATTTAATAGTTATTTTGGTTTTTCCTTTTATGTGTGAAAGTGTCATTCCATTGCAAAAACAGCAGTATTCGTCCATCATGGCTGGATCACATCTGCCTTGGTACTTCGCCTTCATAATCCGTATATCCTTATGAAATATTTTCCTTTGCTCATCACCGAAAGCTCCTAGATTCTCGGGAAAGAAGTAGAGGTGAAATTGCAAGAAGTGCATCCATCATATCTCAGTAAAAATTTAACCGATTCATACCAAATTTGGAGAACAAGTACTGCGGTAGATGATGTAAAATGGTATGTTTTAAATAAGTCAGAAACATATTTTCAAAATGGCGGCCACACAGGCATTTTAGTTTAGAATAATATGTTGTCGTAACAATTTCATCAATTCCAACTTCTGGAGCTGGCTGTAGATATAAGAACGATTAACTGTATTTACACGACTCATATTTCGTACGCCATTTTGTAATATAGCGCCACACGAATAAATCAATTTTTTTTGTCATATCTTGGGAAATAATAAACCGATTCCTACCAAATTTGACAAACAAGCAGTATTGCAGCAGATTATGGAAAAAGGTAGGTTTTAAGTCATTCAGACGCTTATTTATAAAATGGTGGATATATAGAAATTTTATCTTAGAATGCTATAAAGGTAAGACAGTGTAATCAATGCCAACTTATCTTTGTATGCTAGCAGTTTGTTTTACTACTGTTAAGTGTATTTACACGAACTATATATTTTTCGTCATTTTATAAGATAGCACCATACGAATAAATAAAATTGTGGTTTTATCTTGGGAAACTACGAAATTTGGCAAACAATTTTCACTGCAGCAGGTGGTGTAAATTGGTATGTTTTATAAAGATCAGACAATTGTTTTTAAAGTAGCCATAATGGTGGCTACATAAATATTTTAGTTCAGTATCTTATATTTACGAAACAAACTCCAACATAATTTTGTATGCTGGCAGTATCAATTACAAACATCAAATGTGTCTATACAGAGCATCATTTGCCTGCCATTTTGTAAGTTAGACCCACGATAAAAATTAAAATTTTATGTCATATCTCGGGAAATAATTATACTCATTCTTACCAAATTTGGCGAAGAATTTGTACTGTAGTAGGCCATATAACTATATGTATTTTTTAATTGTGACACACACTTCATTTCAGAATGGCAGCTATAAAATCATTTTAGCATAGTGTGCTTTATATATTCGACATAAATGTAATCAATTTTAGCTTAACTTTGTATGCTGACAGTATACAATCATCGAATGTGCTATTAAACAAAATTTTTGTCCTCTATGTATGAAGATCCTTACATGAAAAATATTCAGATTTTATTCCATATCTCAGAGATCATTCAACCGATTATCATAAAATTCTTCACACAAGTAGCGCTGTGGTAGGCCATGTAAATTTAAATGTTGTAAAGGGCACAGTCGCATCTTTTCAAAATGACGGTCCTGCAATTATTTTAGGACAGTAAACCATATCATTCGAAACATTAGACTGATTAAATTCGAAGTTGATACTCGAATCCGATCTTCGTAATAGATTTGATTTCACACTATATTATAGTAATAGGTTTTCTGGTTTCGAGTCTCTGGTATGTAATATGCGTATTTGTAATTGTCCCATTACTGTTGCATAAATATCTTGTTTATTCTATTATTTTATTTCTTTCAACGAGACAAGTCCTATCTATCAATTCAAATTTTAAGAAAATTTAAAAAAATATAATAACACCCATGTTGAGAAAAGTAGTTTCATTTGTTATATTAGTAACTTCTGCTTGATTAATGGACCTATGTAAATTTGAGCCTGTATAATTACAGGTTAGTAAATTTACTGTACTTATTAATGTGGATTGAACCCTATTTTACTCTCCCATTGTTCAATTTTTCTGTGCATTTTCATGAGCAAAGTAAACCTTAAGTAGTATTTAAAAACTTTTTTTCTTTCAAAATGATTTTACTTTTTTTTTAGCCTACTTTCCGAAGGAAATATAGGCTTATGCATTAACCAGAATGTCTGTTTGTAATGTGCGTCCCCTCCTAATAACTTTTTTAAACCTGACAAACAAATTCCATGAAACTAGGTTTACATATAATATTTAGTGATGCTATGAGATTTTTTCAGTTTTTAATCACGCTGGGTACTTATTTTCAAAATGGCGGAAATTTTAAAATCATAATGTTACACTTCGGAAACCATTTAACTGAGTTGAACCAAATTTGGTACGTTAAGAGTTGTATGATGGGATCATTGATTTTATAAACCGATAATATTATCAATCCACCATTTTTGAAGATAGTGCAACATAAAAAATAATGCTCTTACATTTTATTTTTGTGACTACACAACCGATTCCTACTAAATTTGCCATATAAGTGAAACGCCATTTTGTAAGATGGCGCCACCTTTAAAATAAAATTTCGCTATACATTTGGAATAAATCAACCGATTACAACCCAACATATTAAACAAGAAGTACCGTGATAGACCATGCGAATTGACAGGCTATGTTTCAAGAGGGTCAGACACTTTAATTAAAAATAGTGACCGTATAAACCTTTTGGCATAGTATCTTATATCTAAGAAACAATGTAACCAAATTTCAATTCAACTTTCCATGCTGGCAGTATATATGCAACCATAAAATGAGCTTATATATAAAACGCATTCATTTGTCAGCTATTTTGAAATATGGTGTGTTCTTACTTGCGAAACAATTATCTGATACCCACCAAATTCAGGCAACTAGATAAACTTTTGGAGTCAATCTAAATTTATATCTCTTAAAATGTAAGTAGTAACATATTTTGAAAATAAGTGCCATGTAATTATTTTTTTTAGTTTAGTATGCCATGTGTCCAAAAAACAGTTTCTACCGACTTAAATATGAACCAGTATCTATAAAAAAACATATAATTTACCAGTGCATCACCTTTTTATTTTTTAGTAATGAAAGTAGCACCACATGAAAAAAAAGAGCCTTTATGTAATATGTCCTGGACCAATGAACCAATTCCCACCGAACTTCGCACACAAATAGTGCTACAGTAGGCCATGATTTAAGTGTGTATGGCTTTATTTGCAGTAGAGATTTCATATAATTCTTTAAGGCATGTTCATGATATGTATTAAACAATTTAACCAATTTCAATTTAACTTTGTATACTGCAAGTACCCATTAGAAGTGTCAAATATGCTTACACTAATAACATTTTGCCACCTTTTTGTAAAATAAATGCCAAGTGATAAAATGCAAAATTCATTCCATGAGCCATGCATCTAAATCCCACCAAATTTTTCACAAAAATGGTACTACAGTGGGCCATTTAAACATACATATTTTAAGTTTGGGAGACATTATTTTTGAGAATTGAGCAATATATAATTTATTTTACATAATTTGACAAATTTCAACCAAACATTTTATGCTGAAGAATCTATTAGATGTATCAGGTATGCCTATACAGAGCTTGTTTTTTGGCCTTTATACGATAGCGCCAAATGCGAAACTACAGATTTCATGCCATATCTCGGGAGCCAGTCAACCTATATCCACCAAGTTCTGTGCACAAGTAGTTCTTCGGTAAGTCATGCAAACTTACCTGGTTAAAGTGATTCACTCTTTTGTGTTTAGAATCATGACCCTGTAAATATTCGAAGTTGGTAAATGCAGTCTACGTTGACTTAGTCTGATTACTACCGACGCTGAGGCTCCGAGTCCTATCTCCGTAATGTAGTTGGTTGCACGCCAGCTTGCTGTACGAGGCGTTCTGTGTGATTGTATCTGTAAAAAGATCACCATACGAGACATCAAGACCTACCTACCATCTTTGCTTTTAAGAACGTAATCAAACTTATTTGCATTCCTGCAGAGGAAAGTAGTCTCATTAGTGATATCGGCAACTTCGTTTTTAACGTCATATTTGAAATCAGCGACCCAGACTAATTTAAAGCCAGCTGTTTTTTGTTCATCTTACCAAAACCGTGTTGACCTATGTTTTCAACACTAATTCTCACAATATTTACTGCAAAAAAATGAAATTTGACTGGAATAAGCCAAATTATTTGTTGGATAAATTAATTTTACCTTAAATATTTATAAGACAGCAGTTTTGAAAAAAGTGTCTAATTAAAAAAAAAGTCAGTTTATTTGAAGTGTCGTGGAACTAATTGTATGACACATTTTCCTTGGATATAATGTATGAGTTTTATTTTACAGGACGCTCTACTTTCCAAAAGGACTGACTAATAAGAATACAAATTTTCCCATTCAATTCTTACTTACAGCGAACTTGTTGCAGGTCGCAAGAACGGTTCTCCAATTATTACATAGCACTACATACTTTTGAAAGCCCAGCGTTTTAAAAATTACAACTACAATCATCTGAAAATTTAAAATGTCGTGCGTCGTTTCTAAGTACTTTCCATCTAGAGACTTTGGAGAAATTCTATGCACAAGGTCAAAAGCTTTTTAGAATGATGTTCACAGGCGCAAACAAATATACAGACCGATAATAAGGAAAAATAAATCACAAGCCTATCCAACCTAGCGAACTGCACTATCTCTAGGGCGATATGCAGCTCGCATTAAAATACTTCCAATGACTATCAGAACTCGTCAGTAGTGTACGCAAAATAGCTGAAGTTACGCTGACTATTGAATCAGTGAGTAATGGAGGGCGGTCTCTCTCTATGTGTGTGTATCTGTGTGTCTCATCTAAAATTTCTGAACACATGCACCTTAATTCGCAACTCTAAATAAATTTACATGTAATTCTTATAAGGACACTCAATTTTTTTATTTTTCCAACATGGCCGAGCGATTACATTCAAAAGAATTTTTGGGTATGTATCATACCAAATAAATGAATCGAACGATTTGAATAAATATGGTATTTTAGTAGAAGCACATACCAGCTTTTAGTTTAGAAATTTTTATATCCTCTATAGGGCGATAATTGGGAAATAGCGCCTATCGAATAACTATAAACTATGTACAATTTCTCAGGAGATGCCGAAGTGAGTTCCACCAACTTTTGCATACAAACAGTAATATGCAGACTGTCTGAATAAAAAAAAATATATATACACACACACACACACACACACTTTGTGTTAAATGCCTTACTTCATCTCTGGGGCCATAAAACCTAAACGAATGCAACTTGGTGTTCTGGCATAATCAACTGCGTGTACATAATAAAAAATTATAAACTCCTTAACACATTTGTTTTTGAAATAACTTCATATAAAATTAATCTTAAGTAATTTATCACTGACTTTCCAATCAAGTGGCATCATAGTGTCATGTACGTAATGTAAAAGATGGTCACCTTACATCTGCACTCAACGCATTAACAAACAACTTCAATCGTCCTCCATTATGTAAAATAGGGGCACCCAAATTTCATCGAAGAACTACTCACATACCAATTGTTTAATGAAAAACCCAATCTGCTGTAAGAAATTTTTTTAATCGCAAAACCATTGTCTTTTAAACATTTGAAAACGTTATAAACACTTCTGCTACGAGCTGTAGCACAAATTAATTAATTAGCAATTATTGATTGTTTCAGACATTACGTACAGTTGTTCGTAACAAGATATTTTATAACTGCCTGGAGAAATATAAAGTTTTCATATCTGCATTTATATAAAATTTTACAATTAAATTCCCTTAAGTAAATAAATACAATTGTAAGCCTATTTAATTACTTACATGCCTGGGATAATCATGTGACCACTTGATCTAGTTAAGTAAACAACTGTGTAAATAATATTTAATATTCGCTTCAACACCAATAACATAAAAACTAATTAAAACCTTTTTTAGGCCACTTCTTTTTAAGCCGATTCGCCCTCTTTACTTGAAGCTGCTTCAGCATAAAATATAATTTGAAAATCGTTTTAAAATTAAGACGCAACGTAAAAGCGCTCCATTCATATTTACATTTACCTAATACAACACACAAAACGAAATTGAGCGATGTTATTGGTGTAATAAAATCATGTTTATAAAAAACATAAAGCTCATTAAGAGAACGTATAAAAAATAATGTTTAAATTTTTTTCCCCCAGAAAATGTTAGCAAATTTTAAATCATTAGAAAACTGCTGTAATATGCAAACAAAAAGTATTCAATAAACGCCGTACATTCCTCTAAGTAAAATTCTCAGATAGATTAGCTGCATTAAAAAAATATTTAAACATACTTAATGGTTTTAAAAATTTTGTAAAATCTTTAGACTTAGTAAGTGATTATAATTAGTGAAAGAATATCTGTAATGCTTTGTTGACAATTTGATTAAATGTGTAAAACTTTGTAATGGAGAAAAACAGCTGCATTATTTACTTTTATGAATTACTACATGAGCAGGATTTCATCAAAGAAAATCCGCTATCCTCTCGTTTATGACGGCAAGTCTTTTGATAAGATACGCAATAAAGACGAAATATTCTAGATTTTGCGTTTAAATAGTGCATTAAATAATATAACAAATGCAATTTATCTGTGCAATGTTAATGATAAGACATGCAAAATATGTTTTTCTTCTACAAAGACTTTATAATCGCAAACACGAAAATATTTTATCTATACAAATTGTCCACTGTTCCGAAATCATATTGTTGATTATATAAATTAATTTAATAAGTTCGAGACATAAAAATAAAATTTTATAATAGAACTAGGAAATAATTTGATAATGTCCTGGCAGCCAAGAGAGATAATAAAACTGGCTATACACATCTGAACACGTACAAAGTTACTGATGGAGCCTTTATATTTGTATCCAGTTTATGAGCTGTGACGATGTCTACTTAATGAGCTGTGAAGATGTGAACATGTAAAATAGCATCCTTCATTGTTAGACCCTATGACTGCAGACTTAATAAATGTAAAATCGTTGAAAATATTAACTAGTATAAAACGTTGAATTTATGATAAAAATATTTATTCTTTTATAATAGCCGTCATAACGCTTTTGATATGTTTTCTGATTCAATTTTGAGATGGCGCTTGCTAATGCTCTTATTCATGGGATTTATGCGATTTTTCGTTGGGGCGTGAAAATTATTAAATTATTACCGAAGGAACTATAGGTGGAATAAATATTAATATCTTCGTTCTTTTTAGCACATTGCCGATGAAGATAAAGGTTATTTGCGGTTTGTCAAAAAAATAGTGAGGAAGACATTATATAAGTTTATTTTTTAACTCTATGGTAGCAGAATTTCGTTAAGTGTTGTGGATCTCGTGGAAAAGAGAACACTTGCTCATTTCCTTTTTAATTTATTGAAAGTTTTTGTCTGGCTAAGTAACACGATGAATTAAAAATAATATGTCAACATTTCCTTCACAGAAAGAGCCAGAATTTAAAACCCCTTTATTATTATAAATTTAAAAATTTTTGATTACCTTATATCGTTAAAACCTTATGTTAATCCTGTACGTATATTAAATTGTATTAAAAATTGCATCACAAAATAACGCGAATAAAATACTGAAGTAACTTATTAACCTCTTTTTCTCTAGATATTAAAATAAACATTTGTGTTAAAAAAATAACTTTCGCCAAGTTTTGGTAGTTATTGTTCTAGTTGGTTCTGAGAAGCATGTAACAGTGATGTTTCGGTAGAATTATCTTTAAAATAGGAGACGGTTGAAGCTTTTATTTCGTGTATATTAGATTAAGGTACAACAGACACATTAGGTTACCAGAACACCGCCAATTAAAATTTTTGACATTATCCCATTAAAATGTTAGATGACCTTCCACAGTACTGTTTGCACGGCGGTGTATTAGAATAAGAATTATTTAAGATATATTTAAGTTTAAATTATGGGTGACATATTTCGATATAACTTATGAAAAAAGTGATAAAATATTGTGTTTATGCTCACATTTAAAAACGCCAGCATGCCAAGTTGGGTTCGGTTAGGTTTTATCGTTCCTAGATATGTACATTACACAATACACAAATTGTATCGTGACATATATTTAGAAATTTGTAATTTATGCACCTTTAATTAGTTAAGTCATGCTGTCTTTATATATATTTAAAAAAATTATTTGTAGGTTCCGTGATGGTACGTTTTTAAATATGATATTAAAAAATCTTGCTATTCCAGATGATAAAATCTTAAAAATTGGTGAACAAAATCCAGGAATAATTAATTTTTATGTTTACCAAGGTATTGGTAGCGTATAAATCTTGGCTAAAGTAAGTAAAGTAACTCGTTGGATACGGCATAACAATGCTGTATATTTATATTACAATAACTTTGATAATATTTGTGTCTGATGTACAAAAGTCACATATGGTTACGCTGTAAACATTTTTGTACTTTTACAAATGTTTTTTCTAAAACTTACAACATATACAATTTGTAACATTACAAATCGAGACTTGTATTTCAGCTTACATTATCTAAAAGTGGAAATCAAAATTGGTTTAAAATGATCTCGAAAACAACTGCAATAAAATCCAGTATGAAAAATCTTTCGAACTGTAGGAAATAAAATAAAACTCGCTTTCATCGAGATTCAAACACACATATTTCGAATAAAAACAAAAGTACCTTACCAGACGACTGTTTGATCATACGGGCCTTGATATTTTTTTAGTGGGATGATAGTAATTTATTAACTCGGGAGAATATAATAATATCACGCCTTGGGAAGTATTGACGTTAGTGATTTAGGCAATTATTTCATTTCAGATGGACATTAGGTATGTAGGTTAATTGAACTGTTGCAAATTTGGAGTTTTACAGTTTAAGAATATATTGTATTATGTATTTCGTGTCGGACTGACAGCGGCTGGCATTGAAATCAACAAATTATCATTACCGCCTGTTCGGTTGTTTACAAAACAAACTGAATAGGCAAAATATAAATAGCACCGTGATCGTATGAGTTTATCTTTTCTGAAAAAGTAAATTTAAAAACGATAGAGTTTTTACACCCGAAATAACGCTAAAAGAAAACAACCCCCTTCCCAAATTGAATGGTTAATATTCAATACTACGTCATTCGTAAACACATTCACTAGTTTTAAGTGAAATGAATAACAGAATGTAATAGTAAATATATATTTGACTTCACGTCGTAAAGAGATACCTAGTCATTACAAATTTTTTTGTATATGTATTACTAATTCGACTCTTGTAACGTTGCAATACATTTTACAATGGGTATTATTTTATTTTTACAAAGTTTTTAAAATGTACAAAGAATTTCCCAGCAAAATGTACAAAAAATATTTTGCAGCCTAGAGATCCGTACCAAAACACTATTTGTATGCTAAATTTGGCAGCTATTAGTTGAATAGTTTGGAAAAACTAAAACTTTATTAATTCACGTGGCATTATTTAAAGAAGTTGTAGACAAATTAGTCAGTGAATAAGGACTTATAATTGTCGCAATAGGAAATATGGACCTACCAACTTTGTTAAATATTTGCAAATGCTTTGAAATATATGGCATTCTTATATAAAATATGTATATCTCAGCCGTTTTTAAAATAAGTTTTTGATATATTGAAATAAACATATATTTCACGGCGGGTTACTATAATATTATATGATTCCAAATTTTAAGTAAATCGATTGAGTTATTCCCGATATATATCGAATAAAAATCATTGTTCAGGAAACGCTAGCTTTCAAAATGGCGAACAAAAGAGGCTGAAAACTAACACATTTAACGTTCGTAATAGGTACTGGCAACCTACGAGCTTTGGTTAAAATTGGCAACTATGGCATACTAAAATAAAATATTTAATTGCTGCCATTTTTAAAAAAATGTTGCTTTACTAAAATCTTGTGTGTTAAGAGTTGTATAACATATCATAGCTTTTATACCAATCATGGAAAGAATTTGTTGGGTAGTTCCTGATATATGACATAGGTGGCTTATTTTTAAGGTCAACTATCGTAAGAAATGTTTTGATTTAAAGATCGGCATTTACAGTATTTGATAATTGCAACAGGCACAGTTAGCAAGCCAAGTTTGGTTGAAATCAGTGAAGTGTTTCGATGNTGTGTTAAGAGTTGTATAACATATCATAGCTTTTATACCAATCATGGAAAGAATTTGTTGGGTAGTTCCTGATATTTGACATAGGTGGCTTATTTTTAAGGTCAACTATCGTAAGAAATGTTTTGATTTAAAGATCGGTATTTACAGTATTTGATAATTGCAACAGGCACAGTTAGCAAGCCAAGTTTGGTTGAAATCAGTGAAGTGTTTCGATGNATTTACAGTATTTGATAATTGCAACAGGCACAGTTAGCAAGCCAAGTTTGGTTGAAATCAGTGAAGTGTTTCGATGACTATGTCATTCGAACATAAACATTTGTACTGCCAACATATTTAGAAGCACTTCATACACTAGTTAATTACCAGGGTGCCAAATCTGGTAGAAAACGGTTGAATAGTTTCCGAGATATAACATAACATATTATACAGGATGAGTATTAAAGAATACCCCAACGAGAATTACGGACGCCGTCCAAACCGTAACACCGGACATACTGACAAGAGTGTGGAACGAGTTTGACTATCGCGTACATGTCGTTCGGGCCACTCGTGGTGGTCACATTGAACATTTATGAAGATATGGGAAACGAACTTCACTGTTTCACGGTTCGTTTAATTAGTCAACCAAAGTTGAATGTTTTTTGGTTTTGATATTTTAGACCTTCAAAGTTGGGGTGTACTTTTATACTCATCCTGTATTTTAGGTGGCACAACCTTTGAACTTAGAGGACGAATAAGAACACGCATATCTTAATTTGATACTAGCAATATGGAATGCCTACATACTAATTTTGATTCCTTTCGAGTGAATGTTTCCTGAGATATGACATAACATCAAAACCTTTTTTATGCTTTCATTCAAAAAATAGCATCCAGAATTGTCGAAAGAAATCTGATAAGGATAGACTTTCCTTTAAAAGTAGTGTAAAATAGCATAAGGAATCAATAAATACAGTTGATAAGTTGAAAACTATATTTAATTGCACGGTGAACGATTCTGAGTATCGTAATCTTGATTTGGGCTTGATTGTGGTGATCATGTGTTGTATTCTGGAAAGTATGAAAAATTCCTTAATAAATCAAGTGATCATCATTGATCAGGTGAAAATCGTATTTTACTGAATTGTGACGAGCATGGTGATCGCTCAGAAAACATTTTTTCATATAAACAACAACGTTAAGTCACAGTGTTCATTATGTTCGAATTCTTACTTTTGTTTCGTCTTCAATGCAGTCGTAAACCTAAGTTGGCCATTCGTGACGACATTGCCGAGTGTTTCCGTAGAAATGCACAAGATGTCTGTTGTTTGTCTTAGTAGTATAAAAATAATGAAGCGCTCTCAGGATTGACCATATATACATATTTCGTTAGTAGTATGATCTGCAAATATTATATATGTATATATATATATATATATGTGTGTGTGTGTGTGNTACATATTTCGTTAGTAGTATGATCTGCAAATATTATATATGTATATATATATATATATATGTGTGTGTGTGTGTGTGTGTGTGTGTGTGTGTGGTTATATATTTGAGACATTGCTACTCCTAAACGTATGTGCTCAACAAGTGCATAATTACACCGTAGTGAGAATTGAGAAAAGTGTATATGATGATATACTGATAATCACCGCACGTTAACCATTCGGATTAATGCATCGCAGTATGATATATACATATATCTACTCTCGTGTACCGAGAAGTAGGCACTACCTGAATTAAATACATACGAATCATTGGCTTTTGTGAAACGTTGCGTCGTGGTGGTTGTGGGTGGCAACGCATTCTTACAAAATCTTACCACAGCTGCTCAGGGGTTAAGAAGATTTGAGAGTGACACACCGAGTGAACTACAGAAACAAACACTCTCTCCCTGCCAAGCATTTAAATAAGCGTATCTTTCCAAAGAATAGTAGGATAAAAAAAATTGCAAAACACTTCTTCAAATATAAGACTGGCTCTCCTGTTAAGGTTTTGTATGATATCATTTAATATTACCAAAAGCTACCTTAAACGTATTTCTATAAAATATAACTATGAAGGCTTTAGTAAGCTTTCCAATAACTACTACCAGCGTAAGTTGTTAGGCGTATTTAATTACAATTTTAATCTCACTAATTTCAGGAAACAATAATGAAAGAAAAAAAATACTACTGCCAGTTTTTGAGTTAAAACAAGAAGTTTCCGATATATCTAATAAGTCTAATTTCCTCTATGTGCATGCAAATAATTTTAATTTCTTAAAAGCCTGGATGGTAGGAAGCCTTGAGGTCTTGTTGAAATAAATCTTATTAGAGATGGAACCAGTGACATATGCAACACTAGTAAAACATTTTAAAATATATAAAGGCCTTAAGAGGGACTCAAACACAACTCCTGGTAACGTAAGATGGAATGCAACCAACTTAGTCACGGACGCATGATAGGGAGCATCAACTTCAGTTGTAATCATTCTAATGTTTTGGTAGTCAGGATTTACCAACGTAAAATATTTACAGGGCTTTCATTTTGAAAACAGGTATGTGAGTCATTTATATTACTTTAGTTTACATGGTCTACTGCATCACTACATGTGTGCAACATTTGGCTTGAATCGGTTATGTGGTACCCGACATATGGCATAAAAACTTCATTTTCTCATGGAGGACAAAAAGGAGCACATTATAGGTTTGTCACAAATACCCTCCTTAGACAACGTTCGGTTGAAATTATTGGGGATATATGGAAAAATAAATCAAAATATTTACACGACTGTTACATTAACAATCTGACTAACCCCTTACGTAATATATATTTTGATATACAACAAAAGCATAATTTGTCGCCTGAATTTGGGGGAAGTTAGTTTATAGTTTCCTGAGATATGACATAATACTTCATTCTTTCATATACCGTTATCTTACAAAATGGAGGAGAAAAGAAGGTTTGTGTAGACACATTGGATAGTTGTAATATATCCTGCCAAAATAAAAAGTTAAGTTGAAATTGGTTAAAAGGTTTCTTAAATTTATAAGACAAAGATAAATATTTATATGACCACCCTTTTGAAAGTGTCGAATTTACTGAAAACATAACATTTTACATGGCCTGCCATAGAACTACGTGTTTACAAATTATGTAGGAATCAGAAGATTGCTTCCCCAAATATGCCATAAAAACATTATTTAATTCATACACTGATAACTTCTAAAATCACGTCGAAGAGAGACTCATTGTAGACACATTTGATAGTTGAAATATATACCGCAAGCATATAAAGTTAAATTGATATTGATGACATGGTTTCGTAGATTTACCGTATCATACTAACCTAAAATGTTTGTATGCCGCCTTTTTTTAAATAAATGTCTGACTTAATGCAAAAATACAGTTTTACATGGCCTACCGTATTACTACTTCTTTGCCAAATGTTAAAGGAATATATTGACAGTTTTTTGAGATATGACACAAAAGTTTCATATTTTAATGTATAATTAACTTACCAAATGGTGTACAAAACCAGCGAAAAATTGATTAATAGATAACTTTAGCATACCAAGTTTGGTCAAAATGGGTCAAGCGATTCGGCAGATTTAACAAACTAACGTAAAATATAATGGGACTGAAATTTTCAAACAATAAGTAACTGATACAACTAATGAGCCTGTTTTACTCTACATGCATGCAAATAACTTTCAATGAGGTGCATAACACCTTAGGTTGTATGCTTGACCGAAAAATACTTAGACATGTAATCAGAAAAAATATGCAACAGTAGAGAGACAATTTACAAATACACACGACCCTTTCCCGGGACTCGAACACAGAAAGCCTCGTACCTTAAGGTAGCATGCAACTAACTGCAGTAAGGTGGTAGGATCCGGAGCATCAAATTCGCATATAATCAGTTTAACGTTTTGATTGATAGAGTTTACTAACCTTAAATAATTACAGGGCCATCGTTAAAAAAAATGTGTTTACATGACCTACCTTATTGCAACTTCTGTGAAGAATTTAGTGGAAATATGTTGATTGGTTATCGTGATATGGCATCAAAACAAAATCTTCTCATTTGGTTTTGTCGTACAGAATTGTCTAAAAAGGCGCTTTGTATAAAATGATTCCAACATGAACTAAAGAGCCAAAAAAATAGTACACCTGCCTAACATCGTGTAGGACTCCGCGAGCACGCAGAAGTGCCGCAAGACGACGTGTCATGGACTGGACTAATGTCTGAAGGTATGCAGGAGGCAATTACTACCATGAATCCTGAAGGGAAGTCCACAAATCCATAGGAGTGCGAGGCGGTGGAGATATCTTCTGAACAGCCTGTTCCAAGGCATTCCAGATATGCTCAATAATGTTCATGTCTGATGATTTAGGTGGCCAATGGAAGTGTCTAAAGACAGAAGAGTGTTCCTGGAGCCACTCGGTAGCAACCCTCAACATGTGGGGTGTTGCATTGTCCTGCTGGAATTGTCCACGTCCGTCGGAATGCACAATGGACATGAATGGATGCAGGTGATCGGACATGATGCTTACATATCTGTCACCTTTCAGAATCGTATCTAGACTATCAGGGGTCCCATTTCACGCCAACTGCACACGCTCCATACCATGACAGAGCCTCCACCAGCTTGAACAGTCCCCTGTCGACATGTAGGGTCCATGGATTCATGAGGATATCTCCATCCATACCCGTACCCGTCCATCCACCCGATACAATTGGAAACGAGACTCGTCAGACCAGGCAACGTGTTTCCAGTCATCCATAGTCTAATGTCAGTGTTTACGGGCCCAGACGAGGCGTNCATAGTCTAATGTCAGTGTTTACGGGCCCAGACGAGGCGTAAAGTTTTGTGTCGTTCAGTCAACAATGGTACACGAGTGGGTCTTCGGCTCCGAAATCCCATATCAATGATGGTCCGTTGAATAATTCGCATAATGGCACTTGTTGATGCCCCAGCGTTGAAATCTGCACCAATTTGAGAAAGGGTTGAACGTCTTTCACGTTTAATGATTCTCGTCAGTTATCGTTTGTCCCGTTCTTCCACGATCTTTTTCCGGCCACAGTGATGTCGAAGATGTAATGTTTTACCTGATTCCTGATATTCACGGCACACTCGTGAAATGGTCGTACGTGAAAATCAAAATGTTATCGCTACCTCGGAGATGCTATGTCCCATATCTCGTGCGCCGATTATAACACCACGTTCTAACATATTGAAATTTGTATAACCTGCCATTGTAGCAGCAGTAACCGATCTAGCTGCCGACCGCATCGCGTTACTCTGATTGGTTCCATACCTCTGTTATTTGCATACGCACACCTATACCAATTTTTTTTGCTCTTCAGTGTAGCATACCAAGTTTAAAATGTTTTACAGAAGCCATTATGAAAATAAGTGTATGGACCACTTGAAGCACATAAATTAATATGGCTTGTTATAGTACACATTTTTCACCAAATTGGATAAGAATTGGTGTATTGTTTGCCGGTGTAAAACATTAATAGTTTATTTTATCATTGAGACTACCTTACAAATAGACCGAGAAATGAAGCTCTGTATAGACAAACTTGATGATTGTAATTGATACTAAAATCATTCAAAGTTAAGGTGAAACTTGTTTCGTAGGTTGGTTTATATAGCATACCAAGCTGTAATATTTATATGGTTGCCATTTTGATAATAAATTTGAGATCAATTTAACACATTTCAGTTTACATGGCCTTTGGTAGTGCTATTTGTTTGCCAAATTTGTTAGGAATAGGATTAATGTTTCTCGAAATTTTACATAAAACTATATTTATTCATGTTACGCTATCTTTCAAAATTGTAGACAAAAAGTCTTCGTATAGACATATTTTATTGTTTTAATAGATACTGCCAGCCTACTTAGACTATTTGAAATTTGTTGACATGGTTTCGTATATTTGGCACACTAAGCTAAAATGTCCACAATTGGGGACCTTAATTCCATATCATGCTAACTCAATAAGGCCGAAATTGCGATAGGAGTAAAAATGCCTTATTCATTCAAATGTGCAGAGTGTCACACCACAAAAACACACCATCTACACTTTTAAAACTATAAATCTGGCAGTTGAAAGTAAATCTGAAATCCAAATCATGCTATATCCAAGGAGTTAGCATGGTTTGGTTGTCAGGGAATAGATGGAGTTATCATGGTCGTGAGTCAGGTGCAACATACTGAAAGCAGCTCTTGCAGGTATTACAGTTCTAGCAATAGGTGGTAGCACATGCTTTAACGACGTTAACTTTTGCATTAAATTTCATGTTTTGATTCTGGAGTTTGGCACAGTTGCCTAGTTAAACAGCTGATAGCCCGCCAACAACAGCAAATATGTCGTCAAGTACGGATGAATCATAATGCTATGTCTACGGGAAAAAGTTGTAATTTGTCATAAAGCTATTGCCGATTCTCAGGGGAGTAGGTTGTTTAGAATCAAGAGATTAGCGAAGCTCTCCCTTAACAATATTTAACCAACAGAAAATATAAGTTTACACTTAACTAGACCTAATACTGTTAGTGAAGACCTTGTAAAATAGATTGATTCTCACATAAGATTGTTTTCATACAAGGTCTCACATTATGGCCCAAAGAAATGTTCAAAGAGATATCTTAGTTCTGAACTAAGTATCAAATACATGAAAATACATGAAGCTGAATATCATTTGCTTGTACAACACAAGAAACAAAATGTCGAAAAGCTTAAAACCGCTGTAAAGTACAACTTTTATTATAACTACTTCAAGGAAAGGTTTAATTATGAGTATGGTATACCAAGAAGTGATGTTTGTGCAATGTGTGCAGAATATGAAGTTAAAATAACAGGAGAAACAAATGAAGAAAAGGGGAAGAGCCTCAAAGTACAACTAGAGGTGCACAAACACAAGGCTAAGTGGTTTTACACAAATAAACCTGTTTGTGCAGAAGCAGCTAAAACAGGTCCACAAAAGCAGCAATAGCATTTAATTTTCAACAAAATATTTCTGTTCCACATTTAGCAGTAAATGATGTATTTTATGCACGGCAGTTATGGGTAAATAACCTAGTATTTCATAACCTCGCAACAGGTGTTGCCAGTATGTACATGTTGCCTGAAAGTGAAGCTAAACGAGGTGTCATTTCTTGCCCACAACATTACCTTCACACAAAGTTATCACAGAGTGTGTAAACATTTTCACAGATGCATGTGCAGGCCAGAACCGGAATAGGACTGTGTGCCAGTTTCTGTATTCTTTGGTTAAGACAGTGGAGTATGAGAGTAGAACCCACTATTTTCCTATCCTGGGCCATAGTTTTTTGCCTTGCGATACTGATTTATCTGTTATTGAAAAAATTAAACTATCAACCGAACAAGTGACAACTCCCAGTGCTTGAACTGATTTTGTCAAAGAAAGGTTTGATGTTGTGCGAGTAAAAGGCAATATGGTTAAAGATTNACTCCCAGTGCTTGAACTGATTTTGTCAAAGAAAGGTTTGATGTTGTGCGAGTAAAAGGCAATATGGTTAAAGATTTTAAGACTGGACGGAGCAGGTATTTTAGGTTATCTTGTAGCAACGAAAAGGAAAATTTCTGCATTAACAAATACAAAATAATGAAGTACAGTAAATTTTATATCAATAAAGCAGAGGTGTTGTCAACAACTAATGGTTTATTCTATACCTCCTTTATGACCGAGAAACCAAACAATGACAGAATATTACTTCCAAAAAACGGCATATATGTTGCAGCTCTACGTATTAAGTTTGCCAAACTGAATGATATCAAGAAACTCTTGAAGTACGTACCTAAGGAAGACAGAATGTTTTATGAATGCTTAAATCGTCTGAAGATAGTGGGAGTGGTGCTGATGTGTCTGATGATGGCAACGAACATGAGTAAGAACTGCAGTGAACATCATGACCACGGCTATGCTTTTGTGGATGAAGAGTGTTTTTAATGTTCACAATGATATTATGAATAGAAAATAATGTTCCCTTCGGCAATAAATAGTTTGTAAATAATATTTATGTTATCTATGTATAACTAATTCAAAATGTTTATTTTAGAGTTATTGAACATTTTATTTGGCATTGCGATGAATATTGTATTGTTTTTACTTTGTTGTATGAGTGTGACAATTGCATGTTATTTGGAGGGCAAACCGCTTTCCTCCCACCCTTCTACAACACATATATAATGTGCGTATTATGTTTGCAACTACCTTGCGAGAATAAAGGAGGCAAGTTATTTCTAAGGTTTATTTTTATTTATATCTGCTGCTAAATCATGCTAACTCTATTTGTAAATGTTTTCTTAAAATTATATTAAATTTATAACCGTAGTCTTTTTCCCTTTAAAACATTTCTCAACATCTGTGGAGATATATATAATTTATATAAACCAGTAAATCATATCATATACTTGATAAATAGTCTTTTGTTTCTCCTGAAACGCATGGAGCATGTTTTGAAATTTAGGTCCTCCATTTTGAAAATAAGTGCCTGACCTACTTAAAGTCTATAAATTTAAATGGCCTATCATAGTATGTTTATCTGGCCGCATCAGGTAAGAATCAGTAAATGGTTTCGCAAGATATGTGATAAAAAATTAATTTTTTCATGTGGCTCTATTTTACAATAAGGCAGACATATGCGGCTAGTTGTTGGCATATATGATGCTTGTAATAAATACTTTCATCATATAAAACGTTGTTGAAATTGGTCGTAGGGCATGGCAGATATGCCGTATGAACCTAAAATATGTGTATGGACGCCATTTTGAATAAAAGTGCTTTAATTTCAATTTTATATATTTACATGTATAACTATAGTGTAAGTTACTTTCCAAATTTGATAAGAGTTGGTTGAGATGTTTTCGAGATATAACTTAAAGACTTTATTTTTTCAGGTATGGTATTCCAAAAAAGAGGACAAATAATAATATACATATCAAAATTCAACGGTTAAATGATGCACTGTAGAAATATAAAATTTTTCCTAATTAGGTTATGTGGTTCCTTTGATCTAATAAAGCACCCTAAATTTTTACATGGCAGCCATTTTGAAAGTATGCACTCGGCGTGGTCAACGTCTGCAATATAAGGATATCCTTGCTAAGTTCTATATGTGTACCGAGTTTGCTAAATTCGGATCACGCGTTCAGAGGTTTTTAGGGCGGCAAACCTACATATCACACATAAATCTTTCTTTCCTTCGAAAATTAGGCTAAAAAACGCCTTACTTATTTTAATTGCTTATGTTTACATATTCTATGACAGAATTACTAATATACCAAATTTTGTGGAAGTCGGTTGAGTATTTTCCAAGTTGTAAATTAAAAAGCTAATTTTTTCATGCAACACTATCTTCCAATATGGCATAACAATAATAAAAACACTCTCTATACTCAACGTTTAAATGATGCACTGCTAACATACAACATTTAGTTTAAATCGTGTAAGCGGTTTCTAAGATACGACATAGTGCACTTTATTTTAAAATTGCGGCCATTTTGTAAATAAGTACCCGGCTTGGTCGAAAACTGTGAAAGTTGAAACACGAAGATTTGTATTCTCAACCCCACTTACGCAGTATTCGTTGGCAACTCGACAATGGCGACTTCGTTTGAATTGTGTGAAGAGCTTTAGGCGGCTCTTAACATCAAATTCTTGAGAGCCGATTAGGGTGAAACGAAGTGAGTATGGAGCAGCACCGGAATGAAGGGGCATGGTAACGCGAGATCCCCGAGAAAACCCGCCAACCAGCGGCCTAGTTCGGCACGAACTCCGCCAGGAATTGAACTCCTTCGCCTACGTGGGAGGCGAGTAGTCTGACCACTACACCACCGCGGCCCCGACTTCATATTAAGTTATCTATTAATTGAGTGGCATGAACGGTTCAGTAATGGCGATGCACCATTTTAAATTATGAATTATAGTTTCTTGTGAACATGGATGAGGACAAAACAATTTGAACATGGAGGTGCACTGAAGAAATTGCAAATGTGGCTTTCAATGTTGAGCAATACAGGTACACCGGCAGAAGTGGTAGTGTCATGGTTTATGGAGCACTCTTGTATGTTTTACGTATTCCATGTTAACAATTGCTCAACTTGGGGGTAACATTTCTTGAGGATAGGTTTATTAGTCCTCGAGATATTGCATAAAACATCCATATTTTTCTTGAAACGATTTTAATAAATGGAAGACAAAAATATTATGTATCCGCACACTCGATTATTTTAATACTGCTCTAATACAAGATTAAGATAAAATCGATTACTTAGTTTCGTACATGTAGCACACAAAGCTAAAATTATTTTATATCCGCTATTCTGAAAATAAGAGTCTGTCACACTTAAAAACACATATATTAATATGGTCTTACACAGTACAACTTCTTGGCAAAATTGAGTAAGAATTGGTTAATTGTTTCCCAAGTATGAAATAAAAACTATTTTTTCATGTGGCGCTATCTTACAAACTGCGACCGTCGATGTTTGTTATATCTACTGCTAGCATATAAAGATAAACGGGAATATATTACATAGTTTCGAAGATATAGCATTCTAAGCTAAGATAACTATATTGCTGCCATTTTGAAAATAAGCATCTGATTTACTTAAAAATACGATTTTACATCATTTGCCGCAGTACTACTCGTTTGGAAAATTTTGTAGGAATAGGTTAATTGTTTACCGAGATATGACAAAAACTTTATTTATAACTGTGGTGCTACCAGACAAAATGGCTGACACAAGTGGCTGTATGTTGGCATATACTGTAATATGCTTGTATCAGATACTTTGAGAATACAACATTTGTTTGAAATTGGTTAAACGGTTTTGTAGTTATGTCAAATAAACCTAAAATATTTGTATATTCGTCATTTTGAAAATTACTTAATCAAGTTATATTACTTACATTTAAATGACCTACCATAGCATTAATTACACGCCTAATTGGGTGATAATTGGTTTAATTGTTCTAGCGATATAATGAACAGTATTAATTTATTTTGTTCTATCGTCCAAAATGGCAGACCCAACAATATCCATTTCAAAATTCAATGCTTAGACGATGCTCTGCCAGCATACACGATTTGGCTTAAATAGGCTAAATGGTTCCCGTGATATGACATACCATCCTAAATACTAAAATGTCCGCCATTTTGAAAGTATGTGCTCGGCGTTGTCGAACATTATACAAGTCAGGTGTACTAAGTTCTATATGTGTTTAGTGAAATTCGGTTGAAGCGTTAAAAAATTGAAAAGGAGGGACACGGACGCACAGAAACCTACAGAGATACACACACATAGGCCACCACGCAGGAAAGTGATCTCATGAGCCTTTCTTTCCTTCGGAAAGTAGGAACCACCTTCAGTATTCGCAAGACGAAATGCAAATCCTATTATTTAATTTAAGAGTTAAATAGTTTTTGTATTCGACTGATTGCTGAAGCAGAATATAAAATGCCACATTTACATTAACAAATTTTTTCTGGAAAAATATGGCAATATTTGTAGATGAAAGATTTAAAAATGAACCGTAAGAGTTTGCTAAAATAATTTTTACACAATTGGGACAAATATAGTTAATTCACAATGGATGAGAAATATTGGAATCTAAGAATAAAAATCAAACCGTTTAATATAGTATAAATCAAACCATACAAAAATAGTATGAAAACTTACGCATTATAACGGAAGTATCTAATTTCAGGTTTTTCGTAATTCACCATTCAAAAACTTTAAGATTTAGCTACACTTAGTTGCCCCCTTACGTTAAAAACTGAGACACATGGCTTGCGATCCTTAAACATTTGCCGGGGCTTGCCGTGCACAAAATACGTTGAAAAGTTAAGTAAATCTTCTGTTTATATAGTCTCTTCTCCAAGACATTGCCACTTTATATTGGGCCTCCTTACAGGAGAACAAACTGCATGACAAGATTGTTGAGTATGGAAGCACGTGTACTATAACTCTCCAAACACAACCTGCGGGTAGTATCAGAGGCATAGCTCGAACAGAGAATTCACGCTGTATCACTTGGTGAAGCAATCACATCAGTTAACTTCTGTACCCCCAACGTACCCAGCGAGCTGACACCTTTACTGAATCCGACTTTACATATCGAACGGATTTCTAGACTTCGTTGCTAAAGCAACGGCATAATCTTTACAACACGTATTCCGGAAGGACAGGGTTGCTTTCACTAAGGTTAGCGTTTTGTTTTTCCACAACACACCCAGGAATGAGAAGACGAGAATCGTCATTCAAAAAAGTAACTCTACAACCGAAAAATTGGATTTATGTGGGATTATGTCATATACGATTATGCACGGAATTTTAAAACCCCTGTAACACATGGAATAGTGGGTTCCGAACTTCAAGTTTCAAATGGGCACTTACACATTTTCGGCGAACAGAAGTCAGTGGGGAGAAAATGAATTGCCCATTCTGCTTGAAATTTGGTTAAATCACATGAAAGCAACGCGTTATTTCAATTTCGGGAAGACCGTGTCTACTCAACGGCACACCTCGGGCCAACTTTTCCGCATGTGGGAATCGTGCCGGACGATGCCACTGGGCAGCGGGTTTTCTCGGGATCTCCCGTTCCCCCGCCCTTTCACTCCGGCGCTGCTCCACACTCACATAAATCACCCTCATCGGCTCCTCAAAGCCTCGCTGTTAAGAGCCGCCCAAAATCCACTCACTCACGGGCCAACTTGAATACCATGGCCCACCCGATCGTCACACGTGAATCCCACACATTTCGGAGAATTAGTTTACATGAGAGCACGTCACGTCTTTAGTAAATGGCGATATCGTACTCCAGTGGACTGTGTACGTATTAGCTCACGCCGACACCAATGCTGATGTATTTGCAAGTGTTAGCTCATCATTTTTCACACGTTTCCAGCTGCTCTAAAGCCCATGAGGACCATTTCCAACATTTCTGTCACATTACACACACTCTGATAGGTTGTAACTTCCGCCGTATGATAGTAACACGGTAAATAATAAAAATACGTTTGCTGTGTAAAAGGGTACCAGATATACATATGTATGTATAAAAGCAAAATACTTAGGTTTTTTCTTCACTATATGATATTCAAATGCGACTACATAATTTCGGCAATTATAAGTAAAAGATTCTAAAGAATCAATACTCTTTTCAGAGACTTGTACGATGCGTAATGTATAAAACACAAAAAATATATATATTTTAAATATCCACTGAGGCGATCTCAGTAGTGAATTTCGATACCAAGGCACTTTCGAACAACGAAATTCTACGTTGGTAGAATTTTGGTTATTCGTGTGACTCTATGTGTGCTATCTTAAGATAAAAAATTTCTCAAAAAAAAAAAAAATGCATTACATTACAGTTTGTTTACGTGCATATGAGAGAGTGGCTGTGAATTTTCTTAGCATCAGGAAATCTTTAAAACGTCTTACCAAGCCCGACCAAATTTAATCCAATTCTAAGATACCACTCGAAAGTGTGCTTTCCAACTTTTACTTCAAATTTATTGTCAGTTTCCAGTGGAATAATACAGGATGAGTATAAAAGAATACCCAAACTTTAAAGGTCTCAAATATCAAAACCTGAACGACATCTACGCAATAATAAAACTCGATCCACACATTTATCGCGTAGATGTCGTTCGGGCAGCTCATGGTGGCCACATTGAACATTTAAGAATGTATGGTAAACAATTTTTACGGTTCCACGGTTCATTTGATTGGTCAATCAAGTTTGTAGGTTATTTGGTTTTGAAATTATAGACCTTCAAAGTTGGGGTATTATATTATACTCAGCCTGTATATATGTGAAACCACTTGCCCGGAATAAAAACAAAACTCAGAAGTCCTAAAATTGAACTTTTTCCCCCACGTAATATTTTAAGTTAAACTCATTTTGGTAAATGTCGACAATTTTATTGGTATAACAGGAGTATTCAAGAGCTAAAACACCAACTCAATAAAGTAAGCATTTGAAAGAAACACTTGAAATTAGATTAGTTCAATTCTAGCAATACTGAATGCGCTATGAATCCAAACAAATTTTGTATTGTATATTATAAACTGTCCCAGTCACAATCCAGGATAAAAATTTCCCTTGAAAATTTTTTTTTCGATAATTTTAGGATTGGATTTATGATACATGCTTTTCATACAGTTTCTTTTTACAGCGCCACAGGTATATAAAGGAATTCAAACTTTATGCAAACAAACGAATTCTCGGCTTTGTTACTTACCGAAGGAGAAATTTCCATATTATACTGTTCACTGGTAACATTGTTTGTTCTCTCATCCTTATAATAACAGCCGCACTCAAATAATTATCCACAACAGGAAAACATTTGCATGCATCACAATTATAGGAAATATTGCAAATGATTTATTTTTGTTGGATTTATGACCCAGAACTGCTACCAGACAGCGATAACACTACTACAGAACTCGTTAGGTGAACTGCCGTAGGAGACGAACGTTTGTGACTAAAACCAGTTTGCGTGCGGAATAAACGTCAGCGAGTAGCTAGAATTAACTCGCTCAAAAATTCGACACAGTTATGAACAACTTATGAACACATGAGACAGGGCTAATATTTGGACCACGGCAGGCAGGATAGTTTTTTTTCTGTCAAATTGCCTGCGACACGGATCGCAGCGACCGTACTGTGCGATGCTGTTGGCAGACCTAGGAGGGTGCATACGCCTCGGGAAAGTTCTGGGTGACCCAGAAAGATCGCCAGAATGTAGGAACGTTATCAGTGTCCGACCGGCGCGAGCTCGGCCACCAATGTCTCTTTTCACCAATCACAGAAGTGCAGAGGCCTCGCTAGGGACTCCCGCACTATTGCAAGGCGACAGACAGAATAACACTTTTATTCCCGACGATATTTATCTCACATTTCTTTGACACCCGGGCAATGGTGACTACGTTCGCTGTTTCATCGAGATCGGATCTTTAATGAAGAATTCATTTATGTCTTTACATGGATTACAGCCACAATCAAGTATGGAGAGGCACTGGACAACTCACAAATCTTGAGTTCATTGCTGAGCAACAAACAGACATGGTGGCGCCACGGTGTGGCAAGCAATCTCCTACGAATTTGGGTCCTCTCTGGTATTTATCAGCGGTACACTGAAGGTGCTGCGTTACGTCCAGGAGATTCTCTACCTTCATGTCTTTCCCTAGATAGCGCTTCACCTACGGGCAGTTTTTCCAACAAGACAATGCCAACTTACATTCATCTCTGTTTTCTCAGGACTACCATACATCTACAGACACCCTTCCCTTGCTAGCCTGTTCTACAATAGCTGTCGGCTATAGAAAATACGTAAAGCTATATGGGACATCAGTTTCAGCCACCACGAATTGGCCTTCAGTATCTGGAGCGGAATTTGCAACTACTATGGGACGATATTCCTCAATATACAATTAGAATTATCTATGTTACTATACCGAACGCATCACATGCATATATCTATCCATGGGGATATGAAAGAACGTACTAAATGTAATCTTAAACTTATATTTTTCTCTTACAAACAACACTTTTGTCTTGATATTGTAAAAAGTATTTCCATTATTTTCCCTATTACCTGTGCCACGTTTTACTGTATTCCATTGTATACTTCAGGGTGTCACGATTTTATGGCAATGAATGTAGGCCAGCATCATGAAAACTGAAAAAAAAAAACTGAACTAATGCACGCAAATTTTTAAATCATTCGGAATTAATAGTGGCACTGGAGTTTAATTTAACATATTGAAAAGCAATGAATAAAAACCCATAACAGTAACCATTCTCTTCCATCTATTATTCACAGAAAAATAAATTTAAAAATTGTTGAGTTTCTTTTTAATGTAAGGTGTGTATGTAGATTTATATATATATTATATGGATGACTTTTATATAAAAATAACCAACAACATACATATGCACGTTGCTTGGTTAGTTTTATAAATCAATTATCCATATAACTTTAGCCTTGGACCAAGACATGGTTACAAAATTCGTCAGAAAATGTTATAACGTTAATTTATGCCAAAATAGTCTCACCAAGAAAAAGACGAAATTTAATTAATTTTGTACCAGCAGCAGTTACCGTATTAGTCAATCAAGACAAATATACTTTATCTAAAAGGAAAAATATACAGTGAAAAATTACTTGTAAAACATTGATTTAATCCCTTTATAAGAGATAGATGATGGCGCGGTGTTCCGGCAAATAGTCATAAGGACATCTAATGATATCCCGTGGGAGATAATCCCTTAGCTGTGGCAACTACTACTCCATATGCTGCAGACTCGTGAATGGCTTAAGCTGCTGACCTAGTTGGCTCCATACAAGTTATAAAGGCACCGAGTCTGTAAACCGCGCAGGCCACAGAAAGGCGTAGCCAATAGGAAGGCAGTTCTAAGAATCACATGCTCTATGTGGGAGGGCATTATTTTGTTGGATAACTGCCCTTTTGAGTCGCACCATGAAGATAATCGTACGAGACCACTGAATCTATCACACTAATCGTGCCGAGAGCGTTCTCATTATCCTTACAAGGGACGACGGAACAGCACAGAAGTTTGCTTTACGCACCATAACGCTACCAGATCTGGCATTGTGTCGCTCAACAATGAAGTCCATATTTTTGAGCTGTCCATGCCCCTCCGTACTCGAGTACGGCGTTTGTTCATGGGTAGGGAAAATCTGTGTTCTTCAGTACAGTAGATGCATCGCCATTCCTCAGTCGTTCGTGCTTCCCAATTATATTATTGGTTGAGTTCCTACCTATTGGACTATGGTACAATCATATCAACTGGTGATAATTCTGGGTCGCCCATAGCCTTATTAACTCGTATTTGTTCCCTCGTGATTACACTGCTGAAACGGTTCAAGTGGCATGCAATTTGACTGAAGTCCACGTTGCTTCCCATAGTACAGTGATTCGCCCTCTCACAATATCTGTTAAGTTGTTCGTACATGTGTCGAATGCGCCGTTCAGGTACGATAGCTAATCACCGCCTTTCACGCCATACGCACACTGATTGTACTGTACACAGCTCCGCCCTACGGCTATTCACTTCAGGAGTGCTGTAGCGGTGTTAGTGCCCCTGGTATTACTTCTGTGAGGCCAATCACAGGTCAACTTAAATCACTTACAACATTGTCTGCAGTGGTGTTTTTTTATATCAACTTAACGCTTCGTATATATCATTCATTCTGCGTGCGGCTATTTTATGACAATGAATGCACTTAATGTTTGTATTTATCATCAACTTATTTTATATCACTCAAAGAAATTAAAACACAAATTTATATAAATTCGCAGATTCGCACTTTTTACAGTTTTCGGAATAAATAGAAAATATTTTACATATATGAAATTATTTTAATTAAAATACTTGTTTTGCATACAGCAAGATAACAATATATTTTTACACAGATATATATATATAATTAAAAAAAATAGTTTGATATAAAAACATTTATCGTATCTTTTTAACATAAAAAAATCTCCCGTCTTATATTAAAATAAAACAAGAAAATACCTTTCCTTTTATTTATTTTTTAATGTTAGAATATTGATTAAAAGTTATTATGCAAAAGCTCTAGTACAGAATTTTTCATTAATTTATGGAAATTACGTTTGATATAGTTTCTACAATTTGAATAGTTTTTGAGCCAAAAAATGGTTGTTTGTTTAAATATAACACAGTTTGTCATGGTGTAGTTTCCCGTCTTCCAATATACTTAAAGCAGTTGCCTACCAACGACTTTGTTATTGAGTCGCTTCTCTGCATAGGCATGATCTAAAGACGGCTAACTAAAGAGATTTCCTGCCCATTCTTATTCATTCTGTGAAAAAATTCGTTACATTACAAGAGGTTTTTATAGGCAAGCCAGATAGTAAAATGTGTTCAATTTAAAGCTAGTAACTATAATACGAAAGTTCAAAACCCTTATAATTTCTTAGCATTTACTCCCTGTCTAATATCAACATTTTACGCTAAAACTTTTAATTCTAACCATAAAAAAAAGCTGGAAATATTAACTGTAAACCTCAAAACTATCTTTGGTGAATAATATGGCGTATTTGACTGGCCTGGGTTTACCACAGATAAATACGGGTTCTCTCTGACATTGAATTTTTTTTTGTTTATTGTACCACATGCGCTTAAATGATAAAATAACTCTGTTACGTTAATTTATTAAATCTAAGTCCCTAGTTAACATCATCAAAAAAAACTCACGCAGCTAAACAATGCTGAAATAGTTTTTGCAACTAAAATATTATTAAGTTCCGTTTGCTTTTGAGTTATTAATTTGTATGATGGTTTTAGTAATCTTTTCGCGTCAACTACCGATATTTTGTATTTTTCACATGTTAATATATACCTGTAATAAATACACATATAAATAAATTTAGGTTATTTTTAGGTTTTTTTTTTGTGTTACAATAATGTGCGTGAACAAATATTTTCGTGGTCCAATATTGTTCATCAACATAATGGCATCGATTAGTTAAATTTTTTTTATGTTTTTCGTATAACGTTTTTATAATGTAAGATCTAGGCAGTATATTTGGCCAAATATCACAAAAAATTTAAATAGTAGAAAATAAGCAATATCCGTTAAACCACTAACTACTTTCAGAGTAAAAAAAATATATGAACCCTACCAATATATATGGGTTACTTAATATTTTTATAACTAAAGTTTTAATTGAAAAATAATTCCCTTAGATACCTCCATTCTTAACACCTACTGGTTGGTAATTATATTTTTACTTTACAGAAGAATGCCTCTTATTTCATGCACTTCCTTTTTCTACCTATAATTTTTACACGCGTTTGTTTATATAGTATTCTTTAGATTGGGCAAAAAATTGTGTTATGGCCTAACTTTGTTTGGGAAAAGTTCTTTTCACATATGAGGTGAGCACTATTTGAACTCTGTTTTTGTACTCTTCGTTAATATAGTTAAGTAACGAAATTTCCTGTAAACAATGATAAAATATCCCTACTATTCCATAACAAATTTTACGATATGTTTTCAATATTATGTATATTCATACTCGCCATAAAAAGTATATTTTCTTTTAATAATTAAATGGCACAAAAATTAAAAACATTAGTTATAATTGAAAAATATTTTTATATTATTTATAATAATTGTTCCTACATATTATTACTGCAATATTTTGTGACATTTTCTTTTCCAATTAGAAATTCCAACTCATTTTAGTGTAATAATATCGTAAGATTATTAGGAAAGTCAAAATGAACTTTGTCGATTATTTATTATTTTATTTCCATTTATCACATAAGACTGAACAATCTATTAAAGGTGTGTTTATTGTTAGCACACAATGCATGCAATCAATTCCTTTAACGATATGGCAGAAAATGATAACCGATGAGAGGCTTGGTGTTAAAAAAAAAAACCAAAAAAACATTATCGTAGTCACACACACCGACGCCATTTATGCAGGGCAATGGACATTGATGAAGTCATTTCTAAGCACGGGAAAGCCACAAAGTATTTTATAGAATCTGCCCTGCTCGAACCAAAATGAGAAAAAGGCAGCTTTGATATGCTAATGCCGATGACGTCAGTGATGATTTCGATGGACGAAGTGTATCTTGCTTTGTATTTGAATTTTTTGGCCACACGGTCACATGGAAGGCAAAGACGTGATTGGTTGTAGTCCTTTCAAGTGCAGGAACTGAATGCGTGGCTTTGACTTTGTGTGTAGTGGAGTGCATATTTCTGGCTCAGATTTCAGCAGAGACATTGTCAAAGGAAGTAACGCCAATTAAAATTGGAGAGAGAAGCCAGTGGTTTTTCAGTGTTACTGGTCATATGGAACATTCACAGCCACACGCGCGCACAGATATGAAAAGCCAAGTTTTCAGTGCCAAAATTAGTAAAGAAATTAACGAATCTAAAGTACTGAGGTTCCGAGTCAGCAGGTGTACTGTTGATACTTTATTTATGATTGCGCGATAAATGAAGTGTCTTAAAAAAAACCTTTTAAGAAGCACTCGGAATATAAGATTTATTGAAATTTTAGAAAAGTAGAATTAATTTTAGTTATATATGTTAAGTGTTCATCCCTTACCGACAGCTCATATTTTAAATTTATTTACTTAAAATTGTACGCTGACTGAATATGGAAACACCCAGAAATTTAAGCAACGAATGCGCCCATCAACTCCGAACAACCATTTTCTAAAAAAAAAAGTATTAAAAAAGAGCTTGGGATCTGAATATAGAATCATGATTGCTTGATTTATATTTTTAATGTCCAATTATAGAATATTTTAAGTTCTGTCGGTTTCTGTGGCGTATCAGTATGTACCCGCTTAAGGAAGAAGTCTAACCTCGTGCATAAGTGTTTTTAATATTAGTTGTTTGGTAAACCACCTTTTAGTAAGTCTCATAGCATAAATAAGCCTATTAAAGGAATTTTCGGTTCCTATAATTACATGTTTTGAAGCAGATGATGGAGGGATGAAATTGTTAGTTGCAAACTATCAAAGCTTATTTAAGTTTTCCCTTGAAAGCGCCGTTGGGATATTTGCATGATACAAGCAAATAAGTAGCTATGAAATACCTTACTTTTTCATGTTATTTATTTCTGTGTACAAATTCCCTGAATGAGTACAAAGCAGATTTGAATAAAATAATTTTATGAATCTTAGACCTAGTTATTTAATTTTAAGTGCACGCAAATTATTACCTGAACTTATAAACCAACAATTTTGCATGAAGATAATCTACATTATTACCTTTTCTGCATCCATTTTAACTTCAGGGAGATTTTTAAGTGTGGCAAGTCTAATAATTTTTGTTTAAACATGCTGTTCTGAAGGTACGTTTTCGACCACTAAGTTGAAGAAAAATATCTCTCGGCACTGTTCCTTGAAACTTGGAGTATGGTATACAATTTTATATTATGTAACATAGTTGCTTAGGTATTTTGATGCTTTGGTTTTTTGCATTCATGTTCAATTCAGTGACCTGTAATTTCCATAAGCGAAGTAGGTTCAATAACCTACAAATTAAGACACTTCAAGCGAAATATTTTGGCACTATATTGTAACCATCTCCAAGGAAGAATAACAAAACAGATATGAGGTTTTCGAGTAAAAATGAACAAAATATTGAAATGTAGCATTTTTTCTTGCATCAGAATCTAATAGGCCAATGTTATTAAAAAAAAAAAACGTTTAAACTCATTCCCATTTTAAGTCAAAGTAAAACCGGAAACGTGTTACAAATATAGGTATCACATTTCATGTAATAAAAAATACAATGTTTTGAGGGTAGTAAAATTATTTATAAAACGTTATTATTTCTGAATATTCGTTCTTTGATACAAAGTTAATGTTATACCATTTATATATTTTAATTACAAGCAGTTTAATATTAGATGAGGTTAAGTTAAACGTGCAGTGAAATATTGAATTAACCAAACAGAATAAAATTTAATGATAGTATTCTGAGGGTAGCCAAATTGTTTAGAAAACATTGTTATTTGTTGATGTTAGTTGCTTTGATACAAAATTAATGTAATTTTAGTTGTATATACTAGCTGTTAAAAACGTGTTACAAATTTATACAACAATCTCAAAACCTGCTGAAAAGTCCAATACTATAACATTTTCACATACATTTTTTATTTACGGATTCCGAATTGTTTATAAATTGATAACTGTGTACTCGTTAAGTTATTTAACATTGCATCTTAAAGAAAGCCTTTGGCTGTTAGGAATTATTAAATGAACGGCTACTAAAACAATACGGTTATTCATGCAAACGTCTCCTTGTTTATTAAGCAGAATTCTAGAGCGCCCATTGCTTAATAATATATGGGTTATAAATAGTAAAAATCTCCCACATAAACATAAAGATAAAACATTTATGAGTTAAGACGCAAACCAGTGACTTAAAATGATGTCAGATGTTCAAAGGAAGTTATATTAATTTACTGTTGTCGTTTATCATATTCCACCTAACATCAAAGATCCTGTCGTATAAATGGCCTTTGCACTCACAGAAAAAATTTGATACAAGGGACAGTCTATAGAAAGTAGTACAAAATTATTCCTTTGCGTGAAAATTTTATATAAGATATATATATTTTTGGATATGACTATGTATTTGTGCGTTCAGGCCTGTGCGCTTAATACAATAATTTGTGGTATGTAACTTGAATGAAAAATTTGATTTTAAATTCTAGTTGTTAAAGAAATGTATGGCTGCGAATGCAAAGGAATAAAAAATTGCAGTGAGGAAAATTAAAGTTTTTATAAATTATTCTTACGGGTTGCTGAAAATTAACATAAATGAACTAAATCAATATTATTTAAAGATATTCGTTAATCGGCTGGAAATGTTTTTACCCTATAACTATGTATAAAATTACCACAAATTGCTTACCTTACCGAAAATTGTTTAGTTAAGAGTACACATATTTACTATCATCCTTATGCTAAAGTATTTGTTAACTTCCCGTTGCTGTGTATATTTATGAGGTGGTCTGATTTCTAATTCATGAAGTTCAGTCTCTTGCACACAAACTCTGCCCTCTAATGACATTTTGAACAACGTTTATAGGTGAAGAGCATTGTGTAATTCCACACAGACAATTTTTCTTCCAAACTAAGCATTTCTTTTACTCTCAGCCACAACTGCGCTTTAAACACGGAGGCGTTGTCGAACGTAAATCCCATGTCTCAGCGGTTATCATTCCGTATGCAATAAAACATAGAAAAACCATATAGTGCACATTTCGGTTCTATTATCGTTCACGCAGTACAATTAAGAAATTAATCCTTTGAAATAAATTATAAGTTCATTTTAGAATTTAATTTTAAGCCTTTAATTAACGTCACGTTTGCTTAAACCTGCATTTTCATACTTTTATGAGTGGCAAGGTGGTTTGCGTCGTATTAAACAAACATTTTGGATTTACCACTTTATCATTAGTGTCCCACAGAACAATTACAGTTTGAGGTTCATCAATTTTAACAAGAAAAGTATAAAATAGGAGANTAAGCCTTTAATTAACGTCACGTTTGCTTAAACCTGCATTTTCATACTTTTATGAGTGGCAAGGTGGTTTGCGTCATACTAAACAAACATTTTGGATTTACCATTTTATCATTAGTGTCCCACAGAACAATTACAGTTTGAGGTTCATCAATTTTAACAAGAAAAGTATAAAATAGGAGANTTTATCATTAGTGTCCCACAGAACAATTACAGTTTGAGGTTCATCAATTTTAACAAGAAAAGTATAAAATAGGAGAAGGAAATCCTTCTAGCTAAGAGATCTGTCTCTTCAACTGTCTTTTAATACAACATTATAAATTTTCACAACGATTACAATTATTTTAAAATCTCAAATTAAAACCGAATGAAGCTTTTTTAGAAAGTTACTCAGTGAAATATTTTAATTTGAGATTCAATAATTTTTACGTTTCCTGAACGTCCTTTGTTAAAAAAAGTGACATAATTGCCTGCATGTATAATATCCTGTGGTTGCTAAGAATCATTGATATGTTCCGTTTTGACCTTGAACATTGTTTAAATGTCATCAGACGACAGAGTATATTATAGACCGTAAGCGTAAAATTTTTTACTATGGCGTTCTGTGCGATCTGTAGGTTTGGAATTGATACACCCTTATTAAATTTTATATGTTCAAACTTCTGTTGATACAGATTATTTACAAACATGTGTCTTTAGATTTTAAAATATATTAAACCATATTTGATGGCTCACTTTAATTTTCCGAAAGCTAAACACAGCGAGATTCTGCAAGTAAATCTGCACGGTGAGGCAGAAATGTTTATTTTCTTCCATTTATCAGTTTCGAATAGCATATCGCTAATAATGTATTTTCGTATAAGCGTTATAAGATCTTGCCTTTTTCAATAACTTACGCAGACAACGTTAAAGAAGAATGAAAATAGGCTNTTCGTATAAGCGTTATAAGATCTTGCCTTTTTCAATAACTTACGCAGACAACGTTAAAGAAGAATGAAAATAGGCTTCTCTTATACTTGACACTCCAAAAACTTCTCTTTTTTACTAATAGAACATATAAGAACGAAAAATATGTGTTTAGTACAAAAAAATCGTTTTAAGAACAACGAAATGTACTCACAGAGCTCTAATAATTTTAGTGTTACGCATACTTATTTTTTTGCAAAATAATTTCAAATGAATTTTGTCTTGTCATGTGATTCTAGTTTTCTAGGTTGATCTGCTGTTTTGCTTTACCAATTTTGTTAAAAGACAATACATTTTCGTGCTTAATATTACGTTNTTCGTATAAGCGTTATAAGATCTTGCCTTTTTCAATAACTTACGCAGACAACGTTAAAGAAGAATGAAAATAGGCCTCTCTTATACTTGACACTCCAAAAACTTCTCTTTTTTACTAATAGAACATATAAGAACGAAAAATATGTGTTTAGTACAAAAAATCGTTTTCAGAACAACGAAATGTACTCACAGAGCTCTAATAATTTTAGTGTTACGCATACTTATTTTTTTGCAAAATAATTTCAAATGAATTTTGTCTTGTCATGTGATTCTAATNAATAATTTCAAATGAATTTTGTCTTGTCATGTGATTCTAATTTTCTAGGTTGATCTGCTGTTTTGCTTTACCAATTTTGTTAAAAGACAATACATTTTCGTGCTTAATATTACGTTAATATTATAATGGATATTGATCGAAACGTTATTCACTGCGTAGTAATATACACATAAGTGGCAATCCAACAACGTGAAGTAAGAGAACTGTAACACTGTAAGGAAATTAAAACAGGTTATCTGCATAAAAATCCTTCTTTGAAAAATTTTCAAACAAAAAGTTTTATTTTTACCACTACGATCCCTGTTTACAAAGCATAATAGTTTATACTCGAGGATTTGAGACGCTTTATAATATACCTAAGGGTGACAATTTCATCAAAGTCCATCCAGTAGTTTTTTTTCTCTTAACACCGAAACTGTCAGAAATTACAAACTAACGAACGTTCAAACACATTTCTATCATTTTTTATTTACATATAGTTTAAATGATAAGGGAAAATAATTTTTTTATGTTTGCATTGTATAAAATAAGCATTAATAATCGAGCTTTTAGAAGTGGGAAGCGAAGCCGTTGATCTCATCTTTGCCCTCCGGAAATTAATTAGTTTATTACGGACTTATAAGACTCTTATATGGAATGCACGCTGCTACAAACATTTTAATTTATACTTGACTACAGACATTAAAAAATGAAGTCGGCATATTATTTGTCATTAAACACGTTGAAAATATTTCTTGGGGAAAGTNTGACTACAGACATTAAAAAATGAAGTCGGCATATTATTTGTCATTAAACACGTTGAAAATATTTCTTGGGGAAAGTACGCAAAAATAATGACATAACACAGAAGTGTTGGTAAATTACTGTTACTCAATTTTTTTAAGTGGCAGATATCATAATGGGCTGAACGAAAGTTTTGTGAGAAATAAACTTTACAGTGATATATATTATATTATTTGATAACAAGAACACCCCGGCAGAGGAAGAGGCTTGCTTCATTCTACTCAAAGTATAAACGCATTTATTTTATAAAAAATATTACATTCTTAAAAATATAATATTTTAATTAAAGTGTCAAATATCACGCTTCACAATACTAAAAGTAATATAAAAATAAACTTTCAAAATAAGTAAAAATAGTTTAATATTTATTTGCTCTGTAATACATTCCTCAACTAAATAATATAATTTTAAAGAATATATGATTAAGGACATCCCTGCAACTATTATACGTAATAATTGAAGATAATTAGTTTCCTTTAAAATTATAACATTTAATTTTGAATATTTTAATTAGAATAAATATGTATTATATTCAGTACTAAAATATGTTATTAAGTTATAGACAATAAAAACTTTAAAATACAATTTTTCGAGATAGCTGTTCGCACTTTCAAGGCGAAATAATTTCTTTCGTTTATCTGCCATCTTCCCTGAGTGTTAGTTGTATGCCATGCCAGTTTCAATGACGCTGGTAGACATATGGATGAATATAAGCTGTAGTTAAAAAGAAATGAGAGAAATTTATTGTATTTTGAGTAATAATAAAAGACAAATTGTTCACATATGTTATGAAGGTATGAGTGCGAATATAGTTAAAAAAATTGCATGCTGTCGCGTCATAAAATGTTACGCAAAATTATTTCGGCCACCACAAATTTTTTCAAGAATCAATCTGCAGTGGCCAGGGAACTTAGTTCAGTTAAACATTATCCATTATTGTAACACATAGTGTTTTATATTAAATGCTTTCTCAATATCTACAAAAAAATATTGGATCGTTTCTATCTTCGAAGTGAATGCTGCAATTATCTGTAACTTCAAGCCAAATGTCATAGGAAATTAAATTAATTTTTTATAATCCTGTAGCTGCAGTTTTTCAGTGTTATTCTTTTGCACCTGTGTGTAAATGTGTGTAATTATATGAAATAGCGTGTCCGGCCAAAATATTTTGAATGCATATATTTATTTTTTTATCTAGGCTCTAGCCGAGTCCAGTACGCTTTAGATGAGTACAATAAAATTTGTTTGAGTTCAATATGGCCGTCTATCTAAATACAAAATGGAAGTTTTATACATTCATTAAAGAATTGGAATATTAAAATATTTAACACAGCCATACATAATTTTTTTTATGTACGTAGAAGAAGTCATTTACAGTAGCATTAACATTACATAGCTAATGGGATCTATGGTAGTGCCAAAGACTTCTTCAGACATGGCAACGGCGAAGCCANTGACTACAGACATTAAAAAATGAAGTCGGCATATTATTTGTCATTAAACACGTTGAAAATATTTCTTGGGGAAAGGACGCAAAAATAATGACATAACACAGAAGTGTTGGTAAATTACTGTTACTCAATTTTTTTAAATGGCAGATATCATAATGGGCTGAACGAAAGTTTTGTGAGAAATAAACTTTACAGTGATATATATTATATTATTTGATAACAAGAACACCCCGGCAGAGAAAGAGGCTTGCTTCATTCTACTCCAAGTATAAACGCATTTATTTTATAAAAAATATTACATTCTTAAAAAATATAATATTTTAACTAAAGTGTCAAATATCACGCTTCACAATACTAAAAGTAATATAAAAATAAACTTTCAAAATAAGTAAAAATAGTTTAATATTTATTTGCTCTGTAATACATTCCTCAACTAAATAATATAATTGTNGTAATACATTCCTCAACTAAATAATATAATTGTAAAGAATATATGATTAAGGACATCCCTGCAACTATTATACGTAATAATTGAAGATAATTAGTTTCCTTTAAAATTATAACAACATTTAATTTAGAATATTTTAATTAGAATAAATATGTATTATATTCAGTACTAAAATATGTTATTAAATTATAGACAATAAAAACTTTAAAATACAATTTTTCGAGATAGCTGTTCCCACTTTCAAGGCGAAATAATTTCTTTCGTTTATCTGCCATCTTCCCTGAGTGTTAGTTGTATGCCATGCCAGTTTCAATGACGCTGGTAGACATATGGATGAATATAAGCTGTAGTTAAAAACAAATGAGAGAAATTTATTGTATTTTGAGTAATAATAAAAGACAAATTGTTCACATATGTTATGAAGGTATGAGTGCGAATATAGTTAAAAAATTGCATGCTGTCGCGTCATAAAATGTTACGAAAAATTATTTCGGCCACCACAAATTTTTTCAAGAATCAATCTGCAGTGGCCAGGGAACTTAGTTCAGTTAAACATTATCCATTATTGTAACACATAGTGTTTTATATTAAATGCTTTCTCAATATCTACAAAAAAATATTGGATCGTTTCTATCTTCGAAGTGAATGCTGCAATTATCTGTAACTTCAAGCCAAATGTCATAGGAAATTAAATTAATTTTTTATAATCCTGTAGCTGCAGTTTTTCAGTGTTATTCTTTTGCACCTGTGTGTAAATGTGTGTAATTATATGAAATAGCGTGTCCGGCCAAAATATTTCGAATGCGTATATTAATTTTTTTATCTAGGCTCTAGCCGAGTCCAGTACACTTTAGATGAGTACAATAAAATTTGTTTGAGTTCAATATGGCCGTCTATCTAAATACAAAATGGAAGTTTTATACATTCATTAAAGAATTGGAATATTAAAATATTTAACACAACCATACATAATTTTTTTTATGTACGTAGAAGAAGTCATTTACAATAGCATTAACATTACATAGCTAATGGGATCTATGGTAGTGCCAAAGACTTCTTCAGACATGGCAACGGCGAAGCCANTAGCATTAACATTACATAGCTAATGGGATCTATGGTAGTGCCAAAGACTTCTTCAGACATGGCAACGGCGAAGCCATCGACTTCTACGGGAGTGGTACCAGCAGTGCCATCGACTTCTTCGTGCATGACAACGACAGTGCCATCGACTTCTTCGTATGGCTCACCTACAGCAGTGCTGCAATCGATGAATTTTTCAAAACTTGGTTGCTGTTACTGGGAGAAGATATTTGCTTACAGCCAAGGTGCAAGGAAGTATTAAAGGACTACTTGTGTGAAGGGGCCTTACTGTCCTATGCAGCAATGTGCCAAGTGAAAACGCCTGTTCAAACGAGGTGATAAACTGAAGAGGTATATCTAGAACTGTAAAGATAGAGATCCTGCAGCTAAGAAACGCCCTGTTCTAGCTGCTAGCAAAAAAAATATCCCATATATTCTACTTTAAACACTCAGCATTCAAGGGGACTTTAAAATATTATAAGATTGGGAATAACTTTGTAGTTACAAAAAATATATGTACATGCCTTGACCACATTAAGCAAAGAATAATCAATCAATTAACGGAAGAAGTCGAAGAAAGTCCCAATAGAATATAATGTTTTGTTGGAGTGTACCTACGAAAAGCCACAACCTTTGGATGAAGCCATTAGTCGACGAGCATTCAAGACTGCGAACGTAGCGCTGTACAATTCTGATAGCATTCCAGGGGCTGTATAAACCTTGAAAGAAAAACTTCGTCGTAAAGAAGAAGTATATGGCTAACGTTTCTGGTTAGATGCTAGCTAGAATAGACTGTTTTTAGCTGCGTATAAATAGATTATATTTACTACATGAAAAAAGAGCATGCTGCTGTAAAGAAACTACGTGAATGGTATGGAGAATGCGAGGACTCTGCTTTTATTTTGTAGTCTGAAGTATTTAAATATATAAATATGATTTCAATGAAAAAATGTTTTTTATCTCCCTGGTGTCGATGTACCTTGCTCTAGCATGCCTACTTCCCTGATATAGAGAATATAATAGTTTTTGTTTTATATATGTTTTTAAATGACGGTACTCTAGTTGAACACGATTAAAAAAAGAAATTTTATTTCAAAATATAATGATATGAAAGTCGGTACTTAATTGTTTCTTCGGTTTTTGGGAATTTTTGGGTTCAAGGTCAAAGGTCACTTGTGTAAAGCTAAAATGTTAAGGTCAAGGTCACCGACATCCAACATGGTGTTTAAAATTGCTGACATAACCAAGATGGCTGATTGTCAGTTCTGACTCTGAACCCTGGGCCCTGTGTATGGATTTGGCATACATATGCCTATAAAACCAATATAGCCACCACTGCTATGCCCTCGAAAACGATCTCCCCAAATTCTTCTGATGGATCGAAAAGGGCCTTTCGGGGGATCGTTTTTGCTACTGGGGTATCGGTTGATTTTGAGGGAAAAAACGGGGAATTTTGAGAAAACAAAGATAAATTTTTTATAAAAAAACTGTAAATTTTGAGGGGAAATAGTCAATTTTAAGAAAAAGGAAATTTTTTAGGGAAAGATGGCCTCCGGGGGACCAGAATGACGGAGCATGTACAGCTCCAACGTTCCGATCACCCACACCCTTTGCCCCAACTTCTCTATTTTCTACTACTCTATATTTACTTTACTATGTGTTGTAGTGAGTAATCATAAGTAATTGTCTCCGGGCAAAAATCACACATAAAAGTAAGACAGAAAATTTTAAAAACACTGATTTTNAGTAATCATAAGTAATTGTCTCCGGGCAAAAATCACACATAAAAGTAAGACAGAAAATTTTAAAAACACTGATTTCGAACCTTTTCAGTGATTGGCGAATACCTAGAGTGATTTCGTTTTCAAGAAAGAAATGGAGTGTAGTGGAGATATTCGGTTGGCTATAAGAGCGATGTCTTGAGAGCCGATGAGTGTGAAGCTAGGCGAGTACAGAGCAGTGCCGGGATGCAAGGGTAGAGTAAAAGGGAAATCCCCGAGAAAACCCGCTTGTCAGTGGCATCGTCCGGCACGTTTTCCAGTGCGAATATCCAGGAGTTACCCCACCAGGAATCAAGCCCGATTCGCTTTGGTGAGAGGCGAATAGTCTGACACTACACCACCACTGCCCCTAGAAAGAAATGCTTTCAGAACCCACTGTAATTAGTACGTTAGCAGAGTGTGGGGTGGTAGGATTAAGGACGCTTCTTGAGGAGAGGTTTGGACAGCTCTTAACATCACGGTCTTGAGAGGACTCTTCTTGAATTACCCGTAATTATATTTTAAGGTGCGCTTCAAATGACAGTCCTGTGTCTGGATTACAGTGGCAGTTATAGACATTAATTTTAATTGAATCCATATTTAATATTCTGGATGTTTATGGCATGAAATTCTTGCTGGTGGGAGGCATACTAAAATTTTTCAAAAACTATTACTCTGCTAGAACTATTGTCACAATACATTTAAACGCTATTACCGTGGCATTTGAGCTGAATGGCAGCCATATTATTTTCCGTTTCCTGTGCTCTGCAATTCTGTTTGGAATGGCCTAGTTGAAATTCACTGACGCTTTTGCTGTATTCGTAATACTGCAACATAACTCTTGGCCTGTAGTTGGCAAGACAGAAAGCATATTTAATTTTCCTTTAGTGGTGGTATTCTCTATTGTGTTCGCCGTCTTCCAAATTATTTAGAAGACACATATTCTATTGTGTTTTTTTCTTACAATAATTTCGAACGAAAAACATCTTGACTTGAACGAGACCACGACCTACTCTCTTAAAGTAGAAAACATTCTAAAAATAAAAAATATCGTAAAATAAAAAAAGTTTTAAAAATTATGGTGTGGTAAAGAAGGCATTTGTGATAAGTTAAAACTCAAAGAAAGAAGAAAAAAATGTAATTATGTAATAACATTTCCTTGGCAGTGTGTTTTTTGGTTGGCGTATAAAATTATCTTAGCTGACAGTCATGACCTTATACTTAAAAATATCTGAAAATTGTAATATTGACGTTTCCATGATGTACTAAATAAAAGAAACGGTCTTAATACTACACAAAACATATTTTTGACAGTTAGAATACCTAACCAACTATTAAAAAAAGGGAAGCAGTTATTCCCACTTTGGCACTCTACTTCGATGGCGGTCATCATGCATATAACAAATCGAGACCATAAATTGCATTTTGAATTTCAGGCTGAAAATGGGGAAAAATAAGATATTTTCAAAACGATTCTGAAAAATGAAACTATTATGCAAGAAAAACTTAATAATTAACTGATTTCGTGTAGAATTTTTGAAAAAAAAAACTAATGAGCCTACTTTTCTCTACTCTAATTGAGTGCAAAATTAGGTGGGAATAGATTGAGTGGTTTCCGAGTTAAGGCACAACAGCTCCATCTTAATACATGGTTCTATCTTCGTAAATGGCGGATAAAAATATCAAGTATTAGAACAGTCGATGTTTTCACAGATACTGCCTATATATTGAAGTTTAACTGAAATAATTAGAGAAATTTGCCATTCTTACCTAAATTATATGCATGATTAAAGTTGCAGATACGTGAGTACCTACTAATAAATTTAGATGGACTACAAAATTATAAATTGTAGCTTTACTTTGGTGCTAATGGGTTGATTATTTCCCGAAATATGACATAAATATATTTCTTTCATGTAGCACTATATTTAAATGTGTCAGAGAAAATAGTCTCCGTGGAGACATCTTTTAGGGTTGTAATAGATTCTAGATACTTCCAGCTTACCATGTTTGGTCAAAATTTGTGAAACAATATGGTGGATAAAGCAAATTAATTTTAGTATTTAAATAACAGCCATTTAGAAAATAAGTGGGTCGTCCATTTAAATCGCATATGTGTACTTACCATATATCAGTATTACTTATGTGACAAATTCTGCAGGAAACGGCATAAACGTCCCCAAGATATAACTTAAAATATTGTTTTTTTATATCATACTATTTTCGAAAATAGTGGATTAATAACAATATCCATCTCAATAAAATTATTCCATGATGTACTGTCAACTTACTTAATTTGTTTTAAATCTGTGAAATGATCGCTAAGATAAAATTTAACTATAAATAATAAGAAAATCGACATTTAGAAAATAAGCAACTGGCGTGGTTGAAAACCAAAACGTGGGGTATCTTTACTAAGTATTATATGCGCCTTAATTTGGTGAAATTCGGGTTATGGTTTCAAAAGTTTTTAGGGGGCGAGATTAGTAAACATGTAAAAAGCAATACAAAGTATTTAATTAAATAACATTGACATGCAAACACATGGATAAAAACTGCCATTAAATTTTCTGTGCCACATCGTCAGACAAATGACCACCAGCACAATCACCACCACTTTCAACAAAATCCACAACACTAACCCCACCATTACAATCAGCACCCCCATAACAACCAAAATATTTACTGTCACCAACATAAACAGCACTGCCCTCTCCACCACCATCAGCTCCATCATCACTATCACCTCCATCACCACTATCACATACATCACCACTATATCCTCCATCGCCGCCACCATCATATCCACCACCATCACCAACCCACGATACCATCATCACCACCACCAAAATTACCACCCTCACCCACATCATCACCACCAACACCATCATCACCATCACTCCTATCACCACCACCATCACCACTTTATCAGCACCACCAAAATCACCAAATTCGTTATTGTCACCACCATCACTATTATTACAAACAGAACCAAACGCCAGCACAACAACCAACACTCCCATCAAAATCAATACTATCACCAAAATAACCACCATAAGCGACACCACCATCACCATCCCCACTATCGCCACCACACTATTTTCACTTTCAGCACCATCACCACTACCATTAAAATCCCAACTATTATGCCCACCACCAACATCACCAACAAAACCAGTGGCATCACAACCAGCCCCACCTCGACCATAATCACCAAAATCATATCGACCACCATACAAACCACCACTATCCAAACCACCACCATCACAACCATTACCACTAAAAACACCACCATCACTACAATTTTCACAATCACCATCACCACCATCATCACTACCACCATCTGAACGACCACAATCACCACCTCAATTTCATCACCACTTACACCAATATCACTACCGTCCCTTACCACTTCATTAGGGGTCGTGCCCACGAAACTTCGCAGGAATATCATGCGCGGGTGAATCTGGCCATGTGCACATAAAGATGTCTACGTAACCTGCAGTCGAAACCTACAGTCGATGTAAGACGCAGTAGCCAAACCCACGGTCTATGTAACATGCGGTGGCTGAAACCTCTGGTTCCGCATGATGTTTGTTGCAAGCAAATCAGGAGAAAAGTAATAAAACTGAGGGATAACCGGGAAATTCTTGCACACCTTTCGAGAAAGGATGTGAAAAAAACCACAAAAAAGTTTTCGTGAGCAAAAACAAATTTACAAAAAATTCTACCTACCCCTGAAAAGTAGAAATAAAATCGTGCAGTTAAGGTGAGTTTTACGAACTATGATGCAGTGGGAAAGTTCTAAGGTTAAGGATCACGGCAAATTTGAATGCTATAGGTCAAACCGTTTCAGAAATATTTTGAATCGGAAATTGAAGCCCTTATAAACTCAACATTTAGGAATGTCCTTAGTCTGCTATTCTCACTTAAAATATGTCATGATGCCAAATTTCAAGTTCCTAGGTCGAAGCTTAGAAAACAGAAAGCGATCAAATGCAGGAAGCATAAACACATCCTCCCTACCTGAATGCTGTATTGTCCTAGGGTTTCGTGAGGGTATTTCGGGCGAGGGTGTGTTTAAAAGGAGGGGAATGGTTTAAAAAAAAAATTGGTGTTCTACGAAATTTGTTAAGGGTAATATGGGAATAGGATTTAAATGTAGCATTTTATTTTTCAAGAGTAAATTTCGGTACCTGCGGGACATAATAGTGAACCACATTAAAGAAGATAAATATATGTAAAATGAGCATGACCCAGGAAACTTTTAGAAAACACTCAAGAATGGAAGGGGAAGAACCCACGAATGAATTTTCGAGTGAACAGATTTAGAATAATACCCACCCCTTACGAATTTGAAAAAAGCTAAAATAAAAATAGCCAGAGGGACCCGTCCCCTTAATGGTTTAACGTTGTTGGCCCCCTGAGCATGTCTACCGATTTCTGTTGATTTAGCTTAGACCATTTGTAAAATATACCAATTTGGAAATTCCACCCTCTTAAGATGAGTACTGCAATACACTGTAAGACGATGGGAGATAATGTGTTCAAGGAGTGTGCAAAATTAGAATACTCTAGGACAAACCGTTTCCGAAATATTGAGATACTAAAATAACTATCCAAAAAAATTCAAAATTTTCAAAACTCCTTAGGTTTGGTGAAACTACCCCTTACAAAACACCCCGGTGCCATACTGCAACTCCCTAGCACGAACAGCACAGAAACAATACGCCAACAAATATCGGACGCAGCAAAATATACAACCTGTGTCAAACAATCTCACCGGTCAAGGGGAGGGGGGTGGTAGGGATGCGGAATAAAAATAAAAATGGCGTGAAAAGGTACTGAGTGGGGGTGGCGTCCCCACAACTTTAAAATGGGGTTTCTGCGCGTTCGCAAACTTTGCATTTTTCAGCGTCAAACTTTCGTTCATCATTAATATATAGACATAGGGGCCATGCCTACGAAATTCCACGGAATAATTCGGCGCGAGTGAATCAAGTGACATGTGCAAGAAGATGTCGACCTTATCAGAAGAAGAAGAACCCATGACTGACGTAACACGCAAAATAACCCACAGTCGATGTAGCACGTAGTACCAGAACCAACAGTTACTAAAACTGCAGTGGCCGACACAGCAGGTTCCACATGCTATTCGCTATAGGTGAATCAAGGAAAAAGTATAAAAAAAATAGCATAAGGGGGAAATTATTACACACAATCCGGGGGAAGAGCCAATAAAAAAAATTTAGGGGCGCAAAGACAAATGTAGAGAAACTTCTCTGAACTTCGAAAAAAAATTTTAAAACGTTCAAGTTGTCTATTTACCTTCTTAATAACAAAAAAATTGGCGGAATTCTGATCATACCTACCAATTCCCATTCTCGTAACTCAAACCATGTAGAAGATATAGGGGTTTGAAATTTGACCCCTCCTTAAAATCATACAATTAAGTTGATGTCAAGAGTACACCATAAAGCAACAAAAAAGGGAACGTGTCGAATTAGAATTCCACAGATAAAATCACTTTGGATATATCGGGGATCGAAAATTAAACGTCCTTAAAAACTCAAAATATTGTAAAATACCTAGTCTGTGAGAAACTCCCCCTTAAAAATGTCACAGTGAACATGTCAAGTTCTTCGGCCGAAAAGTATGGAAACAGCGACCAATAAAATATAAGAAGCAAAAAAACATTCCTCCGTTTTAATGCTGTTTCATTCTATCGTTTCGGGTGGAAAGGGAGTGGAGGAAGGTGGGTTATAAGAAGAATGGGGAAGGGTTTACAAAAAAATTTTGCATTCCACGAAAGTTGTTAAGGGTAATGTGGGACTGGGCATTAAAAGCAGTAGTTTTTCGAAGCACACTTTTAGGTTCCCAATGGCCACGAAAACAGGAAAACTTTGAAGAAGTGGAAAAAGTACGAAAATGAGCATTTACCTAGGAATTCCTTACACATCACTCGATAATGGTTAGAGATTAACACATTAGATAAGTTTCGCTGAGCAGGGAGCCCATTTTAAAAAATCTCTCACCCAAAAAAAAATTGAAAAAAAAATCTTTACAGGTGCCCACCATCTTTATGGCTTAAAGTTTTCGAGCCCCTGAGCATGCGCACCGAGTTTCGTCGCCGTGGCTCAAGTAGTATAGGAGAAATATCAATTTTTAATTCGATCCCCTTTATGGCACAGTTAAAACTGTTGAATTACATTCTTTAAATAATAAAAAAATACCTTGTTCCCTTAAACATAACTTTTTTAATTATCTTCACTTTTCACAGCATATAGTAACATTCAAACACTAAAACCGCAAAAAAAAAAAAAAAAAAAAAAAAAAAAAAAAAAAAAAAAAAAAAAAAAAAAAANATTGAATAATTGTTAACACGAAGAACTTCCATTCTTTTATACAAACTTAGAAGTCTTGATTTGTGAATTGGTTTAGTCATCACATCTGCCACTTGATGCTCAATTGCTACTATTCTGATGCCAATTTCGCCTTCAGTTACAAGTTATCTCTCAAAGAAATGCCGAGTATTTATGTATTTAGTTCGACGATGGTACTCTCGGTTCTGCGCAAGTCTGATAGCTGCCTCGTTGTCTACCTGCAGCTCTGGAAGTCTTGCCAGTTCTACTATTCCTGTGAACAGACGCTTAAGCGAAGCCAGCACTCTTGTGGCTTAACTAGCTGCAATCACCTCTGCTTCAATCGTAGAGAGTGCTACTGATGTTTGCCTTTGACCCAACAAGGAGATAGCTCCACCTTCATGGATAGAAACTGCTCCTGTTGTAGATCTTCCAGTCGTCTGATAACCTCCTAGGTTTGCATCACTGTAGCTCTGTATGATCCTTCTTTTGTAGTTCCTCCTGTACATGATGCCATAGTCCATTGTACCTCTGATGTATCTCAATATTCTTACCAAAACTATGTGTTTATGTTTTGGGCTTTCCTATGTACGAGATGCTACTCCAACTGCATGAGCGATGTCAGACCTTGCTCATGTCATAAAGTACATCAAAGTACCCACTACTTGCTTCTATGGAAATTTACTTTTATCAATGCTTATCATGTTGTCTTCGTTTACTTTTCCTGATTGCGAATTCTCATTGACTATCGGTGTGGCAACTGGTTTACATTCAATCATCCCGAATTTACCTAAGATCTTGACAGCATGTTTCTTCTGGCTAATCTTAATGGATTTATCTTCTAGTGAAATGATTTCGAGCCCTAGGAAGTACGATGCGGGTTTTTCTGTGACCTTAAACTCGCATTGTAAATTTGCCATAAACTCATTAAGTTCATTCAAATCTGTACCAACCACAAGTCCCTCATCAAAATACAGGGCAATTATAATTTTTGTACAACCCTCACTTCTTATTAACAAACAGAGATCGGCATCACTAACTTTAAAACATTGTATCTCTAGCAAGCTACCACATTTTTGTTCCAACAACAGGGAGCCTGCTTCACACCATAGATGCTTTTGTAAAGTCTGCATACTCGACCTGAGTCATAGTTATATCCTTCAGGCTGCTCCATGTAGATTTCCCGGTCGTGTTCACCATACAGGAATACAGTCGAGACATCGAATTGTCTTAAAGACGTACCTCGACTCGCCGCTATACTCAGCAATGACCGGATATTATCTGAACGAAATGGGCTAAATGCTTGGTCATAGTCATAACCTTTTCATTTGGAGTAACCTTTGGTGACTAGTCTTACCTTGTACCTCTGCACTGAACCATCAAGATTTGTCTTCATTCATAATACCCATTTGCATGGAATAGCTTTCTTCCCTTTTTGTAACATTTCCAGAGTCCAGGTTTTATTTTCTTACAATGATTTCATGTCACTTGCCATAATTTCTTCCCCTTGCTTCTTACTATGTGTTTCCATAGCTTATTTATTATAAGAACATGGTTCCTTAAGTTCTGTCACATCATAAATTGTTGCCATCACATACTCACGAATTCTTGTGGGATGATGAATATTTAAACGATCACGTAGCTCCGTCCTTTCATATGACATTTCAATGTTTACCCTATCGTCCTCTTTCCTATTATTGTGGCCCAGGTCTTGCTCTCTTGCTTTCCGTATTTTTTTAATGGCTTTGGATTTTTCTTCTGGTAAGTCTTCGTCGATTTCGCTTTCATTCTTTAGTTCTCTAAGATTTCCTATGGTAGTACTTTTACCAGTTAATGGTTTCTCTTTACACACACACTTGTGATTGAATCAATCAGTTATTTTCTTTGCACCATATTATGTAGCCATCATCTCCTTCATATCCAGTTAGAATACTTTTCTCAGCCTTCTTGTCAAATTGCCTTCACAGCTGCACTGGAATACGAGTATAGCAAGCGGAACCAATAAAAACTAGGTGTTCAATTTAAAATTTCCTTTCCACATATTTCTTGGTTTGACTACCGTGTATTTCATGATAAAGATGTAGCATGTTTTCTTCAGATACAGTGGCACTTGCTTCATGTGTGGACATTTTTAGCAAATTTTCGAAACAGTCACCATATATATTTCAAGTTATAATCAACTTCAGATTTCCATTTATACGAAAACAGCACTTCTCAATAGTAGAAATTAATTCACTATCTGCATTTCTATCTTGCGCAGCTGAAACTGAAAATAGATTTATACTTTTCTTAGGAACATACCGAATACAGTAGAGTTGTATTTTCTCGATCTGCCCATTATCATAACATTATTTTATAATTGTGCCCTTACCTACAGCTTCAACATAGATTTCATCGCCTTTTTTTTGACATTGTGTGGGATTTATAACCTTTCAAAATATGCAAACACATAATTCTGATTCGTAACATGATTACTGGCTCCATTATCTACATACCAAATATCTTTATCACTGCTACTAGACCATAGGCATACAGTTGCGGTCATGAGAGATATGCTAACCTTGGCTGCGTATACATTATTATAAGGTTCAGGTGGTTTTCCATCTGCTTTCCACTTTCGACATTTTATAACTGTGTTCAACTTCTATAGAGTAACAACAAATAATATTGACTTGACAACTCTTTATTAATCTACATATGTTGATTTATTTTTAGCTATCTTCATATTTACAGCCAAAGTCTCGTGGCATGACTCAGTGCTCTTTATTTTTAAATCTTTTTGAAAGCACAATACTGATTAATGAGATTTTCAACAGTAATTTTGTTTTTATTTATTAACATCCAACTTGATTTTAAAGAAATAATTCTTCTGGCAAAGTGTCCAGAATTTCGCAAACCAATCAGATACTTGGAAGCTCACATTGACACCTTTTATTCGTAGTCAATTCTTTAGACAACGAATTTCACAAATTTTTCAATTTTGACATATGTGTAGCTACATCACAACTACTTTCTTTCTTAAAACTGAAAAACTCTAAGCAGATGTTACATATTTTAATTTCACATGTTTCATGAAACAGTCTGTGAAGTTTCAACCACACTTCACGAGTTGCTAAAAATTTCATTACTTTCTCCAGAGTCTCTTCAGTCATATGTGTAGTAAGAACTAGCATCGGAAAGTTTGAATTTGTTTAAATTAATATTATACAATTTTACCTCCTATTGTTAAACCTTTGGGCCTGGGACGTCTGGTCTGGTTAAAATTCCTTCGATGATTTACATTGCCACTGATGCGCCTCGGAAGACCGCACATACTTTGTATTTCCATTTTGATTAGCTAGACCTACATTCCAAAAGTTCGGTATTAAATATTGTATTTTCCAAACTTATGAATTTCCAGATGACTTGTGTTCCAAATACTTACTACACAGAAAACGCATCTAGGCAAAAAACCTGTTGAATTAAATTCTTAAAATAATAAAGAATCTGGCTTGTTCCCTTTGACATTACTTTTTTTAATCTATTCAATTTTCTTTTCTTTAACAACATAGAGTACCTTTTAAACACTAAATAAAACAAACAAGGTATTTAAAATTAGAATAAGAATTATTATATAAATAAATGACATGATCATATCATATCATAATCAATGAAGAGGTCGGTGGTATACATATACACGGAAGAGCCAAAAAAACTGGTATAGGCGTGCGCATGCAAATAACAGAGGTATGGAACCAATCAGAGTAACACGATGCGGTTGGCAGCTAGATCGGTTACTGCTAAACGTGGTGTTATAGTCGGCGCACGAGAGATGGGACATAGCATCTCCTAGGTAGCTGTAACATTTGGATGTTCGTGTACGACCATTTCATTAGTGTACCATGAATATCGGGAATCCGGTAAAACATCACATCTTCGACATCGCTGAGGCCGGAAAAAGATCGTCAACGAACGGGACAAACAACGACTGACGAGAATCATTAAACGTGACAGACTTGCAACCCTTTCTTAAATTGGCGCAGATTGGATTTGCGGACTACCCTGCAGGATTCATGGTGTGAATTACCTCCTGCATACCTTCAGACATTAGTCGAGTCCATACCACGTCGTATTGTGGCACATCTGCGTGCTCGGGGGGCCCTACACGATATTAGGCAGGTTTACCAGTTTTTTTGGCTCTTCAGTGTAAGATGGGAACTGATGGACATAATCATGCAACATTTAATTGTTGTTAGTTGAACTGTTTCGGAGATTTAGGAATCGAAAAATATACCCTCCTTTAGAAAAAATCCAAAATAGTCAAAATTATAGGCCGGGCAAAACTTTTTCTTAAGGGATCCCACGATGCCAAATCGCCAGTACCTAGCACGAATTGAGCGAAAACGAAGCGCAAACAAATATCGGAAGTTGCAAAACATACCTCCTACATGAAGTTATCTCCTCCGAGGTGGATTGGGGAGGAGGTTGGGAGGAGCGATATAAAGACAAAGGAAGGGAATAGGGATTTGGGGGGAGGAGGGTTAGCATCCGTCCAGCCCTTGAGGAGAGGATGCTGCATGTCACAAAACTTAGCATTTTTCGGTGTCAAACTTTCATTCTTCATTAGTATATAGAACCGAAATAACCATTTTTGTCACAATCGTCACCGCCACAATTATTACCACTGAAATAACCATCACGACCTCAATCAACTCTACCATTACTGCCACCCTCGCCACCACCATCGCTGCCATCTTAACCATCATCACCACCTTCATCATCACCATTTTCCACAACATCACCACCATTTTACACATCATAACTACCTTCACCATGACCACCACCTTCACTATCAACCCGCCCACCTTCACCATCACCATTACCATCACTTTCACTATTATCACCAATTCACCAGTACGACCACAACAACAACCACCAAAACCCTCACCCCAACCATCACCACCATCACCATAATCTCCATCATCACCATCAGCGCCACCATAATTATCACTATCTCTCCACCAACACTACCATAATAACCAGCACCACCATCATCACAACCAGCTTCACCCCATCATCACCACGATCCCCATGACCACCATCACCACCACTATCATGACCACAATCACCACCATCACCAACACTATCACAACCACATTCACCACTATCATTGCCACAATCACCACCATCACAATCATCTTCACCACTAGCATGGCCACAAACACCACCATCACCATATTCACCACCATTACCACCATCAAAACTACCACCATTACCACCAACAAAACCACCACCATTACCGCCATAAAAACCACCCCCATTACTGCTATAAAAACCACAACCATTATCACCACCACTGCCACTACGATCACGATAACCACTACCCAAAATTAAAATATTCATTTGGTGGTGCTTAATATTAAACTCACCTGTGAAAGTCATTCTCGTATGTTACACATTGCATGTTATTGGTATCGGATTCCTTGAGACAAAAATGTAAATATCGTAAACTGGCGGCCATATTACGTACTCAATTTCGTACGTTCTCATGTTTTTTGTAAGAATAGTATTTAATTGTAAGTGAACTTAAAAATTAAATCAGAAAAGTTAATATTTTAATGGGGTTTAAAAATTTCACTGTTATCTAAAATAACATTTTTAGTAAATGTGTATTATTATTTTGATAGTAGTAAATTTACTTAATAACAAGCTCGAATATATAGAGAGCAGAGACTGTTGGCTTTTCTTTTACGTTTTTTGACTATCCCCATGTTGTTACAATCTTCCAAAAACTGTATTTTCAATTATAAAAAATGTAAATAGACTGCTACGATGATTATAAACCACTACAAAGAAAATACGCTTTCACTTTACAAAAATAAGAAAACGAGAAAATAAAAAACCTATAAAGACCAATTAAAGGTGCAATAATGAAATACAAGTAAAATATATAACATTTATGTGGTGACCTACCACTTGCACTCCAGGTTTAACTCACAGCCGAAATAGCGTATACTTTAAACGCGGTTTAAGTAAAATCGTGTAATTTACTCGAGCATTGTTTTAACACAAATGGGGAAATTTCTAACCTAAAGGGAAACATCAAGGCAGTTTTAAGTACTGCAGATTATATGAATTCAAGAAAATTAAGCTAGGAACAGGTATTTGATTCGCAGTAGAGGGAACTTACAAAACATACTTAGGCCTAATTTACGTAAAATATTAACACTTTTAAAAAGCCTCATTTAGCATTATATGTCTAGCAAAATTGTGATGGGAAAAAGTTCTACAAATTTCGTAACAAAAATTTTTGTGATTTTTTTCTAAGAATATTATTGGCAGACGTTTACCTTATCTAAACAGTCAACTTATTTCTTTATGCCGGAGAAGAAGATACGAATGCATTGTATTTACAAGTTGTGAGTTTTGACTGTAAACATATGATAGCGTATTTGAAACCTCCTTCGGACCTAGTAACTGCAAAAATTTAAATTGTAAAATTTTCTAGTTATCTGTTAATTTAAAGGTACAAAAGTATTTATCAGAAAACCAAATTATACACTAATAAATACAAATAGCACTATTAAATTGAGTGAAAACCTTACAAATTTCAGCATCAGTCTAAAACACGAATTCAAGCAAATGTTATGTTTCAAGGAAAATATTTTCAAATAGCAGGAAGAATGAGGTATCTTGAATGAAGTACATGAGAAACTGCGGTTATCATCGACGGTAAGAAGATTGTTGAAAGAGGTTTTTTTTGGAGCAATAAAGTATAGAGTAAAATAATGAAAGAGGTTTAAAGTATTGCAACAAATGACCTGAAGTAAAACGCAAGTAAGCCTATGAAAATGATAATTTACCAACAGATAATTTGGGAACATGGTGCAAATTAGTTTGACTTTGATCATGCCAATCATAAAAAGCTGTGAGCTATTGTATACAATGACAAGCAATTAGCAAATAAAGAGAACAAAGTTTACAACCAAGGCCTTTAAAAATCAATTCAAGCTCAAATAATTAAGAATACCGCAATCTTCTACGCCCTAGTTTAAGTATTATAATCGTTCTTAATTTGAAAATATTTAAATTTTGATAATATAAAAATCTTTAAGCAAAATGGGGTGCCGATGATGTGGCGAGGCTGGTGAGGGGAAGGAGGTTTTGAATTGTATGGGGGAGGGGGGGTTAAAAACGTAATGACCCATAATACAGGTGAACTTTATTCTAAAGATATTGATAGTTTTATACTGACTTTACTAGTACTTGGTATTTCTCGAAAGAATATATTGTTGTTTTGCAATTTAATATTAGTACATAACATTTTATAAAATAAAATAAAAAATCATATGCAGACGTATTATTGTGCCCTGTTAAATATTTTGATTCTACATTAAAAAAAGAACTCGATCACTCTTGAATATTCCACAATACAACATATTTTTATGGAGACATAACAGTTAGTTATAGATATTGTCCTGTAGATACATGCAATCACAAGCTGAAATGTATTATTATGTTTATTTTGTGGGTTTATTTAGTTGTGTTTAGTGTAAGTTTTTATCTTTAATTTTATTATATATAAGTTTATAGGTACATATTGTACATAAGTAAAATATATAAGTAATATATTTAAAATAAATATATAATAATTTAATATTAATATTACAACTTAAAAATAGGGGTAGTAATAAAGTTTGATAAAAAAAATTATAATATATATGAAGGCGTCGGTAAGAATGAGCTGTGCAGATAATAAATGCGTAACTGGCGTTTGAAGGAAACGTGTTTCAGAAATTCACTTCTTGTCAGAGCTCTATGACGGAATGATTTCATTTCTATAAATTTATAACTTGTGAAACAGCAATGAAGCAGTTCATTCAAAATATTTGAGAAACAGACGTAAAAGGTCATGATTGATTTTTTTTTCACGCGAATTTGAACATTTTTATTGGCACTTTGTAAAATGGTTTACGCAAGAAAATGCATTTTGACGCCCAGAAAAATGATTTTGTACCGTAAATCAAGCTAGGCGACTGAGCATTTTGACAGTTTTGCAATTTATTCTTTGAACGTACAAAACACGCTCAAATTTTTTAGGGCTCATTATTTTTCCTAACAATTGAAAATTTTACATGTTTAGAGAATTTAACTTGAAAAATATTTGCGCACTAAAATCCTCACTATGTCAAAAATCGCATTCGTGAAAGTGAAAAAATTAACGTATTATGAAGTCATAATGAGGATTTAATATAAATTTTCTTTCAATTCTTACCCTTTAACAGACAAAATACCTGAGCAGTGGGGCATAATAATTAAACGAGATAGAACACCAGCTATATTAAGTGACCATGTGAGTGCATTTCTGCAAATAGCTCCCAGTTGGCTGTCAAATTTTGTGTGGTGGATTGGTATCATTTGAGCCAATGCGAATTTTTTATATTTCCTTAAATACAAATATATTACTTCTCCATTTTTGAGTTGCGCCTCCTAGTAGCATCAGCGACCATGCAGTGTTGTCGGAGGAAACGTGCTCTGAAATTGTCTCTATATTGAATCACATTTATGACACGGGGAACCTATGAAAGTTATAAGAAATGGAAGTTTTTATATGTAAAAATATCTTTATGTCCTGCAAATATACGCATAGGTATAATATCTGGTTTAATAAGATGATAATATAAGCAAGATCAGTTTTTAATAACATCCAGCCAAAAGAAAACCTAAAAAAAATAAATGTGGTTTGGATATAAGGCATGTAAAAATGTGATAAAAGTAAAGACTTTAAAAATTCATGTCCTGCATGGCCCAATAGGTGCACTTTTTAAGCGACTCTCATAAAATTACACATAAAGTTATTGGGTGTCTAAACCTGAGGTCAATAAAACAGCAAACAAATGCCCGGGTACAGTTTAGTTTTTACAGCGATACACTAATAAATAAATTAGGAAAAGAAAATTACAGCATTATATGATAGAAAATTAGTACACTACTACCATATATAACATACACATATATACACATAACGCCTGTCTCCCAATGGGTGGGTAGAGATTATGGACCTCCATTAACCACGATCCTTACATATCTACCTCCTTCGCTTTATCCACATTTATACATTTAAACATTAATGCATCTCAGCGTATTCCATAAAAGCACGCTGGCGGCAATCTTTTTTCCCAACTTGATTCACTAATACCGTTAATGCTCAGTTTTTGTAAGTGCAAGGGAAATTTTTAACACACAAATCTTCCTCGATAAATGCAGATCATAACAGTAAAAACCGCATCTTAATCCGTTCAGTGGTCCTCGAAATTAGCGCAGTCATACAAACAGACAGACGCACGCCAGGTACTTATTTTATACAATGTAATGTTATGGAAATACATGAATATAATTCAGATGAATCTTACGTGATTCATTCTGGTCAACTTAAGGAAAATTAAAAAATTTAATTTAATTTGGAAATTTTTTTTTGGTCATTACTGCTATATGTTTGAAATAAAGTGGGGAATATCTGTTTGTGATTTAGTTTAATTGGCGAAAACAATATTTAGGGAATTACAAGCTACTTAAAAATAAATTAATAATCAAGTTCTTTAATTCAAGTTCTCATCTTGGCTAATATGCTTATCACAGTTCTATTCCCCATTAATTTTAATGTAAAATTATCCACCATTCCCCAAAAGGAAAACATATAAGATGTTTTATTTAGTCTGACAAATAAAAACATCTTTACCATTTCAATAAATAAATGTTTTTTACGCGAAAGAAATTCAATTTTTACAAACAAGCTGCCAGGACTATGACTTTTGAAAAACAAAAAACCCGGTGGTTTAACTACTTCATATAATTTACAATGGCATTAACAATCGCAGAGCTGTTTTGTGTGTCGGAANTAAATTCAATTGTTACAAACAAGCTACCAGGACTATGACTTTTGAAAAAAAAAAACCCGGTGGTTTAACTACTTCATATAATTTACAATGGCATTAACAATCGCAGAGCTGTTTTGTGTGTCGGAATAAACAGAGAAAATATAACATAAATGAACAGACGCCAAATAAAATATCCAAAATCAGCTCTTTTCAAAAAATGTATACATCAAATTTACAGAACAAGCCAAAAGGCGTTGCGCATTTCAGTCGCACACATAGATACAACGAACAATTTTTTGTTCCGTACAGTGCTAATAAATGCTGTTCACGGTAAACTGAGCACATTTGAAAGCCCTGCTCAAAATATACTTGTATGCTCCATGCGTATTCATCCACCATATATGAAATTAACATTGCCAAAGGGCCTGATCACTTTATTCATGCGTCGGTATATTAAAACATTGAGATTATTAGAATGATAAATATTTTACAAATTGGCGAATTTATAAACATATGTGCATTGAAAAACAGAAAGCAAGATAAATCATCTCAGTACTCACAAATGTTTATCTTAGCACTTTAAACTGAACATGAAGACATGGAACTACTTTCTCTTCGTCACCTTACTGGGCACATGCTGGTCAGTGTATCCGTTGAAATACACGCAGGTAGGAGCAGTACTATTTTATTTTTCGAAGTTTGGTGTAGGAAGTGCTCAATTAACAGCGAACAGCCTTTATCAGTTAGAAGAGTATGTAGTGTGATAGTTGAGAGGTTCAGGTCAGCGCTTAGCAGCGAGGTCTTGAAAACCGGCGAGGGTGAAATAAGGCGAAGATGTATCAGCAGCGGAATGCAAGGCGGAGGAAACCCCCACCGGCCAACGGCAACGTCCACCCCGTTCCCCACGCGCGAACATGCGGATGACCCCGCCGGGAATCGATCGTGGTTCGCCTTAGTAGGAGGTGAGTGGTGTGACTACTTCAACAACATATGCCTGTGCTTCGTGCTATTATCAGCAGGTGTTCATGAGACTACGGTGTACAGCAAAATACTCTAACCCCACTCAGCGTCACGCGCCTACTTCCTATGCAACTTATCCTACACGTATGATCGGCGCGATGTTTTTTCCCAGGCGTTGTACGCCGAAACTTTGAACACATTTACTTGACATTTAAAAAAAATTCCGGATATAAGAGTACATGGCTTTTGTGTTACAATTGGCCCAAAGAAACAATGTCTGGAGTTTGGGAACTGTGTTTTAGAACAATCTGTATAATTTCAGTTGCGAATGATACTTCCCACACGTGAGGTATTGACNAGTTTGGGAACTGTGTTTTAGAACAATCTGTATAATTTCAGTTGCGAATGATACTTCCCACACGTGAGGTATTGATTGACCTTATTGGACCCTGTTTGCTGCTGTTCACAGCGCAGACCATCAAAGCCAGTCCTTGTGCAAAGTCCCAGANATTGACCTTATTGGACCCTGTTTGCTGCTGTTCACAGCGCAGACCATCAAAGCCAGTCCTTGTGCAAAGTCCCAGATATTGGACGCTGTAGAGTGTTTACAGAGTCACAAAGGAGGCTGACACCGTAGCAACCTTGCTCTATTCATCGTGTCACCCGCGCAGTGTATTCCAGAGTAACAGTCTTTCTATTATACAATGCATGAATATTAGCCATGATGTTTATATATAAACATGATTACTAATACCCGTATACTGTATGCACTAGGTGTTTCAATATTATAGGTACAACCTGTAGGGCGCGTAGAGAACAATGAAATAGCGAAAAAAGTCTTAATTAACATAGGTCCGGAAACCAATCGTTTTCGAGATGTGACGTAAGCACATGTGAAACCATAGCATAATTACAATATCGCTCATGCCTTATGTTCCAGGTAGCAGATAGTGGCGTGCACTCATATAATAATTTGAAGCAGTTTTTGTGGTTTAACACACATTTTCTTACAAAAAGTTGGCTGACATCCGTTTCACGTATGGACGGGCTAATGACACCCCAAGGAGGGCAGCACGATTGTACCAAGAAGTTTTCCCTCGTGGAAGACAGCCAGACAGCCGAGTTTTCACGATTTTCCATCATTTGTGAAGGAATGCGTTGTGTTACGATCGCTGCCTCCCGTGTCCTACCTAGGTTCGAGGATGCCAATCAGCTATGCCCATAAGAAGTTGGTAGATACTGACTCATACCATGATTACAAAATGACATGGGTAGAAAGGTCACTACTCGCATGATGGGCTTAGTTTTGTCTCATATTTATGCCAGTATTATGATTTAAAAATTCAGATTAGCACACAACTGNCTCGCATGATGGGCTTAGTTTTGTCTCATATTTATGCCAGTATTATGATTTAAAAATTCAGATTAGCACACAACTCGAGCAAATCGAGCAGGTTAAGAAATTAAATATTTTATGATACTGAAAACGCGTGAGAATTCAACTTGAAGAGAGGAAACTGGAAATGTAGTACAGAATAAAATGAATTTGTGAATATAATCGTCTAAAAATTAGTATTTATATTGTGGAAACTTGCTTGAATAATTAGCAATTGGCAAGGACATGCAATTCGCCTTGAAGAAACGCAGCCTATAATATCTAACATGCTATAATATTGTCACTGAGATATTGTAAAATATAGGTATAAACAATATGTATGTTAAAATTAAAGAGAGACCTTACAGGGTTCTACAATAATCTGTGTGAAATTTCAGTGTGAAATGAGATCATTTAATTGGGTTAATTAAAATAAATATATATATACATATAGATTTGTTACCTATTGAAATAAACAAAATTAAAAAAATGATTACTAGCCTCTCTGTGGTTTAGTACATATGGGTTCGCTCTTAGTTTAAAAAAGAATTTTTACCTTNATGCAATTCGCCTTGAAGAAACGCAGCCTATAATATCTAACATGCTATAATATTGTCACTGAGATATTGTAAAATTTAGGTATAAACAATATGTATGTTAAAATTAAAGAGAGACCTTACAGGGTTCTACAATAATCTGTGTGAAATTTCAGTGTGAAATGAGATCATTTAATTGGGTTAATTAAAATAAATATATATATATATATATACATATAGATTTGTTACCTATTGAAATAAACAAAATAAAAAAAATGATTACTAGCCTCTCTGTGGTTTAGTACATATGGGTTCGCTCTTAGTTTAAAAAAGAATTTTTACCTTNAAAAAAATGATTACTAGCCTCTCTGTGGTTTAGTACATATGGGTTCGCTCTTAGTTTAAAAAAGAATTTTTACCTTCAAGTAACATTAGTTTCCGAAATAAAATAACGACTTTATAAAACCGATTAATATAATAATCAAAAGTTACAAATCACATACATTTTATATACATACACTGCCGAATAAAATAAGAATTTTAAATATTGATTTAATTAAAAATATTTAGGGCCTATAAAACCAATAAAGCCACCGGATCGCACAAACGGATGGGCATGCACATGGAGTTAGCAGAGGCCGCGGTGCTATAGTGGTCAGATAAATCGCCTCCCACCAAGGCGAACTGGGTTCGATTCCCAGTGGTCTCGCTCCCAGATTTTTGCATGTGGTAATCGTGCCGGACGATGCCATTGGTTGGCGGTTTTTCTCGGGAATATCCCGTTTCCCGGCCTTGAATTACGGCGCTGCTCCATACTCACCTCACTTCATTCTCATCATCGGCTCTCAAGATCTCGATGTGAATAGCCTCCCAAATCTCTCCACTCTACTCCATACAGGGTTAGTGGTCTTAATTTCTGGGCACCTTCGGGTAGATTCAGATTCGGCAATCCCCAGTCGCAGTGGAAGGATAGTCCTCCCAGGCTAATAATACCAACAACTCATAAGTCGAGCTGAATCAAGCGAGCCTCATGAGCCTCACTGCCCCATTAAAAATATATTAGACTCAAACTCACTTTTATACACTACTCACCTGACTTTTTAACAATTTTTTTTATTTGTGTACAAAATCTTGCGGGTACAGATTAAATATTTCCTGAGACATTTAAAACATACACAATTCTGTTGATAATATATACCAAAAACAAGTATAATTAGCGCATTACTTAGGAATATTTTACTTAGCAAAGCTATAACTAGTAGAGAAATGTAATGTCTCTACTTGGCTCGATTGCGTTGTGTAAATATTCACTCACCCGTCATTTTGAAAATAGTGGCTTATCTGTTTGATTCCGGAAATTTAATTATATATTTTATAATGTTGAAACTATATTAAAATTGGTAAAAAATTGTTGAACAATTTTTGAAAAATAACATGTAATCTTTAAAAAAAACTCTTTCTTCTAAAATGGTGGACGCAAGAGGTTATTTATGCCCCCAATAATCTGAATATAAATGTGCTGACAGCATACCAAGTTTGTTTCCTATCTAGTTGATAACCGCTTACCCTTAAACACATGATGCCACCATTTTTCAAATAATATTTTAAAACTTTTAAAATTCTTATCGTCATTTTAGCACTATTAACACGCCACATTTTCTGGTACTTGCTAAGTCATCCCCGATATATATTAAACAGGCTTACGAACATATTTTCAGGCGACAATATTCCAGACTGGCAGGCGGAAGAGGATATAAACAAGCAAATTAAATGGATAACTTAGTCTTAGAATAAAGTTTGGTTTTTACTGGCTTTAAAAAGGTTGACATATAACAATCATACACGAAATTTGAAAAGTTATCATTATAAAAATTAGCAATTCCCTGTTCTTAAAAACATTCTAAGACAGGCGACCTTAGTTTAATAGGCTAGTGTTTGTATTCTATTAAGAGCGGAATAATTATTTCAGGGACACAGCCAGATCGGTCACCATGTAAACTTTTCGTATTTAAATAAAATAGGCAAGAANCGGAATAATTATTTCAGGGACACAGCCAGATCGGTCACCATGTAAACTTTTCGTATTTAAATAAAATAGGCAAGAGGTGGCTACATATTTCGTAAATTTCACATAATGGTGGTATATCTATACCAATTGTGAGTTAAATGATTTCAATTTACCTCTGAATTAATAATTATTATAATGTTATCTTGTCATATTCGGTAAGTACTTCAAAAATAATATTTAANCGGAATAATTATTTCAGGGACACAGCCAGATCGGTCACCATGTAAACTTTTCGTATTTAAATAAAATAGGCAAGAAGTGGCTACATATTTCGTAAATTTCACATAATGGTGGTATATCTATACCAATTGTGAGTTAAATGATTACAATTTACCTCTGAATTAATAATTATTATAATGTTATCTTGTCATATTCGGTAAGTACTTCAAAAATAATATTTAAGAAAGAAATGCTACAAAGAGAGAGGAGAGAAAGAAATAGAGAGAGAGAAATTGCGTATATATGTTTATATATATATGTATGGCAGTTGTTGTATTAACAAAAATAAATCAAGCATAGTTAATCTACTGTTATTGTAACTACAAGATTACATTAATTTATGAATGCAAAGAAAACATATCCGGGGAATCAGTACCTATGTACTGTTCACGATAAAGTGAGCACTTTTGAAATCAACCTTTGAAAAAAACACTACCCATAACTACATATACTTCGCAGTGCAGATTGGCATGCGGGCTCCCAATTAAGTTGGCAGCGAAAGATTTCAAATAGTCCTAAGACTCGCTGTTGTATCGCGAGCGTACTGTTTAAATTTATGTCCAGTGCGGTTGGTGTTTCATTTATTATTTACATTAGAAGACGACTTTGAATATAATAAACACATTTATTTGACTAACAATTTCATGATTTCACTTCTACGGAACATGAATAAAGTGATCAAGCCCATAGTAATCTTAAATTTACATATGGTGGAAGGATACAGATTATTCAGTACAGTAAATCCTAAGCAGCTCTTTCAAAATTGCTGAGTTTACCGTGAAAAGCCTTTAACAATGATATTATTATAAAAAGACTTAGTAAAATATTATGGATAAAAAAAAACTTTACAAAATATATTATGAAATAAGAAAAAATTCATGTGTGTTTTTAAAAGTAAAGTATTAAAATTTATTTTTTGTTTCATTTTATTAAATTATGATGGAATTCGTTCATTACATGTGACCAGGAGTAATTGTAAATATAAAATGTTATATTTCTGTCTCTGAGATTATCATTTTTAATGTTCTGAAATACACAAAAAACTAATTGCATCTTTTGGTTGTTATGGAAACGCAGAACTTCATCTGAAGCCAGTATAGTGATATTAAAAACGAGAAATTTATTTCGCTCTTATTTGACTGGCTTTTATTTGACATGAAACAGGAACATATTCTAAGTAGCTAACACTTTTAAAGGTATATTCAAAAAATAAAATATATATTTTGCAAAAACAATTATTTAAATAGTGGTTTTGGGGATTTTTTTCACAAATGATGAATTTGAGATCAATACGCCATCCTTTTTCTTAATTGTTCGATTTAATGCTGTTTTAAACTTCAAGCGACTTATTTTAGTTTTTTGCCACTATTATTATGTGCGTGTGTGTTTTGATATTATATATTTCATGTTCTATAAAACAATTAAATACCATTTTTATACCACACGAAATTTCACTGTTGTACTGAAAACATAAGAAAAGAACATTATTTTACCCCAACTGAGCTAGCCAACAAACAAGTAAAAGGTTTAATAGTTATTTCAAGTATCTGAAAGAGTACCCCTTTGTTAGTAATATAAATTTTGGTTCGTGGAAGGAAGCAGTGTATTAATTGATACATTTTTTTCGGTTAAATTATTCTCTGCATACACCTCCGAATTCTGCTGATGGTATAATAATTAGCAGTAAATTTTAGTTTTCATATATTGAAAGAACTTATCTAAAGTATCAAAAAGTCCTTCGTGCAATATGAGCATTACACTTTACCTAAGGAATGTGGTCGTTCTTTTTTAAAAAGTATTTACAACTGTGGTATTGAGTATTTATCTCCCAGAAACAAACACAGCAATTTTGTACACAAACTCAATAATTATCACTTTAGAAAAAAATAAGAGAATTTACACAAACACATTTTTTGGTGATTTTACATTTTTTTGGTGTAATTTGTATAACTAGAGGACATGCAATTTTATTCAAATATTCTTAAGAATCCAGAAAGTAGTGCAAGTTTTTATTTAAAAAAATAAAAATTATGTGTGCCTTTATAAATATAGTGTGGATGTTAATTTACACATTTTGAATTCTGCACAAAAACACAGCCACTACCAATATGAAAATTCAAAATTGTGTATTTTTATTGTTACACTCTGGTTGTGTAAGCACTTGATACAAGTGTAGTTGTATATCCTCCACTGCACAATTGTACAAGAAACATGTATATGTAAGCTTGCATTACATCTTGGAGTATCTTGAGCGCATGGTTACACATACGGATCTTAAGTGTAATTTTATAAAACTAGTACAATTTTGGCAATTTTATACCAATATTCCTAGAATTCCACAGAGAACTGCAAGAATTTGTTTAAAACCCACGAATTTATTGCTTATTTTATATTAATTCATAACTTAAAAATATACCATTAGAGAAATGTGCAAAAATTGCCGTACTTTAAATAAAAACTATTTTCGATATTTCTATACGTTTTATATGCAATTGACGACAAATATTGTAGTGCATAACATATTTTAGCTGTTGGGACTAGAACTACTTCAATTTTCATTTGTCTGTTCAAAATGGAAACTTAACTCCCACTGATGGAATCTGATTGCTGTTTGCGTATAAATACTATCTATTCTTCATTTAAAGTCAATTTATTGCTATCCACATTTTGAAGATACTTTTTTATAACTCTGTTATCTTCCTTGTTACAGAACGGAGAATATTAATGTAAAAACTGTAAAAGTAGGCATATATTGTTTCTAAATTAGCATGACGCAGTTGTAAAATGCCTTATACTGACGGTAAAATTTCGCTAAAACAGTGAAAAAATATAGAGAAACTACGTATTTGCAATTACAAAAAATGCGTGATTTCATTTTTGAGTTAGATAAAAACACACATACACTGTGGTGAAATTTCAATTGCGATGCCTGTGTAATATTAATTGCCGTGGATAAGATACACGAATGTTACAGTTTGTTTCCTGCTATACAGTGATGGTAATTTAAAACATTCTATGTAAAGTTTGTAGTACTGTGTACATTATATTTGTACTATTTTTCAAAATACATTTACCTGGCATAGGTGTAAAAATATACCGACTTTGGTGGAGATTCTGCTGCCGCATACATTCGTGTAAATTACACATATTTTTCGCAATTGTGTAAGATGTAGAAGGATAATCTGCTATCTGACTCTTCTTTCTATGATGAGATTGAGACAGGTACAGCGATATAAAATAATGTATTTCCAAGAAATCTAAACGGGTTTAAGCTTCAAGCATTTTAATGTTTCATTAATCTTTTTGGAAAATGATTGCTAAAGTTGCGATGTAAACAGTGAGTGTTTTTGAAGTTAGCAAATGTTCTCTGGAATCGTCAAGATAATCTTAGGCATTTTTAAAAGTTTCAATATTTAATCTGTTAAATGTCACCGTACACCGCTAGTGTTTAAAATAGTTTACCATTTTTTTTTCAAATTGGCTTATCACTAGTCGCTTTGACTGATCAGTATTCGGACAGATGTTCTAATTAAATAACATAATTTGGAGGCACGCATATACTTTATTCTGTTTATAATTAAAAAAACAGAGTTTAATTCGTAATTCATAATTCAACGCACTTTTTAACTTTGCCAAATTTAATAACCGAGCGACTTTTGCATGCTTTTTTCTTGAGATTTTCCCGGATAAGTTTATTTGTGTTTACTAGGAAATTATCATCACCGTATTGGACCTGTTAACGTTTTCTGAAAACTATATTGAATCAGTAGTAGAGAGTATTCCCTTTTCCTTTTCCACAGATTTTAATATTCAATACAACCTCTTGATTGGTTTTAATTTATTTTGATAATTTTTTACAATGCCATATTTTAAAAATATTTAGGAACTTTTTCGACTTATGCTTTGTGCTCGCTAATACCTATGTTTCAATGGTAGTAGAATTTCTGAAGTAGGAACAAAGACTTCACTCTCTTTCCTATATTTGTGTCTGCAGTATGCATACGTACGTATATCCTTAATAGCAGATTGTGAATTCGCAATATATGAAAGGAAAATCGATTCTTTTGTATATTCAACATGAACATTACCAACAATCAGTTTATTTTCACGCCAGGTTTGATATATGTGTATACTTTCGGCACAGAGTATTAATTGGTAATAGATTTTTACTGGTTCTACTCCACTCTTTCTCAAATGGTTTACCGTAGCTTACATTTAAATATATATAAACTATTAGCTATTTTTCATGTCGTACTACTAGTTAGAATTTATTTTTATTTTCACACGCTCTATGCATCAATAATATAAAAGGGAAACCAGACTCTCTAATTCACATTAAGCGTAATGAAATTTCTAATATCAGAAATTGTTACTTCCTGTCACAACATCCAAAGAGATAGCGGTGTTTACCGTCCACCACCACTGCAATGATTTGACAGCCTGCAAGTTCAAATTCATTCATTCAGACTCGCTTGGCAACAAGACAAAACCAGATACCAACACTAAAGCCATGAAAGGTAAGCAATACTCGCTGACGGTTTTAGTAAAGTAACAAACAAAAATAATTTCTGAATATTTATTTAAAAATCTAGTCTATCTGCAATTTAATCTCAATAGTTTAATATGTGAGAGCTAAGAGAGATTTGGGTGACTCTTAACAACGAATTAATATGTAGTTACGTTTAAAATACAAATACAATAAGTTTAATATTCTTATGAGATCCCAACTTCAGAATTTGTAACCATATCGAAATCTCTAAAAAAAATGTTTATAAAATGATGTTTAAATTAAAAATAAAATTTATTTTGGGCCTCTGCCAAAATATGTTACGTCCTTACAATCTGATCACGTTTATGAAACTACAAAATAATGAGAACTGGGAAATTATTTTTGTTTTGGTTTTGATTCCTTATGTATTGGGAATACTTAAAAGTAGAACGAATTGTAAAATTTATTGTTCGTAGTAAAGTATAAAATATTACACACTACACACAAAAAATGCTCTGTCAACAGATATGAAAACATCAAAGATAGAGAATCCCACAGAAGGAATTAATTAAGTACTCGCTAAACGATAAATTGTAAACTAACAACGTGAACAGTGGGTGTGTGTGTTTGTGTGTAGACGAGTGTGTAGTTTTTCAAAACTCCAGACGAAAGCCGCAACACTGACAGCTTGTTGTTTCATAAAAAAAAAGGAAGCAATGCGAGACTAATTTAAGGATATCGAAAGGCAAATATGAGCAATACTTTTACACATACTTTTGCCTGAACACATCTCTTTATTCTGACATTTCATTGGCACACTCTCTGGCGCCACAGTGATTTAAAGTACAATTTTTACAAAGTGACATAAACATTGCTGTACATATTTCTGGTTTACCGACTTTGGTAGCTCAGCTGTAATACAGCATAATTGCATACGAGGAGACCCATGTTCGATTCCCTGTCCCTCCGGCAACCCTGATTTACAATACTATTTTTTTCTTCCAAAATCACTTAAAGTGAATGCCATGATCGTGTCTCAAGAAATTCTATGGCTGCTTACTTCCTTGCTTCTGATTTTCCGAGCTACTTGCGACTTCACTTTCACAGAAACGTTAGGATAAACTTAAAAATTATATGTTTGTATTCGGGCCTACATTTTTTATTTTTACGAAGATCAGTTAATGTACTATTAACTGTCTTAAGTTATTCATATGTATGACACACGCCTTCAAATGTGAAGTTGCAATTCAAGACTAATCCCAATACTGTTGGAACTATTTAAGGTTAGAGACTGAGTGTCTTAGGTAAAGTGTGTTTGAACGAATAACTGCGAAAGTACAAAAACTGTCTCTGTCGTAAAATTGTTTCGTAGGAAAAATTGGAATTGTTTACTTTCTTTCACCAACAGAAAATCGTGAATTACTAAGCAGCATGTCGGACTTAACGTAAACTATCACCTGTTATATATATATATTTTTTTTAAGAATTTGGCCGTAGGTTTACTGGAAAGGTAAAAAGATGCGTTTCAATTCTATTCGCAAGTAGATCTTCTTACGTGCACTGAAGTAAGCCCATTGTGTGACACACATGCGACTCTGATGAGACCATAGGCATTTTTTAAGTTGGCAATAACAAACCTCATGCCAGAGGGCACTAAAGCTGCGAGCGAAACACGGGCTGCAGTTGTGCTTTTGGAGTCGTGATATTTACTGTGCAGATGCTGGAATAATCGCTCAAACTATCGTTCCAGATGCAAACCACGTTTCACCTGTCACCTCGATAAGACACTTAGCACGTATTCAATGAGAATACGTGTTATATTAATACATATATATGCGACCAAACGTGAATGCCTTACCACAAAAATTACGCAGCGGAGCTGCTGACAGTGACATGTAAACCCACCCCCAGGAGGCCCGAGGGTAAGAAGGCGAACACCCGGAGAAAACAGATGAATCTTCTAGTGAAAATTGCAATGAGATTCATCAAAAAGATATTTATGTTGACGGCACAGACGTAGCGAAACACGACACTTGTACCCGTGAAAGTTACAGGCCAGGAAAACGTTTTTATCAACAGGGGATCTAAACCTGGAGACGTTTCTGTAAGTTGACATTATTTGATTGAAAAAAATTAATCCCATGGAAACGTATAAAGACACCTTTAACAGCTGATAATGTTGAAGCAAAGTGTTTGAGAGGGAATACACGCATATGTCGTACGAGAGATGACAGTAAGGCTGAGACAGTGACATACCGGGTTTCAGTGAAAAGAAAAAGATGACGACGTCATAGCAAAAATGTGGGAAATGTGGTGTAAAAAGTGGCGGCCTCATCGATTACACGGAAAGTTAGTTGTGTATGGCCAGTATTGCTGTACGAGCAGTCAACGTGTTTTGATACGAGTATAAGTTACTAGTTGTTCAGTCACTATGCGTATGTCGACATTGTCGCAGTCGGTATAAACAATGGGAAATTATCGTAAAACACATAACAAGTAGGAGGCTGTGTAAGAATAAATAGGCAATGTGGAAAAAAATCATTAGTCATAATACGTTTACCTAAGAAACGACACGAAATGATGTTGAAGGTATTAAATGCTAAACATAAATAACGTTTTTCCAGTAGCGAGATGATTAATTATTAATATGTATGACGGTGTTATCGTTAATCTTTAAACTATTGAAGTCCTGGCTTGAGTTCACCAATGTAACTGTATGATTATGCTTCTGGTGGGAACAAAATGTAACATTATGAAACCAAGCAGTTCTAGAATGTTAACTATAGCCAGCTGGGTGTCGTTTCTTGCTTACATAAAATATTATTGGACGATTGAAGCTTTCCAAACGAGTGAAATTTTGACAAATTAAAGACCTGAACAACTGAAAGAAATCTTCTTTTATATCTGATAATTTCTCGGATGGGCACACTTTAGATATAGATGAGAAGAATCCTACATTAAAGGTGGAAAGAGAATAATTGTATTTGTCTGGTCTTCTTAGACATACAGTGCAATACTGAAAATCAAATTACCAGGAAAGTCTTATAAGAATAATTTTTCCGATAAATGTGTAAATATGCGCATACGAAGGAAGGGAAAAAACTGAACAGAACATGAGAAAAACAAAAATTTTACATACAGTATTTGAAAAATACGTAGATAATTTAAGTTCATATAATGCATACAATTGCGATTTTAGTTATTTAATTAGCCTGCACAACAAAGTATAAAGAAAAAAAAAACGTGGCAGTTTTCCAAGATTATATGCAAAAAAATTTTTTGGCAATACGAGACACTTGGCCTATCTATTTTCTGAAGGTTTCCTTTATCTGGCACCAGTCAATCGATCCTAACTTCGACGGTTTTGTAATTTTTTTAAATCTAAGTTCATATTTGAAATCAGCGTATGCTCAGTGAAGGGATGTGTAGCTGATCTTGTTATTTCAAAAGCTAATATTGTGAAAAAAAATAAACCAAGCAATATTCAACGGAAGTATCAACAAGATAAAAGAACTGTGTTCACCGTTAAAAAAGCTTTGATTAACAATATATTTGCGATTGTAGTTGTACTAAAACATAACGATATCGTTCATTATTCAAAGAATTCTTAAGGGCTTCTCCAAAGTAATGTTAATGAAGTATTTTCAATTAAGAAATTAATAATTAGATTAAATTTTAAAGCTTTTACATTTTATAATGGGTGTAATTTTTGAAAGTTAAAAATCGTCGAGTTTTGACAAAGCCTACATATTATTTATATACGTGAATGCAAAGAGAATAAACGGTATGAGGCCGAACAATAGCGACAAACTTCAGGAGGTTATTTCTTGAAGAGGAATGAACAAAAAATAAATTCACATCAACAAATGTCCGAAGATGTACAGAAACACTGTAAAATGCATATAAACAATGCAATTACACCAACTAGACATGGGTTGAAAATCAGAACAAACAAGGCAGGCATGAAATATGAGAAGGAAACCTGTAAGGGTGGAATCATCAGTACGGAGATGGCACCATTGGTCGTCCAATGGAACATTATCCGTATCACACACAGCGGGTTAATGCACAATCTTGGAGCAGTATGGTTAGTGCGTGGACGTGTGTTGGGTTGCACAGTTAAATCGGTCCGTTATTTATTCGACGAACAGGCCAGAATGATTTTCAGATTCAGCCAGGAGAACGGAAATGGTCGAGAGGCTGCAAAGATGCACTAGGCGAGGTACCGTCACATACAGCATCCAACCCATAAGTATTTTGCATCTGTGTTTTGGTGTTTGTGTGAAATGGGGTCCTTTGATAGCACGGGTGACCGCGGATGTCGTGCACATGTTGATAATACTCCAGACACCAAATAAGATGTGTTACAAGGCACTGGCCAGGGTCCAGGTGCAAGCACCAGACAGGTGGCTCACAGAAGGTGTGTTACAAGGCAATGGCTAGGGTCCAGGTGTAAGAACCAGACAAGTGGCTCCCAGAAGGTGTGTTACAAGACACTGTCCAGGGTAAAGGTGCAAGCACCCGACAGGTGGCTCACAGAAGGTGTGTTACAAGGCAATGGCTAGGGTCCAGGTGTAAGAACCAGACAAGTGGCTCCCAGAAGGTGTGTTACAAGACACTGTCCAGGGTAAAGGTGCAAGCACCCGACAGGTGGCTCACAGAAGGTGTGTTACAAGACAATGGCTAGGGTCCAGGTGTAAGAACCAGACAGGTGGCTCCCAGCAGGTGTGTTACAAGACACTGGCCAGGGTAAAGGTGCAAAAACCAGACAGGTGACTCACAGAAGGTGTGTTACAAGACACTGGCTAGGGCCCAGGTGTAAGAACCAGACAGGTGGATCACAGGCATGGTGTAAGCCAAAGGACGGTGTTGTGTATTCTACACGACAACCTATCTATAACGTAGAAAGTCCGCAGGGATTATTGCGCACGGAATTTCCTCCAAGGGAACTGTTTTGTCACTGGATTTTAAAACAGGCCACGGCCATCATGGGATTTTGGTGGTCTATCCTCCTTTCAGACGAGGAAACATTTGGTATGGATGGCATAATAAGTTTCCAAAATCTGTCTTCTGTAGTTTGCAGAGAATTCCCATGGAATTGTTGAATCGTCCTATTAAGAACGGTTTACCATCGATGTTTGGGTGTGGATTNGTTTGCAGAGAATTCCCATGGAATTGTTGAATCGTCCTATTAAGAACGGTTTACCATCGATGTTTGGGTGTGGATTATTGGCAACCACCTACTTGGGCCAGTCATTCTCTCACGACGCCTCAATGGACAGACGTACATATGTGGATTTCCTGCAGAACATTCTGACTCTCATCCTGAAGGAGATACNCACGACGCCTCAATGGACAGACGTACATATGTGGATTTCCTGCAGAACATTCTGACTCTCATCCTGAAGGAGATACCATTTGAGGTACGATGGGTCATGTGGATGGTGCGTGATGGGGCTCCTGCCCATTTTCGAATCAACGTTCACTAATATATCAACACGATTCTCCCCAGGAGAAGTATTGGACGAGAAGGGCCTGTTGCATGTCATCAACCCCTCTGGCTTCTACTTGCGGTGGCACCTGAAAGGTTTCGTGTATGCTGACCTGGTGCCTAATATATAGACACTTGAGCAATGCGTCAATGAAGCATTCGCGTACAAACGGGCACACTGGAACGGGTGCGTGCATTGAGAAGCAGTGCATGCACTTCGAACATTTCCTGTGACATTGCAATAATTACTGTCATGCCATAGCATGCATTTCATATATTGTGACATTGATATTTGCACTTAATTTTGTACTGTAATATTACTCTAATTACAATGCTGTATATTTTACACTGTTTCTGCAATAAATGTGTTAACTAAATTTAAGTATAATTTTCCTGTAAAATAGGGCGGATATATACAGGCCTGTAAAGAATTCGGCCTTGGAGGTACCGTTGAAAAAAAGAGATTAAAGGGCTACAGTTTTTTCTAGAAACTAAATTCTTCAACGTTGTAGGAGCATACATGCAACTCATGCTTTCCATTTTCATACGTAATAAAATAAGGAACACTTAAAGTACATCAAATAAAGACGTTGTTGGTATAGCTTACTAGCATACTTTCTCTTTCATTGATTAAAAAAAACTGCAGATTTTTCAGACTGCAAATGTTAGGCTGCTGGGATAGCAAATTAAGTTCTTTGAACGATAATTATTATAATGGGGTTAAGTACTTGAATAAGCTACTATTTTGGATGTAGTCCATTGTAATCTGAGTATAGGCTTATCTCCGTCTTTATAGTTGATTGAAGACAGAAATAGATTTCCAGTTTCCGAAATCTCTAAATTATTTCGTCTTAGAAAACTCGCTGCGTTTCTGTTGGGTACGTTGCTATTTTTATGCTTGTGTCCTTCCGTTTTCAATATCCAGTTTACTTGTGTGTCCTTCGTAGTGTCTTCCCGGTATTCATTTAATTACTAGTACTGTTATTTACTTTTTAGGGTTTCCTTTGTAATTACTAACCGCTAAGCATAGTNCGGTATTCATTTAATTACTAGTACTGTTATTTACTTTTTAGGGTTTCCTTTGTAATTACTAACCGCTAAGCATAGTTTTTTTATGTTTTTTTTTTGTCACACCCCAGATTTTTGTGTAAAAAAATAAAGCTGTTGGGGGGTTTAATATTTGTTTAGTCAACCAAAGTCAGGTCAGCTACTTTAAAAATAGACCTAAAATCAATGTTAACTGGTACAGTAAGTGAAAAACAAAATGTTGTGATATTGGACTTTGGTAGTTCATTAATTTTTGTAATAAATCTGAAACAAAATCTACGTTGTATACAAAATTCAGCACAATGCTAATACCTCAGAGTAAATTTTTTTTAAATAACTGTAACAAAAGGCAAAGTTCATCGAAATAGATCCAGTGACTCACAAGTTAAAAAAAAGTAGACAAAAATTCATTTATTAATGCAGGAAAATAAATATATTGAAGCAAATAACTTATTTAACGGCCATATTGTAAATGTTGTTTAGGCCTAATTGATCTACTAAATGTAGTGTATGTTCGCTTCTCTGGTTGATATGGCCTGTGTTATAACGTTGAGAGTGTAAATTATATGCTTAGTCATATCTACGACGTATTATTGCAGAGGTGACTGATAATATATATGCTGTTTTAACTCACTGAGTTGTACATATCTCAACAAATATTTTGTTAAAATATATTAAATACATAAAATATATGAACTTTTACGGATATAAAATATTTCTATGGAGTCATTTCGACCTGCCTTATAGAGCGTAATTAAAACGTTGGCCATACATTTGACAAACTAATTATTTTTAGGCATGGTTAACCGTAATAAATGCAGATAACAAATATAAAAAAATTGTATTATACATTTTAAGAACGAATGCCGGTGCATATAACTACTATATTGTATGCTGTACAGCGAAATTCCGGTGAGTGTATAACCATTTCATTAAAAAGTATTTATAAACTATTTAAAAATAAAACTTTTTATAATTTTTAAAGTAACATTGTTTAATACTATATTGAAAAATTATTCATGCGTGTAATTCAAATCGTCAAAAAAAAATTTTTTTTGTGTAAAAGAAGGGAAATGTAATGTACCAAGAAGATACTATTATTTTCGATACGTATTTTCAAACTGCTGTTTATTTGTTTAGGTTCAATTTTAAGGACGCTTGACAAGAGGGTCTAAATTCGTGGGTTCAATTCTTAGCTAAACCAGAGATTTCCAGACGTGGGAAAATTATTCTCCGGGAGTACTATTGTGAAATGTGTTGCCTCGTCATCTTCATCCCACGAAAAGTAATCCTGCTCAGGCCGTTTTGAGTCAACACAGACTCGATTGGATATTACACTGTCATTCAGGGTCTAAGTAAAGTTTTATTGACAATTTTAATCAAAAATTAATATTTCTTGAAGTTTGTTACTTGAAAACCGAAATTATAAGGGGACGAGCATAAACACATACCCACCCAGTGTGAAATATGTTTTCATATGTTTAGTTTCAAGGAAGTGGACTAAAGTAAACATTAATAACATCAATCTGGTAAATGAATTTAAGGTTAATTTAAAATTTAAATTTTTTGTTACAGTGATACCTGAAACAAGTCACAACTTATGACCCAAAATCGTGCACACAATATACTATAGAGTAATCGAACATTTCACAAACTAGGGGATTAGGATCAATACAAGATTTCGGCATAGATTTCAAATTACATTGTTTTTCTTATTTATGATTCTCCTGAGCGTCGTCAAATTCAGAGATAATTTCATTCAGGAAAATAGGCTCACTGTAAAGTTTAACATGCTCTTTTAAACGTTATTTATTTTATGGCGTGAATTAAAACTTATTAAAAATTGTACTATGCAATAAATTGCAAAACTGGAAATTAATTTGTGTGGCTGGTTCTTTTATATATCGCATGATAAAGTATATCTTCTTAAGCTTAATATCAACACATTCGACTAATAATTGTTGCTGGTGTTCATTATAAGTCTGTGTTATATATTATAAATATTTTCGGCAAAATTTAAATAGGTGCTCTGTAACTCTTGAAGATTTTCTTTTATACTTTCAAAATGTAATATGTACTGGACGGATATTACTTATTATTCCATATTTTTTATTTAAATATAAATGTCTTGCCAAAATACTGCAAAATGCTTATAATGCTAAATTAATAATGAGTTTAAGTAGATTCGTCACAGCTCCTTAAGAATGTACAGTTTAAGTGGGTGGGTGATATAAAAAATCGTCTTTGCACGCATTAGGAATTGTATGTCCTAAGGCACACAGAGCTCGGAAGCTCATGCATCTGGCCTACCAGCCAACTTATATTTGTGCTGAATTGAACCAAACGCTAACCATATCTGTCAAGTGGATGATTCTCGTTAAAAATTCAGTTTAATTACTTTAATTAATGCGAATTATGGACTTCCGATTTATAATAATACTCTCAACTCGCTCAGGCTATGCACATCTTAAAATTGAGATTCGTCAAACAATTCTGCACTCTGAATAAGTCGCTGGAGCAGCTGAAGCAGTGTATTTAATATGGATTCAGGCGCCTACAAATAAAAACGACTTTTTCTGCGAACTCTTCCAGCCAGTACCAATAAGAGCAGGACGAAGACTACCTTCCATAACAGCAAACTGGGCTTCACCGAATCGGTCGTGTGGCAGTGACAGAACATTTCTGCTCCCTAAGGTAATTGAAACTTCACATATGAGTTGCACGTCGCTTGGCTACCAGGTAAGACGCACAGTAGACTCGTTTGGAAGCGAACTGTTGCGAACTATTTTTCAAGTAATGGTGAGAGGAACCAGGCTTTTTAAACAAACAGAACTTGAAATCGTTTTTAGTACCTGTACTTGCTGTGAATAGAAACTAATTATAGGTAACTGCCTAACGCCACAAGACAAAGATCTTAAATTATCTTTACATCCAATACATAAATATTTACGCTAGACGTCAATATCAATTCACGAATAAATAAAACTGTTAACCTCGTAAAATTTTTCTTATCCTACTTTAAAGAAACTCCTTAACAGAACATATACATATATATACATTAAAACTTTATTATTACAAATTGTCAGATTATTCTTCTGAAGTTAACACCGGGCTATTAATGGGCTAATACACCGAATAAATTTATTTAAGTGCCAAGAATCGAACTTGTGCCCTCCTATACACTTTCATGACTCCACTCAGCACCAAGCGTGACTTGCTTCACTAGGTGGCACTTTACGAAAACAAATGGACCCAGCCAGTTCTACACATAAAAAAATCACTTTGAATATTTATTAAAAATTATTTATTTTCGGTAGAGCAAAAGCAAANTGTAGAATAAAAGCAAAACTAATATTTGCAGAGTATTTAATATGGAACACCACGAATGTGTAATTAAAATAATGAGCACATAACCTATTAAATATTATCCTGTAATAATCAAAACTATTTTTTGTGAAGTTTTCTTTGTGCTATAACGCTGAAAAATTGAATAAGTTAAGGCTAGAAAATCATCCTTAATAGTGGCAGTCAAATAGTTTTAGGGTTGATCTAACCAAATATATTGGTCAAACAAAATTCTTATGTGACTTTTGCAAGATTCTTGCTATGGGATAAGTAATTAACTGAACTTAAATATTTTTATTATAATTTTAAAAAAGTTGGTTATGTGAACTAAAATAAGTAATCCGATACATTGTAATAAATTTTGGGTTGAACCAAAATACCAACATTTAGTTTTTTTTTTTTTTGTTGTTGCAAGCATAGGAAATTTTACCAATTTAAATAAATTTTTTAGCAACCAACTTGTGTAGTTTCTTGCAGTAGAGGCACTTGATTCTAACGCTCTCAGTTCCGAGTAAGTTAACATATTACGTGAGGTGTCCTGAAATAATAATTTTTTCTTCGGTATTTGGTAAGTGTTTATAATCGAGCATGCGTTCTGAATGTGTCGACAGTGTGTTGCAGACGAGGGCTGCTGTATTGCGCGTGTTCCGGAGAGAGCAGTTAGGGACGGTCCAGCACCCGTCCGACGAGGATGCTGCGACGTCTCGAGCGAGGCCCAGGCCGCAGACCGGACTGACAAGGTGGGCAATGCTGCGCGCCTAATGAGCTCCCGAGGTGTGCAAACTTTGTGCAGAAGAAACTTGTTTCCCTTGCGCAAGCCAGCCAACTGCTGGGGAACACTTTCTTCACGAGCCTGCTGTGCTCACTACTCCAGTACTGCAAATACCTCGCTACNTGCAAACTTTGTGCAGAAGAAACTTGTTTCCCTTGCGCAAGCCAGCCAACTGCTGAGGAACACTTTCTTCACGAGCCTGCTGTGCTCACTACTCCAGTACTGCAAATACCTCGCTACGAAAATTACGCAAATATGTGTAACGTATATGTGTATATATGTATATGGACAAACGTTTTATTCTGACTTTCTCTGAATGTATTTCTCGTATATTCCATTGAATTCAGTAGTTCTGAAACGCAGAATTAATTATGGAACACATGTGATAAGCATTATATATTAATTTTTTCTTAATTAAATAAGACTGATTTTAATTCTTACACCAAAGAAATAATAAACAGAAATATTTTGCAAAGTCCTCCAGAACTCTACTTTCATTTACAATACTACTTTAATTTAAAACACGGTGTTCTTAACTACAAAAATGCTTCTCTATAAGCTTATAAAAAATTTTCTTTCATTTTACAGTAGATCGTAGAAATTGATTTAATAAGTTGCCGTAACTCAGTATTAAAATTAAAAAAAAATTGATAGAAATATCTGTATTTTTATGCTAAAGAAGTGTTACAATTGAATTTCTATAGCCACATTTCCANAGCTATTCATTTAATTACTAGTACTGTTATTTACTTTTTAGGGTTTCCTTTGTAATTACTAACCGCTAAGCATAGCTTTTTCTTTTTTTTTTGTCACACCCCAGATTTTTGTGTAAAACAATAAAGCTGTTGGGGGGTTTAATATTTGTTTAGTCAACCAAAGTCAGGTCAGCTACTTTAAAAATAGACCTAAAATCAATGTTAACTGGTACAGTAAGTGAAAAACAAAATGTTGTGATATTAGACTTTGGTAGTTCATTAATTTTTGTAAGAAATCTGAAACAAAATCTACGTTGTATACAAAATTCAGCACAATGCTAATACCTCACAGTAATTTTTTTTTATAAAATAACTGTAACCAAAGGCAAAGTTCATCGAAATAGATCCAGTGACTCACAAGTTAAAAAAAAGTAGACAAAAATTCATTTATTAATGCAGGAAAATAAATATATTGAAGCAAATAACTTATTTAACGGCCATTTTGTAAATGTTGTTTAGGCCTAATTGATCCACTAAATATAGTGTATGTTCGCTTCTCTGGTTGATATGACCTGTGTTATAACGTTGAGAGTGTAAATTACATGCTTAGTCATATCTACGACGTATTATTGCAGAGGTGACTGATAATATATATGCTCTTTTAACTCACTGAGTTGTACATATCTCAAAAAAATTTTTGTTAAAATATATTAAATACATAAAATATATTAACTTTTACGGATATCAAATATTTCTATGGAGTATTTAGTGTAATTTCGAACTGCCTTATAGAGCGTAATTAAAACGTTGGCCATACATTTGACAAACTAATTATTTTTAGGCATGGTTAACCGTAATAAACGCAGATAACAAATATAAAAAAAATTGTATTATACATTTTAAGAACGAATGCCAGTGCATATAATTACTATATTGTATGATGTACAGCGAAATTCCGGTGTGTGTATAACCATTTCATTAAAAAGTATTTATAAACTATTTAAAAATAAAACTTTTTATAATTTTTAAAGTAACATTGTTTAATACTATATTGCAATATTAATCATGCGTGTAATTCAAATCGTCAAAGAAAATTTTTTTTGTTTAAAAGAAGGGAAATGTAATGTACCAAGAAGATACTATTATTTTCGATACGTATTTTCAAACTACTGTTTATTTGTTTTGGGTTCAATTTTAAGGACGCTTGACAAGAGGGTCTAAATTCGTGGGTTCAATTCTTAGCTAAACCAGAGATTTCCAGACGTGGGAAAATTATTCTCCGGGAGTAGTATTGTGAGTTGTGTTGTCTCGTCATCTTCATCCCACGAAATGTAATCCTGCTCAGACCGTTTTGAGTCAACACAGACTCGATTGGATATTACACTGTCACTCAGGGTCTAAGTAAAGTTTTATTGACAATTTTAATCAAAAATTAATATTTCTTGAAGTTGGTTCCTTGAAAACCAAAATTATAAGGGGACGAGCATAAATACACACCCACCCAGTGTGAAATATGTTTTCATATGTTTAGTTTCAAGGAAGTGGACTAAAGTAAACATTAATAACATCAATCTGGTAAATGAATTTAAGGTTAATTTAAAATTTAAATTTTTTGTTACAGTGATACCTGAAACAAGTCACAACTTAAGACCCAAAACCGTGCACAAAATATACTATAGAGTAATCGAAAATTTCACAAACTACGGGATTAGGATCAATACAAGATTTCGGCATAGATTTCAAATTACATTGTTTTTCTTATTTATGATTCTCCTGAACGTCGTCAAATTCAGAGATAATTTCACTCAGGAAAATAGGCTCACTGTAAAGTTTAACATGCTCTTTTAAACGTTATTTATTTAATGGCGTGAATTGAAACTTATTAAAAATTGTACTATGCAATAAATTGCAAAACTTTAAATTAATTTGTGTGGCTGGTTCTTTTATATATCGTATGATAAAGTATATCTTCTTAAACTTAATATCAACACATTTGACTAATAATTGTTGCTGGTGTTCATTATAAGTCTGCGTTATATATTATAAATATTTTCGAGAAAATTTAAATAGGTGCTCATTAACTCTTGAAGATTTTCTTTTATACTTTCAAAATTTAATATGTACTGGACGGATATTACTTATTATTCCATATTTTTTATTTAAATATGAATGTCTTGCCAAAATACTGCAAAATGCTTATAATGCTAAATTAATAATGAGTTTAAGTAGATTCGTCACAGCTCCTTAAGAATGTACAGTTTAAGTGGGTGGGTGATATAAAAAATCGTCTTTGCACGCATTAGGAATTGTATGTCCTAAGGCACACAGAGCTCGGAAGCTCATGAATCTGGCCTACCAGTCAGCTTGTATTTGTGCTGAATTGAACCAAACGCTAACCACATCTGTCAAGTGGATGATTCTCATTAAAACTTCAGTTTAATTATTTAAGTAATGCGGATTATGGACGTCCGATTTGTAATAATACTTTCACTTCACTCAGGCTATGCACACCTTAAAATTGAGATTCGTCAAAAAATTATGCACTCTGAATAAGTCGCTGGAGCAGCTGAAGCAGTGTATTTAATATGGATTCAGGCACCTACAAATAAAAACGACTTTTTCTGCGAACTCTTCCAGCCAGTACCAATAAGAGCAGGACGAAGACTACCTTCCATAACAGCAAACTGGGCTTCACCGAATCGGTCGTGTGGCAGTCACAGAACATTTCTGCTCCCTAAGGTAATTGAAACTTCGCATATGAGTTGCACGTCGCTTGGCTACCAGGTAAGACGCACAGTAGACTCGTTTGGAAGCGAACTGTCGCGAACTATTTTTCAAGTAATGGTGAGAGGAACCAGGCTTTTTAAACTAACAGAACTTGAAATCGTTTTTAGTACCTGTATTTACTGTGAATAGGAACTAATTATAGTTAACTGCCTAACACCACAAGACAAAGATCTTAAATTATCTTTACATCCAATACATAAATATTTACGCTAGATGTCAATATCATTTCACGAATAAATAAAACTGTAAACCTCGTAAAATTTTTCTTATCCTACTTTAAAGAAACTCCTTAACAGAACATATACATATATATATATATACATTAAAACTTTATTATTACAAATTGTCAGATTATTCTTCTGAAGTTAACACCGGGCTATTAATGGGCTAATACACCGAATAAATTTATTTAAGTGCCAAGAATCGAACCTGTTCCCTCCTATACACTTTCATGACTCCACTCAGCACCAAGCGTGACTTGCTTCACTAGGTGGCACTTTACGAAAACAAATGGACCCAGCCAGTTCTACACATAAAAAAATCACTTTGAATATTTATTAAAAATTATTTATTTTCTGTAGAATAAAAGCAAAACTAATATTTGCAGAGTATTTAATATGGAACACCACGAATGTGTAATTAAAATAATGAGCACATAAACTATTAAATATTATCCTGTAATAATTAAAACTATTTTTTGTGAAGTTTTCTTTGTGCTATAACGCTGAAAAATTGAATAAGTTAAGGCTAGAAAATCATCCTTAATAGTGGCAGTCAAATAGTTTTAGGGTTGATGTAACCAAATATATTGGTCAAACAAAATTCTTATGTGACTTTTGCAAGATTCTTGCTATGGGATAAGTAATTAACTGNATATTGGTCAAACAAAATTCTTATGTGACTTTTGCAAGATTCTTGCTATGGGATAAGTAATTAACTGAACTTAAAAATTTTTATTATAATTTTAAAAAAGTTGGTTATGTGAACTAAAATAAGGAATCCGATACATTGTAATAAATTTTGGGTTGAACCAAAATACCAACATTTTTTTTTTTTTTTTTTTGTTGTTGCAAGCATAGGAAATTTTACCAATTTGAATAAATTTTTTAGCAACCAACTTGTGTAGTTTCTTGCAGTAGAGGCACTTGATTCTAACGCTCTCAGTTCCGAGTAAGTTAACATATTACGTGAGGTGTCCTGAAATAATAATTTTTTCTTCGGTATTTGGTAAGTGTTTATAATCGAGCATGCGTTCTGAATGTGTCGACAGTGTGTTGCAGACGAGGGCTGCTGTATTGCGCGTGTTCCGGAGAGAGCAGTTAGGGACGGTCCAGCACCCGTCCGACGAGGATGCTGCGACGTCTCGAGCGAGGCCCAGGCCGCAGACCGGACTGACAAGGTGGGCAATGCTGCGCGCCTAATGAGCTCCCGAGGTGTGCAAACTTTGTGCAGAAGAAACTTGTTTCCCTTGCGCAAGCCAGCCAACTGCTGGGGAACACTTTCTTCACGAGCCTGCTGTGCTCACTACTCCAGTACTGCAAATACCTCGCTACAAATATTACGCAAATATGTGTTACGTATACGTGTATATATGCATATGGACAAACGTTTTATTCTGACTTTCTCTGAATGTATTTCTCGTATATTCCATTGAATTCAGTAGTTCTGAAACGCAGAATTAATTTGGGAACACATGTGATAAGCATTATATATTAATTTTTTTTAATTAAATAAGACTGATTTTAATTATTACACCAAAGAAATAATAAACAGAAATATTTTGCAAAGTCCTCCAGAACTCTACTTTCATTTACAATACTACTTTAATTTAAAACACGGTGTTCTTAACTACAAAAATGCTTCTCTATAAGCTTATAAAAATTTTTCTTTCATTTTACTGTAGATCGTAGAAATTGATTTAATAAGTTGCCGTAACTCAGTATTAAAATTTAAAAAAAATTGATAGAAATATCTGTATTTTTATGCTAAAGAAGTGTTACAATTGAATTTCTATAGCCACATTTCCAGGATTATCGTAACATAAATAAACCTCTTATTAAGAAATTTTGAAAACTTTAACATTACTTTCATTTTTTTAGAATGGTAATAAATTTTAAATTTTGCTTTGCAAAGCTGAATTTAAATAAACTAAATACCCAGGAAGTGATAAGTCTGTTAAATATTTCTAGTCAAGGAAATCTTTGCTTGTATGCATAAATAGAAGAACGTTAAATGATTTTGTTTTCATCACATTTGGTCTAAATAAGCATCTCACGAACATTATATAAAGATACAAACACTTTTCGCCGGTAAAAAAAAACATTTAATTGCTGTTAAAGACTATCAAATGGTCTTATAGTATTTACACATTAGGGTAACGTTTGTGGTGTACATAATGGGATTAAAGTTTGGTATACCATATTTTCAGTTATATTTATCGAGTATAATTCAGTGAAGAATGAACATACATTTTTGGTAATTTAAAAGGAGTAGAAGCCACATTTATTAGAATGAATATGTCAAAGTTTATTATCTATCACTCTGTGTACCTATACTCTTAACGAGANTAGAAGCCACATTTATTAGAATGAATATGTCAAAGTTTATTATCTATCACTCTGTGTACCTATACTCTTAACGAGAAAGTAATTAAAATATTTAAACACACGCCCAAAGAAAAGGCACACATAACGACTTGAGTGGTACATGAATCTAGGACACCTTACACACTTAGCTAATATTACCCAAATCCGTGATATTATACATTTAATAATGTAAAAAATTGGAATTTTCCTACAGAAGTATTTTTGTATCTACTTTGTAAGATAATACACGTAAATACTTGCGAGTTCACTGTTGGAGTGTGTGTGTGTGTGTGTGTGTGTGTGTATATATATATATATATATATATATATATATATATATATATATATATATGTATTTACCAAAGCACGTCGAAAATGTTTACTACTATAAAAGATGTATAGTTGTATCGACAAAATATTTGCTATTTATTGACTATTTCGTAAACAGAATGTATAGAGAAAGTATTATGTTAGATGATCATGTTTTGTTTTCTTAAATATTAAGAATATCGCGGACTACAACTGTATACGCTATAAAAATATTAAAATCGCTACTTATAACATAAGAATATTATTATGGTAAGCGTATGCTGCGCGAGCGTCCACGGGCTTGAGAAGGGGGCGCGAGGCAATAAAAAAAAANGAATATTATTATGGTAAGCGTATGCTGCGCGAGCGTCCACGGGCTTGAGAAGGGGGCGCGAGGCAATAAAAAAAAAGCGACCGGTATTGGAGGCCTCATCAGCGCGCTCTGTTACGGACGGATGGAACTAAAAATCAAAAGAAANAAAAAAAAGCGACCGGTATTGGAGGCCTCATCAGCGCGCTCTGTTACGGACGGATGGAACTAAAAATCAAAAGAAATACGATAAAGCCGCCGTTCGCACCGGTGACAGCGGCGAGGTGTTTCGTGCTTCACGTAATCAGCTTCAAATGGGATTCTTCACGCATGGCGATTGTTGACTCTCTGCGTTTTTTTTACCAAGATTCTGTTTTCGTTGCGTTATAGGAAGTACACAAAAAATGCCTCATAAAATATACACCAATAAATACGTGGAATAATTTCGGGGAAAAAAAAGTATCTTACAAATTTTAGCAAATTCAAACAAATGGTAGTTAATAAGTTCAGCAACGTTCGGAAATGTCCAAATGTAATCTACTAGAGCCTTGCATTTACGGTTTTTATTTCAAACAGGCCTGTAACTGATAAAATGATTTTGCCTATACAAATTTACGGTTGGAAATAAATAAACGCAATTTTAAAAAAACCTTTACATTTTAATTGCAGAAATTAAAAATTTACTGAGACTTTACAAAAGGATATAATTAAGAAACTATCTTTCAAAAGCGGGAAATAAGCTTTAACTACACACCTGTTTAATTTGTGTCAAGGAAAAATNTAATTAAGAAACTATCTTTCAAAAGCGGGAAATAAGCTTTAACTACACACCTGTTTAATTTGTGTCAAGGAAAAATACATACAAGTTAGTATGTCTAGGAATTACGATTTTCCAAACAAAATTACAAGAAAAGTAATTTTAATCCATTTTAGTTACCGTTTCTTAGGCCAATCAATAAACTTAATATTTAACTTCTAAAAAACTTACAATAAATATATCATATACTAAATCAGAGCTTTTCAGGCTTAATAACACTTTCATTGCTTAAGAATATACCATTTGAGATTTGTTTTATAAATATTTCTGATATTAAAACCTTTTAAAATTTCCCCACATTTAATTATTTATGTTAGCCAGAACAATTAATACTTATGTACTAATTGATAAACTGCTTTGACATAATCGTGAATTCGTGTGGTCCTATCTCCAGGACCTTGCAACACTGTAAACATTTAGTAGCATTGCTGGTATTATTTTGAGAAAAATACAATAGTGTAAGACAAATACATAAGAAATGTTGTGAAAGAAATTCACGTTACGGCATTTATCATGCATCGTAACAACACCCTTAGAAATACGTACTCGGAAAGAGCTATAGAGAATGCATACATTTGTACTTACGTTGTCTAAAAGAATCACATTCATTAGTTAGAATTATTAGAAAATAAAAATATCAAACTTGCGAACCTTTAATGTTCTATAATGTTTGAAATTGTTATTAGTAATTTTTCAGAAACCTTTACCAATACTAAAATCTTCCTTTGGTCAAGTGAGATCAGTCGTAATCCAGTATTTTTTTTCAAATCAGTTGAAAATAAGAAATTTTAAATAAAACCAAAATAACTTTTTAAGGTTTAATCTGTAATTGCAGATTGCCAAGGTTTATTACTAACAATTGATAGATATTCTCATATTTAATGGCGAATGTTGGCGTTTCTTGGACAGCAGGAATTGTAGTTACATATGGGAACTTTCTGCATTGGATTCTTTTACATTTTACACAATGCAGCGGAGAACAAGGATGTGGAAAACTCCTGGCTAAGTTCTCCATAGTGCTAGATTCGGGCAGCAAGGCCACGGGTTTATCACAGAAAAAAATTCAGCGAGTATTTTCAAATGTCTCCCTCATTTAAGTACTCATTTAAACAATAAAGCGAATAGGTATTCATTATAAAAAACACGTAGATACGAGTATTTTTATAAATAAATAAAGAAATATATATGTATATGTATTTATGCATTCGCACTTACAGAGGTATTTTGTGAAGTGAAAGGTGACAATTTATGGCGCTGATTTCCTTACTACATGGAAATTAAATAATCATAAACATGTCCACATTATACGATTGTTTGAGGCGTACATATTTTTATTGCTCCTGGATTATATGGAAAATATTTCTTATGTATTGTGTAAACAACTGCTGCTTGTATCAAGAATTTCTTATTTCTGGGGAAAATGTTAGAAGCATTTCCCGAAATATTTCCTGTTGTCATTGGGAATTTTTTTTCTTTCTATAACATATTGGGTGTCTGCCCCAACGAACATAAAGTTCTACAGAACTCGTTATGAGTTTTCATTTTACTGATAGTATTCTCTAATCGCTACGAATAAAGAGAAGTTACTTTTAGCAACTTTTCTATAAATATTTGCCATAAATATGTTAACACGCATATGTTTCTCGATTCCTATAAAATTGTGCTAATTCAATAACTGTTTCTGGTGAAATCAAATTGGACACACATTATTAAATTTGTTAAGCAATATAATTAAAGACATTAAAAAATATTTCATAGCGCACACGTTGTCCGAAAACTATAATCAGTATTATTATTAACTCTTTATGATAAAAAGTATTCTCGTACTGCTTGCATACACAGAACTAATGCTTCATATAAAACGTATATTTTGTCACGTATCTCAAAACAGAAGTTTTTGAAACCGTAGATTGTTTGTCAATTTTTAAATACTTGAAAAATAGTCAAAACAGCAATTAAAATTAATGTAACACCAAAAGTAGAAATCTTTTTGCAAGGTATATATTTCAAAAAATCATAACGGTNACAGCAATTAAAATTAATGTAACACCAAAAGTAGAAATCTTTTTGCAAGGTATATATTTCAAAAAATCATAACGGACGTGTACTAGAAATGCGTATGAAAACAATCGTTTCAGTCGTAACATAAAATATATGACTCAGATGTTTAAAGTAATATTTAAACAATATTTCTTACTACTTTTTCACATTATATAGTGTTTCTGAGCATATTTAAAAATAAACATTTTCTTCCCGTTTTGTGATTTCAATAAAATTAGCTGAGTTAATCAACTGAAAACAATGCAGGTAGTTTAGTGACAACTTAGAACCGAGCAGTTGTGAATACCCCGAATGACACCGACGTGCGGCAATTTGATATTTATGTACCATTCAATTTCAGTGCAAAAGATAATTTTCTCTAGTGGATAATGTTCTCCGGTACCGAAATAATACTTAAAGGGGTGGAACTGCAGGTAGATAGTAAAAAATGCCCAGTAGTAATAATAATAATATAAATTCTTGCAGTTTTATGAAGCCAGACATGGTTTTAATATTTAATTTCAAGCTAATTAGTCCAATGTTTCGGTAATTTGAGAACAGACATATTTTTACTTTACCTCTGTAATGAATCGCGGAAGTAAAAATGTAACACAATTCTGAAGAACACTTTCGTTTGAAAAAAAAACATACAACTATACACTAAATACGCTTGCTAGATTCTTTCATAGTGTGATGTTATGGAACGATTTTGACAAGTTTGAATATTTCGCTAAGTCCTTTTTACACACAGAATCTAGACTTCTGAATTGAGGTCATTTCTGTTCGAGAAATTGCACATATATAATGTTGTTATGACTTTTCGGAAACTGAAAATTACATTATATAATTTCAAAATTGTGAATTTTACAGAAAAACAGAATTGTGTAAATGTTAGTCCTTTATCCACGTCCAATCGTAAGGAAAATGCTAGATAGAACCGCTTAATTAGTTGAATTTTAAATTACCAACGTATTCTAAATAACTTAATAACTAATGAATTAATCGAATAAATAAATATACAATAAATTAGGCTTGTGAATAATTTAAACTTATTATTTATATTCATACTAGTTTCAAACCTATTGTCGTCATATATTTATTGAACCTAGTCGAATTTAGTAACACCCTCATTATGTCAAAGTTTGAAAGAAAAAAAAAACATTATTATTGTGTATTTCAAAAGAAAAAAAACCAGTTCCATAAAATAATGTAATATTTTACGTACATCATGACAAAAATATACACCCATTCAACTTTTTTTTTTTAAATACCTACACACCTCCATTACTATCATTGCAGCTTATACAATTTAGCGTGTTCACTAAATGCATTGTTTCTACGTGCTTATATAAATTTGAATTTTAACATGCATGTTTATTCATTTGTGAATTAATACTTGGATGTCATAAGATAATATTTCTTCTTTGAAATCTTATTGCGAGCTCTAGGCGTGTTTAGAAACGCTATTTCAGAAAGCAGTCTGAAATATATGTTTGCAGATTTGTAATTCTCGTATGAGATATATGAAAAGTTTGTATTTCACACGAATGAAAGTAATGAAAATTTTACGTAATTTTCGAGGCGGTTTTTACTGTGTCGAGGGGCCACGATGATGTAGTGGATAGATTACTCGCCTCCCACCTATGGGAATCGGATTCGACTCCCGGCGGGGTCGCTCCCGAATTCTCGCATGTGGAAATCGTGCTCTACGATGCCGCTGGCTGGCGGGTTTTCTCTGGGAACTTCCACTTACTGTTTCCTTCGCCCTTGCATTCCGGCGCTGCTTTATACTCGTCTTGTTTCCCTCTCATCGGCTCTTACAAACCCGGTTTCAAAAACCACCCAAATCTCTCTAATCCACTGTGTCGAGAAGGCCGGACCAATGTAGACGCGCACTCTCCATCGATATGATCATGAGCTGATAGTATGTATGAAGTGGTTCGGATTTATTTTTAGCCATGATTTTTCTAGCTTATTTGGTCTATCTGTGTATAACAAATTGGACGTGGAAAAGAAATATTCACTCTTTTTAGGACTTGAGATTTATTGCTTATTATGCTCCACTACAAACTTTTCACTGGCTTGCCTTTATACAGGCTGAGTATAAAAGAATACCCCGAATTCAAAGGTCTATAATATCAAAAACAATCAACCTACAACCTTACTGACAAATCAAATGAACCGTGGAACCATGAAGTTTGTTTACCATACATTCATAAATGTTCAACGTGGCCACCACGAGTGGCCCGAACGACATCTACGCGATAATCAAACTCGTTCCACACTTTTCTCAGCATGTGCGGTGTTACGTTTTGGATGGTGTGACTATTTTAACATGTAACAATACATAGATTTTGGAAAGCTGCGTTTCTCAAAATTTTAATATGACAATGAGCAAGTTCATTCTACAACCAACGATAAGAAATAATGGTTTTATAATATTTTAGATAGTAACTACTGCTTACTAGTCATTACCAACCCTAATATTTGCTCTGCTTCAAATTATAATGTATAATTATAGAAATATTATGTATACACAGAATACACAATTGAAATTAACAGAAAAATATAGATTAAAATTGTATTTAACCATAAAATCAGGTGCTTTAATGTTAATGGAAATATAAAAATAATTTGATGTGAGATTTACTTGAGAAACAACTATATCCCCAGCAGCAACATACGTTGGGCCAACGATTTAAACTTGGTTGGAAAGTTAGGCTGAACGTNAAAAACCACCCAAATCTCTCTAATCTACTGTGTCGAGAAGGCCGGACCAATGTAGACGCGCACTCTCCATCGATATGATCATGAGCTGATAGTATGTATGAAGTGGTTCGGATTTATTTTTAGCCATGATTTTTCTAGCTTATTTGGTCTATCTGTGTATAACAAATTGGACGTGGAAAAGAAATATTCACTCTTTTTAGGACTTGAGATTTATTGCTTATTATGCTCCACTACAAACTTTTCACTGGCTTGCCTTTATACAGGCTGAGTATAAAAGAATACCCCGAATTCAAAGGTCTATAATATCAAAAACAATCAACCTACACNTGCCTTTATACAGGCTGAGTATAAAAGAATACCCCGAATTCAAAGGTCTATAATATCAAAAACAATCAACCTACACCCTTACTGACAAACCAAATGAACCGTGGAACCATGAAGTTTGTTTACCATACATTCATAAATGTTCAACGTGGCCACCACGAGTGGCCCGAACGACATCTACGCGATAATCAAACTCGTTCCACACTTTTCTCAGCATGTCCGGTGTTACGTTTTGGATGGTGTGACCATTTTAACATGTAACAATACATAGATTTTGGAAAGCTGCGTTTCTCAAAATTTTAATATGACAATGAGCAAGATCATTCTACAACCAACGATAAGAAATAATGATTTTATAATATTTTAGATAGTAACTACTGCTTACTAGTCATTACCAACCCTAATATTTGCTCTGCTTCAAATTATAATGTATAATTATAGAAATATTATGTATACACAGAATACACAATTGCAATTAACAGAAAAATATAGATTAAAATTGTATTTAACCATAAAATCAGGTGCTTTAATGTTAATAGAAATATAAAAATAATTTGATGTGAGATTTACTTTAGAAACAACTATATCCCCAGCAGCAACATACGTTGGGCCAACGATTTAAACTTGGTTGGAAAGTTAGGCTGAACGTTGGGTTGGAACACGTGTATTAAAAAAACGATGGCCCANTTGGGTTGGAACACGTGTATTAATAAAACGATGGCCCAACTTAATATGCCAACGAAAATTTTTTACCATGGACATTTTGTGAGATTATTTAGCACTCTCAAGAAAATTGTGTCACTAAACCAGAAAAAGTCAGCTCATACTGCAAATTTAATTTTTTTATACTTTAAAATGACTGGTAAAAAATTGGGAAACATATGTTAATAATTTGTATGTTTTTTTCTGGCTATTGTTGTGCAACCAACATATAATCTCAAATTATGAAAAAACATGTCTTAATGAAAACAGTGCTCCTTTCGTTTGCGGTAAATAATATAAAGGTTTTTCAAGATGTGAAATAATTATTCTATGTTATATGTTTAGTTGGTTATATGTTGTTTCAATGTTGGATACTCAACGGTTGGTATTTTGTATGGAACTTATGTTGGGCCAACATTCTGTAATGAACATTATGCCAACAAGTTTCTACCATGCATATTTTGTGATGTAACTTAGCATTCTCAAGGAAATGCTGTCACTAAATCAGAAAAAGCTAGCACATACTGCAAGTCGACGTGTTGTGCATGAGATGATTGTTCAAAGGATTAATTACAAAAGTGTGAAGATAACGTGAATAGACTATACATTGTGTAATGCGAAATAACTCTGAACATGCACTAACTCAGAAAATTGGCTCACTGACCTCCCATTGAAGACAGAAACAACAAAGACCAGATGAATGGGTCATCCCCGCATATTTCTAAGTTGCTTTAAAATACTTGTAAGTACTCAAAAAACAGAAAATGTTACGTATTGTATCTAAAACAATAATTTTTTTATATAATGTTGTGTATCTGTTTAGTTACTATATTAGGCCTTTTTTAACAGAAATATAAAAATGCTAAAAAAATTATATGTACATTAAATTTAATGAATTAGAAAAACAGCATTTTACTAATTGAGTATCCTGATGTAATATATCTCAAATAATATTTTACAAATACGNATCTAAAATAATATTTTACAAATACGTATAAACAATTTTTGTAATATTTTTGAAGCTTTCCTGCACTTTACGTACATAACTGATTAGAAAATTAACAATCTAGTTGCTATTTTTCAAATATTTAAATAAATGTTTGGCTTCATGGTGTTCCTGTGTGCTATATATTGATGCTTTAGACAATATTATTTACATCTGTTACTATGGGAGAGACAGCCTCCAAAATTAATATTTATTATATTTACAGCATTTAACATAGTGTGCTAATGCCCAAACATATTAATTGCAATATTAATGAAATTTAAAATATATTTGCTAAAATTGTATGTCCCTGATATTTAAAATTTCTTCGAATCTACAAGACCATTATAAACATTTGCCAAAAAAATCTAATGCAAACCCTACTGGGCCTCATTACTACAATTCTGAAGTATTGGGTTATTAGAACTAAAACGACGTTTAAACCCAAAGTGAATATTTTGTTAGTTTTCAATGTGCGTTACATAAAATTTAATAGAAAACAGATCAAAAATATTACATTGGATTTCCACATTCTCCTAGAACTATATAAGAGTTTTTTAAAATTGTAATTTTAAATATTTTAAATGTGTTTCTTACGAACTGATGAAAGATAGACAACGCTTCATGTAAGCTCAAATGACTCGGTTTTGAAGTATTTTCGATCGTTCACGCTGAGTTACAGAGACCTTTTTATAATAAGCATAAATAAATCTTAATACAAACAAGTGGCTGTCACTTATATTAAATAGTTATATAAACGATGGTTTGAAAGAAAACGTAACAGATAAACAATTTAATGGCAACAACGAGAAGCACATTTGCAGAAATACACAACGCATTCAGATTGAGTATAAACATCTGAATCTCATAAACACATTACAAACCGTCGCACTAGCTACATAGCTTAGGTAACACTTCTTGGAAAAGAGAATATTGAAAATTTGTACCAGAGACAGCAGACAATGAATCACTTGTAAAATAAAATCAGGTTTTCAGAACACACCCCTGGCGTACCAGTACTCGAAGAAGAAGACAGAAATGCTTTCAATAAACAAAGTCAATATAAATAACTAGAAGCTTGTTACAACACATGAATACTCTCAGATACACTCGGAGTAGGACACAACGATATAAGTAAATGTTAGAAAAATGTCTTATATGACCACAAATATAGCGGAGTAATAATTTGACCAAAATTTTCAGCCTATTTCTCAAAAGAAAGTGTGAGTACGACAGATCATTGGCTTAAGTTTATGCCGAAAAAGAAAGTTATACAATGTAGGTACAGTATGCAAAAAGCTCTAGGATTTAAAGGTGGGTAAAGATCAATAGATTATATACAATGTGCAGATATATAACATAGCGTGATTTGGCAAAGATTTAATATAAGCCAAGTTATCTAAAAGGTAAATGACAATGGTGGGTTTTGACGCTACTTCTATATTGTGTATATATTAGAAATTAACAAAAACTAGAAGACCTAGCAAACTACACAAAAATGCATTTTCCATAAATATAAAAGGAAAATAGAAGTTGGCTATGTTATGTGGCTCATTTCCTACATAAAAGCTGCCAGAAAGAATTTCATTTTAGAAAAGCAGAATTTTTTACAAAAATAAAAGGTAAAATAAGAACCAACTGATATCATTTAGATTATAAAAAATACTTAATAGAAGTCTTCGTATGAAATATTAAAATAATAACACGTAAACCTTGACTACGACAATCAAGATTCAGGAAAATTGAGATAAGTTGTGAGGTAGTATAAATAAAACTATCTTCGACCATAAGNGACTACGACAATCAAGATTCAGGAAAATTGAGATAAGTTGTGAGGTAGTATAAATAAAACTATCTTCGACCATAAGTGTTACAAATAAAGATACGAGACCGTCAGAATAAATTAATACACACATATTTGGGTTGGTGAACTAAGAATTACCTCAGACACATGCAAATTTAGTTTTAAAGCAAAGTTGGAACAAAAAAACGCCAAAAAATACCTCGAGCAGGTAAAGGACCTACATCATCAAAGGAGAAAAATATTATACCAAAATTAAACATCTGGCCGTGAGAAGAAAATTCCTGAAGGGAAGAAGAGTTTTGTTGTTACTCGTCAACTATTGGTTGAAAAAAAGAAGTATAATCGTCATTTATCTCCGATTCAAAATTGTGTATGACAACTGAACGTATTTCAGTTATTTATATATATATATACAAACTCGATATTTTATTATCCAAATACAATTAGAATCCTCTTTACAACAGCATCTAGTATATGTGAAAGTTATATGAACATTATATTTGGTAAATAAATATGAATATTGAATAATTTATCATTTACTAATATAGGGGGAAAATATGATTCAGATATGCTCTTAAATAAAAAATAAATTTTCAATATAAGAAAAATGGCAAATGATTTTAAGAAGCAAAACCTTACATACAAAACAATAATGATGAAAATGAATAACAAAGCGATTATTAAAGTCGGCCAAACGTTCAGCCGTTGAAGTATTTAAGGTATAGACCTATGCATTCACAATATGTTATATAATTTATCAATTATTATCTCATAAATTGTTACGCTACATTTAATTCAAAAACATATCACATCTATGTTTATCACATTATAAATATTAATATCAGGGAATTTAAAAAACCAGGTTCATTGTTATGGAATTCTTTGTCAAAAACCTTAACGACCCTTCTTAGTTAAATTCGTCTCCAACAACTGGAATGTCATCTATATTTAGTAATTATCTGCGCTATTTTTTACATCACTACATGTTTCTTATAGTGTTAGTTAACTTATATTGTCCCAACGTCTGTTCAATGAAAATTGAACCTTGCTGCAAACTGACTTTAGTATATTGAACAGTAGTCAATTAGGGGTTTATTTCTAGTAGAATTTNGTTTATCACATTATAAATATTAATATCAGGGAATTTCAAAAACCAGGTTCATTGTTATGGAATTCTTTGTCAAAAACCTTAACGACCCTTCTTAGTTAAATTCGTCTCCAACAACTGGAATGTCTTCTATGTTTAGTAATTATCTGCGCTATTTTTTACATCACTACATGTTTCTTATAGTGTTAGTTAACTTATATTGTCCCAACGTCTGTTCAATGAAAATTGAACCTTGCTGCAAACTGACTTTAGTATATTGAACAGTAGTCAATTAGGGGTTTATTTCTAGTAGAATTTTGGAAAATACCTCCTTCCCGCTTTGAAAAAATAATCAAATTTGTTCATTAACAGAAGTACTTCTCTGAAAAAGCTGAAAACATATTTTCTGGAACAACCATTTCTTTTAGTATTTGTCAAATAAAAATCTTTCCAAATAATATTGCGAAATCTAAGTGCTGTTTTATTCAAATTTATATTTGCAAGCCCTCATGTTGATTACAAAACATACTGTGGGACTAAAATTCACTTCTTTCCAGTGAACTTAATCAGTAGGACGTTTTAAAGGCTAGAGCACAAACACTCAAACACCATACTGGTGGTTGCATTTTTAATTTTACATTTACATCGAATTGAATTTAATATAATTTTTTTTTTCAAATGTTGGATTTTTGGGATTTACTTGTTATCCTCTTTCTACGTACCTGTAATCAGTGTCTATGTATCGCATTGTAGGTCCGTCAATAGTATACATGTAATTGAACAACAAAATTTACTGTTTATTAGATCGGTGAAAATGTGATGGACTGCAGAAGATCCTGTAGCACACTCTGCATGAGGCGGCGCTCCTCTTATAACGGGGATCGGGCGTAACCAGAGTTTCTGTGAAAAGTCTCATAAATTATCACTTCATCGTGCAGATTTCTTATTTATGAAACGAACATACATTGAAGCATGGATTCTTCGTTTTGACTATGCGTGTAAGATTGAGAAAATAACGTTTGATTTTAAGTTTTTAATTATGTATGTGATATTCCAGCGAAGCGCATCATATAGTGAAAAATTACACTCCAAAATGCAATGTTCTGGAAGCACAGATAACAAATACATTTCTGTGGCAACCAAAATAATTTTCTTTACTCCAGTTATATTCACATTCAGTAGAATTTCCAGTAACTGCCAAGGTCAGAACTGGGAGTTCACGAGATAAAAGTAAGCACCTATTAAAAGAGTACCTGTAATTGCCAGAATTTTATTCGATATCTTGTAATTATGCAAATGTACAATTATGGTCATTTATTATATCTTTTTACACGCCAAAAGAACTGAAGGATAGATTTAAATACATATATTTATGCAATGTTACGTTTCTGCTGTAATGCCGGGTAACAGAAAGCGCCGGTTAAGAATAAGCTACTTGACGTAGAACATGTTAACCTACATTACGAGCTGCTAATTCAGTTAATATTCAGTCGTTTGTTATAATGTTATTTAAATTTATTTTGAACTTGGGGAATGAACAGTCATTCTGTCACTAATCTTAATCGCTTGACTTCGTAGCTCCCTAAGACATTAAACCCCACTTGAAGTTTTCTTTGGCATTGCGGATAAATTAATTTTTACCGGTTTGCAAACCTGTTAGAGGCCTGTATGTCTGAAGTATCAAAAGCGAGTTGCCCCTTGACGTCATCGTTATCCATAATGATACTTGTGTTGTGTTCTAAGAACGGAAACGTTTACTTGGTTTTAGCACATCGTCCAGCAAAATACATGTGCTTCCATAACTTTGTTTTATAAATGCCTTGTATAGAAGGTCAAAAAAACTCTGCCCGTTGACAATGCATTTTACCATCTATGTTACGGATATTCTTCTAAGTACGTTGTTCTTGGTACAACCAACTCACGCACATCTACGACGACGTATTTTTTCCTTTTTAAAATAAGCGTTGTTTTTACACATGCAATATATCACTGTGACATGTATGAATAAACTCGCGTATTAGTATATGTCATAACACCTCTCTAGTGAGTTTAATGAGTGTTCTAGTTATTAACATTTTATATAAGAAACAATATAACACATGTGTATCAGTCTTTTTAATATAGTGGTACGATTGTTTCAGGCTTAATGGTTGCCGTTGTGAACACACATTGTTGCAGCAGCTGATGATGAAATCATGGTAATTTTGCAGCCACTTGTATGGTGAGTTTTACGAAATAATCAAGACGCAAAACGACAGCGGAGTACATGAGAGAAGAATGCCAGACAAGAAGACATTCTTTTGCAGCAATATGTATCTGGAAATTAAATAATTTTTCCATAACTTTGAACTAACACATTTTTATATACATGATGGAAGGAGTAAGAGTGCATGTCAAAGAAACTTTTGATCAAGCTACAAAACAATACAAAAAGTAATATTTTAATTTTTTGCTTTTTAGCATTGCACTGTGTAACAAGATACATGAAATAGTTTTTTCCTCTTATTTTAGCGTATTGGTGTATTTTGAAGTTATGACAATCAGCAGTGCTGGTGTTTGTGAGAGCAATGACGGAGAACATTCCATGTTTCTGGATAGTCCTCTAACGTCTTGATAGCTAAGGTGTCTCTAAAACTACACCATAGAGGGCATTGTTATCTTTGCCTAAGAATCCAAATTTTTGTAAGATATGCTAAAAGACCCATCCTCAAGTTCATTTCCAAAAGTACGACATTCGCATCTAATTACGAGGCCATCATGTACTTCAGATTTGCAAACGAGGTTGTCTTTTGTTGTTATTAATTTTTTGGTAATTTTTAATATTGTAATGATTTTACACCTCTTTAAGATGTCTGTTCCATGACTACCGAATTCCCTTTGCTATCAAACCAAGTAACCGCCTTAATTGACTCCTGATCGAACTGTCATGGACTTACTGTTTTCTTGCTTCAGTAGTAAAAAGTTAATGGTAAATAACATATAAGTGTTATGTTACTACAATTGGTGGTTTATGGCGTTCTTTGACCGGGATCTCATTTATACAGTTATTTTTTTAAACACACACTGTAATGCATGCTAACAAATTTTGTTACGTGTAACAAAATAATTTGTAACATCCCTTATCGTAAGATAACACATGTTATGTTATGTTTACAACAGAAATTTTGAGGAACAACCGATTCGAAGCTCATTAGGATACTAAGCTACTTCCTGACAGACAGCGAACAACACAGTGGCCTAATAATGGTCACAAATTTAATGATTTGGAAGGAAAAAACTTTTTCTCGTAACTTTACTATCTGAGTACAGGATTAACAAAATTAGTCAACTAGACGTTACTCTAGAGGTGAGTACCACGTATCCTATTTCTTATTCTTATTTTAAGCTACAAAGCTGCTGGATTTTGATGTCCAAGGTAATTAAGGTGGTACTGAGAGGCAATCAGGTGTTAATTGCAGCGGTCAGCAGGTTGTTTTATTTAATTCAAAACTAAAAGGTGGCCATTAATAAACGTATTTTTTTTGTGGAACACTTCCCATTCTACCCCTTAATAATATCTTGTTATTACGTTTACAATCATTCAAGGCACATCTTATACCTAAAATGTCTTGTAGAAGAACGTATGNCGATATCTTGTAATTATGCAAATGTACAATTATGGTCATTTATTATATCTTTTTACACGCCAAAAGAACTGAAGGGTAGATTTAAATACATATATTTATGCAATGTTACGTTTCTGCTGTAATGCCGGGTAACAGAAAGCGCCGGTTAAGAATAAGCTGCTTGACGTAGAACATGTTAACCTACATTACGAGCTGCTAATTCAGTTAATATTCAGTCGTTTCTTCTAATGTTATTTCAATTTATTTTGAACTTGGGGAATGAACAGTCATTCTGTCACTAATCTTAATCGCTCTACTTCCTAGCTCCATAAGGCATTAAACCCCACTTGCAGTTTTCTTTGGCATTGCGGATAGATAAAATTTTACCTGTTTGCATACCTGTTAGACGCTGTATTTCCTGAAGTATCAAAAGCGAATTGCCCCTTGACGTCATCGTTATCCATAATGATACTTGTGTTGTGTTCTAAGAACGGAGACGTTTACTTGGTTTTAGCACATCGTCCAGCAGAATACATGTGCCTAGATAATTTTGTTTTAGAAATGCGTTGTATAGAACCTCAAAGAATATCTGTCCCTTGACAATGCACTTTACCATCTATGTTACGGATATTCTTCTTAGTACGTTTTTCTTGGTACAACCAACACACGCACATCTACGACGACGTAATTTTTCCTTTTTAAAATAAGCTTTGTTTTACTCATACAATATATCACTGTGACATGTATGAATAAACTTGCGTATTAGTTAATGTCGTNAACAATATAACACATGTGTATCAGTCTTTTTAATATAGTGGTACGATTGTTTCAGGCTTAATGGTTGCCGTTGTGAACACACATTGTTGCAGCAGCTGATGATGAAATCATGGTATTTTCGCAGCCACTTGTATGGTGAGTTTTACGAAATAATCAAGACGCAAAACGACAGCGGAGTACATGAGAGAAGAATGCCAGACAAGAAGACATTCTTTTGCAACATAATGTATTAGGAAATAAAATAATTTTTCCATAGCTTTTAACTAACCCATTTTTATATACATGATGGAATGAGTAAGAGTGCATGTTACAGAAACTATTGAGCAAGTTACAAAATGATACAAAACGTAATATTTTTATTTTTTACTCTTTAGCATTGCAATGTGTAACAAGATACACCAAATGGTTTTTTCCTCTTATTTTAGCGTGTTGGTGTATTTTGAAGTTATGACAATCAGCAGTTCTGGTGTTTGTGAGAGCAATGACGGAGAACATTCCATGCTTCTGGATAGTCCTCTAACGCATTGATAGCTAAGGTGTGTCTAAAACTACACTATAGAAGGCGCTGTCATCTTTGCCTAAGAATTCAAATTTTGGTAAAATATGCTAAAAGACCCATCCTCGCGTTTATTTCCAAAAGTACGACATTTGCATCTAATAACGAGGCCATCATGAACTCAGATTTGCAAACGAGGTCCTCTTTTGTTGTTATTAATTTTTTTGTAATTTTTAATATTGTAATGATTTTACACCTCTTTCAGAAGGCTGTTCCCTGACTACCGAATTCCCTTTGAAATCAAACCAGGTAACAGCCTTAATTGACTACTGACCGAACTGCCATGCACTCACTGTTTTCTTGCTTCAGTAGTAGTAGAAAGTTAATGGTAAATAACATATAAGTGTTATGTTACTCCAATTGGTGGGTTATGGCATTATTTTACCAGATCTCATTTATATAGTAATTTTTTTAACACACACTGTAATACATGCTAACAAATTTTGTTACGAGTAACAAAATAATTTGTAACATCCCTTATCGTAAGATAACACATGTTATGTTATGTTTACAGCAGAAATTTTGAGGAACAACAGATTCGAAGCTCATTAGGATACTAAGCTACTTCCTGACAGACAGCGAACAACACAGTGGCCTAATAATGGTCACAAATTTAATGATTTGGAAGGAAAAAATTTTTTCTCGTAACTTTACTATCTGAGTACAGAATTAACAAAATTAGTCAACTAGACGTTTCTCTAGAGGTTAATACCACGTATCCTATTTCTTATTCTTATTCAGCTACAAAGCTGCTGGATTTTGATGTCCAAGGTAATTAAGGTGGTACTGAGAGTCAATCAGGTGTTAATTGTAGCGGTCAGTGGGTTGTTTTATTTAATTCAAAACTAGAAGGTGGCCATTAAAAAACGTATTTTTTTTGTAGAAGACATCCCATTCTACCCCTCAATAATATCTTGTTATTACGTTTACAATCATTCAAGGCACATCTTATACCTAAAATGTCTTGTAGAAGAACGTATGTGTGTGGTTCTTATCAGCTTCATTGCACCTAATTTCTTTCCAGTTTACTTTTCACGAATTTGTTAGTAGTATTTGTATTCCACATGTAACAATAATACTAAAAGCACAAATTTATATGTTGTCTATAGATCAAACTTAAGGGTAGTTTTGACACTGACGTTAAAATGCAAGACACTGACTTCTAAACCTCCGCATCTTGTAATGTGGTACAGACGCATATTTCTGTTTGCGCCTGGTTTTGTGTGGTTTTGAGAAATGTAGCTCTAGGACGCATTGCAACGCTAGAACTGTTTAATTTGGGTTCAAGCCAAGGATTTCAAAAGTTTTGCGATAAGAACCATTTATACATGTGGTTCAAATGAACTTGACACATATATATTAATAACATTATTTTGAAAGAGCACTGTTCTGGTAAATATGTGGTTTAACACTCAGGAAAATGTACAAGGAAGCAAAAAATAACAGATTTCTGATATTTGTTGTTGGGCATGTCCATATACAAGGGGATTCGATGAACACCGTAGATTAAAAGCAAAAATCTAAAGCATTTGTATTTTTCCTGCAAAACTGGTAAAAAAAATTCTAAACTGTAGAGACATGGACCTCTTTATGAAGGAATTATACATAAATACATATATATATATATATATATATGTGTGTGTGTGTGTGTGTGGGTGTGTGTGTGTGTAAGCAAATGGAAACGTAAACTTGAATTAAATTAGATGCAGTGAAATTGAGAAGGACCACACTCATATGTTCCTATGTATAAAATAAGCCTTGGATTATTGAACATTGGACAACAACTAAGATATTATTAAGAGCTAAAATTGAAAAGTTTTCACAATAAAGAGACGTTTGTTAATGGCGACCAGCTATTTTATAATTAAGTAAATAACCTGCTGTTTGCTGCAATTAACATCCACTTACCTCTCAATCCCACACAATTTACCTCGGACTTCAAAACTCAGCAGATTTAGACATTAAAATGTACTTTTCTTCTCGCCTTCAAACCACAAGGTTCTGGGTTCGATAAGGCTCCTGTTATTTATTTCATTTATGGTTACTTTGGTTTGTACCGGTCCCCTCCGGTTCCCAAAATTAGCCTTCTGGCATAAAAGCTGGGGCGTATGCGAGAACTGTAAAAGATAAAAAGAAGCATTGGCAGGACAAACTCATTAGGGATGGGAAGTGCTATCCGCCATGTAAACGCCAGGCGTCCACGAAATAACGTTTTCCTGCCAAAATGAGGAGGGCACGTGCAACACTTTTATTATGTACACGTTGATGATTTGCATGAATACATTGTGCCCTGTGGTAATGAAGGAGAATGAAACTTGCTGGGCCTGCTTGGAAGCGATGCGAACATACATTGCAAATGTTTTACGATGGAACACCTGACTATAAACGTGGAATTTTAGAATTATTCTCGGATCTCGGACCCGTAATCTTATTGAGGCACATTTAGGTTAGCTTAACCGCAATGGGCAGAGGTTAACTGTTTTTTTTCCCACGATAAAGACAATTTAAATTTTATTTTCGTTAAAACAATGAAATTCTTTCCCACTCCCTTTCTCTCTATATATATACACATATATACATATACATATTTTTATACATAAATATAAACATGTAAGTAACGAGCCATANTTTACGATGGAACACCTGACTATAAACGTGGAATTTTAGAATTATTCTCGGATCTCGGACCCGTAATCTTATTGACGCACATTTAGGTTAGCTTAACCGCAATGGGCAGAGGTTAACGGTTTTTTTCCCCACGATAAAGACAATTTAAATTTTATTTTCGTTAAAACAATGAAATTCTTTCCCACTCCCTTTCTCTCTCTATATATACACATATATACATATACATATTTTTATACATAAATATAAACATGTAAGTAACGAGCCATATTTGTGCGTTACTACTTCTGTCTCTAGCCGTCAGAAAATAACTTTATGTGCAAACAGCTTATATCAATTTCAAATAGTTGAAAATTGATTACATTGTTTAAGTCATAGGCTCATCTTCGAGTTTTGATAAGAATCTCTTAAAATATACTCGCTCAAATATGTGATCTGATTAAAATATATAATCGTAAATATACAAACAGTAGAAATAATCGAGCTTTTTTTTCGGAAAACGTATGACTAGAGGAAAATCTTCTATACAAAAAGCATAATAATGATACGAAGATATATAAAAATTGAACATTTGAAGACAAGACGTATTTAACCGCAACAAACGTCATATATATATATATATATATCTCTTAAAACCCTAATTAGTTACTGTTTTGAGACAAAGGCCATTTTGTGTTATTATTACTTAATTCTGGGACTTTTTTCAACTCACCGAAACAAAGATAGTCTTAGTGAGGCTCACTTCCGGTCTTAATGTGAGTGTCCCCTGAAATCTTTTGAACCTGGTCGCTTACCTTTACCAAACGCGATACACTTACGAAACCTCCCAACTACACCACAGTTTTATAATTTCAACTATGCCAGATGTTTATTTTATAACTGGCGGCCGTTTCAAATATCCTTGGTACTTTGTGATATCTCAAGAATTATTCAAGCGATTTGAAATAATATCGTTAGGCCTACACTGGTGGTTTACATTGTCCGGAAAAACACATATAACATTGTATTCTTAATAGTCAGTCGTTTCTGAAGACAGTGCCACCTAGATAATAAAAGGAATTACGACTGTTATAAGAACCACTTCACCGATTCCCACCAGATCTTGCATAAAATTATTATATGATGAACTACCATAAACACGTGTATTTTTAGAGACATGAATTTTTAAATAATGGCCATATTAAAATTAGTGGAGAATGTCATATTTACGGAATAAAAGACCAGTTTAAACAACATTTTTATGCTAGTAGTAGCTGGTTGACCATTAAATTAACCGTTTGCAATATTGTGCCACCACGAATGTAAGCTTTTTCACTAACATCTTTCAGAAATTAAAACAACAAATATTGTATAAATAAATTACACGCCAATACAATTAACACCAATACTATTAACACCATCATCACTAATTAAGTAATTATAAAAGGACAAGCCACTTATTAAAAAAAATAGTTCTCTAATTACGATTGTTTTACATATTATACATGTTATCAAATTAACCCAATTTGTGTCTATCTTTTCAATCTGTGTACGCCACATTTTTTACTCAAACAATGATATGGAAGGAAAGGTAAATCTTTTATATAGTAGTCCCGTATTTCTAAACCAGTGGTGTCACCATAGTACGGTTATATGACATCTCTCACTATCAAACATATTTTAACTCGCACTTGGCTTTTTTAAAGTGCCCAATATATTTACTTAATTCTTTAAATAATATCTTCAACAGTTCGCCATTTTGGAAGGTACAGCCACAATAAAGACATCTTTGTAGGNCAACAGTTCGCCATTTTGGAAGGTACAGCCACAATAAAGACATCTTTGTAGGCCCATGTCATATTTCAGCAACAACTCAACTGTTTGCCATAAAAGTTGGTGGAAAATTACTTGTGCCTAGCCTTTTTTTTCAACACACGGCAGTACTAACCATACTTTTTAGCTTGAAAAAAAACATTGATATGTACATTTGTGTAGGAAAGAAGCTTAATAAATGATATAAGCAAAATTTTTTTTATTTATCNAAAAAAACATTGATATGTACATTTGTGTAGGAAAGAAGCTTAATAAATGATATAAGCAAAATTTTTTTTATTTATCGTATACAACAATATCTCTTGAATAATTTTTCCCAAAATGTACCTTACAACTTTCGGTTGGATGCTGCCCTATGTCACTGCATTTAATAATATCTTGTATGCACATCCCCGAGAAAAACTTTTTCCACCATTCGTTAAAGCTAAGAAAAATAATCTAAATGCATAATTTCTCAAAAACTTCAATTTTCAAATTGAATATTAGATGGAAGCTTGACCGACTGAAAAAGAGTCTCAATAACCCCGCAATTTTTCATATATAAAAAAAGAAGCTATATTAGCTAAATCATGCAGCAGAATATTCGTAAAATAATGTAGCAAATTTTCTATGAAAACATGTGTCCCGATTGTTAGCCACTTCTGCAGGGGGAAGTGGCTTGTACAGAATTACTCCCCCCCCCTCTTTGAAAGTATAATTGCTGCAGGATTACTCATACAAAATTATGAATAAATTCTAATACGACCCATGACATGCAGTAATTCTTAAGGATAAGTTCTCATTCGTTAAATCTTTAAAATAGGGATTTTCGAACATCTTTGGTTCAGAATAGTTAGACACAATTTGAAATGAAACAACTTAATCCTGTAAAGAAAAATAATATCTTGAATTGAAATCTTCTTCATGAAAACATTTTGATCGTAATATCATCCANCTTAATCCTGTAAAGAAAAATAATATCTTGAATTGAAATCTTCTTCATGAAAACATTTTGATCGTAATATCATCCAATATCCTTAGAAAATAAACGCTACCTGGTGCTTGTAACACTACACCTACAAGTCCTACATGTTATAAGTATATTTGTAATCCCGAAGGCTATATTTTCTGTATCACAAAAATAGCTGTAGCTACGAGAGTGGGACTTAAAGCTACCACTGACATTTCACCCTTGTATATCAGTTAGGTAACACAAACTTACAAACATATAAGTTGTGTTACCGAAAAATCCACAATTGCTANATATAAGTTGTGTTACCGAAAAATCCACAATTGCTATCTATTTTATACAAATCTAGGACCCAAGGTATACATTGTTTATAAGTTCACCTGTAGTGAAAATACACTTATTTAGAAAAAAATGATTACTATGAACCAATCGCGCGAGTAAAAAGAAGGTTTTCACACAGTATCGTCATAACCTGACATTGTCCCATTTGCGTTTAATGCGGTTTGCTTGCGCAGATGTANCTTAATCCTGTAAAGAAAAATAATATCTTGAATTGAAATCTTCTTCATGAAAACATTTTGATCGTAATATCATCCCATATCCTTAGAAAATAAACGCTACCTGGTGCTTGTAACACTACACCTACAAGTCCTACATGTTATAAGTTTATTTGTAATCCCGAAGGCTATATTTTCTGTATCACAAGAATAGCTGTAGCTACGAGAGTGGGACTTAAAGCTACCACTGACATTTCACCCTTGTATATCAGTTAGGTAACACAAACTTACAAACATATAAGTTGTGTTACCGAAAAACCCACAATTGCTATCTATTTTATACAAATCTAGGACCCAAGGTATACATTGTTTATAAGTTCACCTGTAGTGAAAATACACTTATTTAGAAAAAAAATGATTACTATGAACCAATCGCGCGAGTAAAACGAAGGTTTTCACACAGTATCGTCATAACCTGACATTGTCCCATTTGCGTTTAATGCGGTTTGCTTGCGCAGATGTACCACTAGGAGGCATACATGTTCCTCCATTATTCATAGCTCCATGACACCGAATAAGTCCTTAGTAGCAATGCGAGCAGTATGAGTCACAGAGCCAAGTTCAGTGAACACGCAGCATGTCTTGANACCACTAGGAGGCATACATGTTCCTCCATTATTCATAGCTCCATGACACCAAATAAGTCCTTAGTAGCAATGCGAGCAGTATGAGTCACAGAGCCAAGTTCAGTGAACACGCAGCATGTCTTGACGTCGCATTCGACAAGCCTTTACCCAGATGGATGAGTTTGCGAAATGTCCCATCGTCAGCCTCCGAAAGGGAGGTTGGACGTTTCGGCGCAATTATCGCCACCTGTGCCGTTCTGCCTACACTGTGAGACGGTGTTTAGACGCAGTGGGAACAGGAGGGTACACACCCGTCGAAAAGTCTCGGGTCGACCCTGGTGGACCACCGGCAGGGAGGATCGTTTAATCATGCGGCAGGCTGTAAGCACTCCACGGACGTCGTTGTGCACCATCCAGGAATATGTTACGGCAGCTGTGGATACGCCTGCGTCCACCAGTACCATATCCAGGCGACTAGCAGAGCGGGATCTGTCGTCGCTGCGTCCCATACGACGTCTACGAATAAAACCTGAGCAACGTCGAGCACGTGTGACCTGCTGGGCACGGACAGCACGGCAGCTGGCGACTGTTCCGCCTTGATACAGGCGGTAACCGAGTTCGAGTATGGAGACGTTCTGGACAGCGCCGTAGTTCGCGCTNCGACTGTTCCGCCTTGATACAGGCGGTAACCGAGTTCGAGTATGGAGACGTTCTGGACAGCGCCGTAGTTCGCGCTTCATTGTAGAGCGCCACACCGCTCTAACGAGAAGTATCATAGCGTGGGATGCCATTTCCTACGATTCCCTCACCCCACTGGTGGTGGTTCAAGGGACCCCGATGGCGTGTCGATACGTCCAGGAAATTCTGCGACCATGTAAGCTATTCTTCCTCGTACAGCTTGGNCGACTGTTCCGCCTTGATACAGGCGGTAACCGAGTTCGAGTATGGAGACGTTCTGGACAGCGCCGTAGTTCGCGCATCATTGTAGAGCGCCACACCGCTCTAACGAGAAGTATCATAGCGTGGGATGCCATTTCCTACGATTCCCTCACCCCACTGGTGGTGGTTGAAGGGACCCCGATGGCGTGTCGATACGTCCAGGAAATTCTGCGACCATGTAAGCTATTCTTCCTCGTACAGCTTGGCAACCCCATTTTACAGCAGGATGATGCCCGACCATAGGGTATCTATGGCCTGCCTTCGTGATGTCAACATGCTTCCTTGGCCAGCACGATCTCTAGATCTCGCCCATTCAGAATGTTTGACAACTACGGCTGATTTGGAGGGTCATTTTCTCCAGCTGTGGCAGGATCATTCTCAGGAGAACATCGAACGTCTGTATGCTTCCATACCCGACCGTATAGCCGCCTATCTCCGTGATACGGGTGGTTCAACGCCCTATTAAGTGCTTCCTGCAAGTGTTGGTCCCCTAAAATACATGTTTGGTGTGGTGCTATATTTTTATATTTTCAATATACACAATACTATGTATTGTGCCTGTATCCACTTACCCCTGTGATGGCACGTTCAGGGTAATCAGTTTTTTTTCAAATGAGTGTTTAATGTATATCTGAGCTTTATTTAGCGTTAAAATTTTTCTTGTGGTTATCTTAGCTTTACATAATATATTAAATATGTGGACGTTTGTGGATAATGAAGAAATATTTGCATATGTTATACAGCCGTTGATGTATTTGCCAAGAAATATCTTCGTAGCAGTCAACGACTTTGAATTTAAATGGAAAATCATGATAAATACTACACAGTTTGAAAGAGTTCCGGGCGAAATAGCCAGATTCCTCGAGAAAAAAGAACACAGAATTTCACAGTTTGTCAGCGGTACAAACAATACAAATTGCATTACATTTGCTCGGAAAACGGTGGGCATTAGCATGGAATAGCAGATGCTCACTTGGATAAAATACAAAATTTAGTCACTAGCCAAAACAAAAAACAATCGTGATTGACAACACCATGAAGTAACAATTGTTACAGCGGTAAATTTATTTTGCACATTAAATATAAATTACAGAATTAATACGGATTTTTCAAGTTTCGTCTCTCGGCTTGTGTTATGTCATTTGTTGCTATGAATTTACAAGTCAACAATATGTAGACATGTCGGATCATAAAAATTGTTTTCTAAGCTCCTTCACGTTGCATCGTTAGTAGGCAAACAAAAGCGCCATTTCAAAATTTGTAATTATTTTCTCGAGAACAGTTCATCTTAGTGTGTTAGAATCAGGGCAACAATCTTTGCTTATTTGAAAGAGATATCTAATATCCATTACAAAAAAAATCGAAGCCCAGGGTTAAACATTTTTGTATAATATCTCCATGGCTATAATACATTTCCTAACAAAGAGGGTTAATTTCAAGTACCTAATTTTCACAGATTTCTGATCTCAATAAAAATAACCATATTATAAAATTTGTTGTTTCATCTCAAATAGCTAATATAATGTTCTACATTATTATAAATTATAGATTTTTGAGGGTGTAAACTTTTCTTATTGATCACTTCACAATATAAGTCTTACTATATTATATTATCTCATTTGTGTACGGAGAACCTTCCCAGATATTTTACTAGGTATTTTGAATAACGTGGCATGAGATAAACTAAGAAATTACCAGTTTTTAATACTTCTTTTTTCAGATAAATATACTTGGGTTTGATATTCCGTCTATGTTTTTACATCACATAATCACGTTTTATTAGAAATATAATTACACATTTATATCTGGTATAATTCAATTAAATTGTTGCTGAAATTGGAATAAATTTCTCTTTATCTGGACCACTTTAGTAGAAAGATTATCTACATTTTGGCGCAACGGGACCTGCGACCTCAAAATTTTCCTTTTTCCCTCAAAATTCAGCTTTTTTCCTTAAACATTTCTGTTTTCCCATAAAAATTTCCCTTTTTCCCTCAGAAAAGCACCGATCCCCCAAGTTGCAAAAAGACACTTTTCGATCCATCGGAAGTATTTGGGAGGCTCGCTTCTCGAGGGCAGAGCAGTGGCGGCCATATTGGTTTTATACGCACAGGGCATGCCAAACCGATACACGGGGTCCAATGTCCGGAGACAGACCCATCACCCATCTTAGTTCTGTTAGCTATTTTGTCCACCATATTGGATCCAGGTGACCTTGATCTTTGACCTTGGCCCCAGTGACTTATGACCTTGAACCTAAACATTCCCAAAATAATCCCAAAAATTTCCCAAAAATTCTGCAAAAAAAAAAATATTCTTTTTCAAATATTTATAAAAAATTATTAACAAATTCATAAAGAATTATAGAATGAAAATTTTAAATGTTTGGGCTTGGAGGGAACTAGGGACTGAACCAATCAGCCTCCATATTATGATGTCACCCAACCACCATGTTGGACCCAGGTGACCTTAATATGATCCATCACCTTGACTCTATAACTGTGACTTTAGATGACCTTAAAAAATAAAACTCGAGAAAAATTATAAAAATGGAATAAATTCGAAAATGTCAGCGAGCATATTAAAGTGCTGACTACTACCAACATCTTGGATCAAGGTGACATTGACCTTTGACCTTAACCCGGCGACGTTTGACCTTACACCAAAAAATTCTAATAAATCGCAAAACAGATAAATATTATTTTAAAATATAAAAATTTTGTTATAAATGTATTTAAAATTATGTAAAAAATTAAAGGGTCAAATGTTCTGGCTAAGAGGGAACAGGGGAGAGGAACCGACCATCCACCACGTTATGAAGTCACCCAACACCCAGGTGACCTTGACACATGACCTTGAATATTTTTGAGGAATAATGGTAAACACTGAATAAATTCATAACAGTCAGTGAACATATGAGCAATTTTACTCACTACTACCGCCATCTTGGATCCAGGTGACTTTGACCTATGACCTTAACACAGCGACCTTTGATCTGGAACCCAAAAATTCCTCAAACATTCCAAAAATTTCCAATGAACTTTTAAAAAATTAACAAAAATATTATCAGGAATTTTTTTTAAAATTATTTTTATAAACTTTAATTTTTTGGAGGTTTCCCACAGCACCACGTACAGCAGATGACCCACACCTCTCCAATAAATTGCATTGTGTTAACAGTCCCCTCCCCTAGCCACTAAATTTTGCTCATTCTTTCGAATGCACTCCATCCGCCATTTTGATTTTTTCTTTTGTCATTAATTATAATTTTCAACACCTTGGTGATGCTAGTGTATAAATGATCGATTTAGTCACAAGAGATGTTGTTGATTTAGCCAATATGTTGGTTGTTGGCCTTGACTTTACCCCTACGATATTGAACTTGAAAAATCGAGAAAAATTACATTACATACAATTGTCAATTACTAGCTAGTCACATCAAGGCACCACACCGACTAACACCATTAATTAACGATTGACTGAACACAAGAACGATTCCACCAAAGACTAACTCCACCCAAGATTAAACTCAACCCAAGACTAACTCCACTCAAGACTTACTCCACCCAAGACTAACTCCAACCAATATTAACTCCACTCAAGATTAACTCCACCCAAGACAAACTCCACCCAAGACTAACGCCACCCAAAACTAACTCCACCCAAGACTGGTTCATGACGAGACTGACTTAGCACAAGACTAACTCCTTACGTGACCCGTTCCTGCAAAACTGGCTTGACCAACCGACAAGACCAACCTGCCACGCCACACTCTCCTATACAATCAAATGATGACGGAAAATCTCTAAAAAGTCTCCTTATAAGAGTCTTACAGCTAACCTCTTCGCAGAAAAGTGGTTAACGCACGTTGCGCTATGGTAGGACATGTAAACTTACGTGTTTAAAGTGATTTAGACACTTATTTTAAAAATGATGGCCGTTTAAATATTTTAGGTAAGTGAACCCTATCATTCAAACCACTAGACTGATTACATCTGAAGTAGATACTCCGATTCATACCCGCGTGATAGAGTTGATTGCATGTTAGCTTAATTTTACGTGATTTAATGAGTTGAAATCCCGGTTAAATCACGTGCGTATAAGTAATTGTCGCGTTAATGATGCGTATGTTTCTGGTTTTATCCCTAGTTATATTTCTTTCGATGAGAGGTCAACGCCTACCTACCATCTCAGCTTCTAAGAACTTCATTATACATTTTTTGCACCCATGTAGAGGGAAGCATGCTTAATAGTTATATAAGTAACCTCTTGTTTATGTCTAAGGACCTCTTTGTACGTCACATTAGTAGTTTTTCTTTAAGGTACTAGGATTACTAATTCAATATTTTTAATGGGTGTATATACGGGATTACTGCAGTATTGCATTAGCAGCCGACTTAATACATTTAAAAGTTTTCATTTCCTCAAGGTTTTAACTTCGGAAAATCCGTTCTTAGTTGATATCTACTCCCTAATTACGNTTTTCATTTCCTCAAGGTTTTAACTTCGGAAAATCCGTTCTTAGTTGATATCTACTCCCTAATTACGGACCACTCCTAAAATTTCATATTCCTATGTCCAGCGTTTTGGGCTTCGCGTTCATGAGGCAGTGAGCGCTTGTAGATATTAAAACAAATACGATAACATTACCTCATAGGATTTATGAGCTATCGTGAACCCTCAAAAACACATTTTACCACTTTTCAGCATCTTAGGGATCTGAATTTAGAAAAATCTTGAAATTNTTCAATATTTTTAATGGGTGTATATACGGGATTACTGCAGTATTGCATTAGCAGCCGACTTAATACATTTAAAAGATTTCATTTCCTCAAGGTTTTAACTTCGGAAAATCCGTTCTTAGTTGATATCTACTCCCTAAATACGGACCACTCCTAAAATTTCATATTCCTATGTCCAGCGTTTTGGGCTTCGCGTTCATGAGGCAGTGAGCGCTTGTAGATATTAAACCAAATACGATAACATTACCCCATAGGATTTATGAGTTATCGTGAACCCTCAAAAACACATTTTACCACTTTTCAGCATCTTAGGGATCTGAATTTAGAAAAATCTTGAAATTNTATCGTGAACCCTCAAAAACACATTTTACCACTTTTCAGCATCTTAGGGATCTGAATTTAGAAAAATCTTGAAATTGGTTCTTAGATATTAATATAGCCTACCTTTTAAACAAAATGGATAACGATACCTTATCTGGTTACTGAGCTTTCAAAGAGCTCACGAAAGCACATTTTGCCCCCTTTCGCCCACNATGGATAACGATACCTTATCTGGTTACTGAGCTTTCAAAGAGCTCACGAAAGCACATTTTGCCCCCTTTCGCCCAAAAAGGGGCTGAATTTCAAAAAATCCTGATGCAAATTTATAGGAATTTATATATATATATGTGTGTGTGTTAGTTTTTCGAGCCAAAGTGAATGACGATATATTATCGCATTAATGAGCTCTTAAGAAGTCTTAAAAATCACATTTTACGTTTTTAATACTCTAAGGGATGAATTTTCGAAAAATCCTTTCTAAGTGGGTGCCCGAGCCCTAAAAGGGAGGCCATCCCTAAGTTTTCCTGACTTTGCGTCTAGAGGTTTGCGCTGTGTGTTGATGAGTGAGTGAGTGATTCAGTCAGCCAATCAGTCATTCCCGACACTTCATTTTATACAATTTACATTGTTTATGAACTGGTATGAATTTAATTTATGATACAGTCAACATGAATAAACTTTGTACCATTCAAAGAACACGATCTTCAGCAAAACAGTTATTAATTTNCACATTTTACGTTTTTAATACTCTAAGGGATGAATTTTCGAAAAATCCTTTCTAAGTGGGTGCCCGAGCCCTAAAGGGAAGCCATCCCTAAGTTTTCCTGACTTTGCGTCTAGAGGTTTGCGCTGTGTGTTGATGAGTGAGTGAGTGATTCAGTCAGTCAATCAGTCATTCCCGACACTTCATTATATACAATTTACATTGTTTATGAACTGGTATGAATTTTATTTATGATACAGTCAACATGAATAAACTTTGTACCATTCAAAGAACACGATCTTCAGCAAAACAGTTATTAATTTTTTTTAATGCATAACGAATCTTTTTTGCATTGCTTATTATTGTACCGGAGACCTTCAAATCGACACAGCTTTCTTGACGCCAATATACGTACTAGTAGGTAAACGATATTTTCAAACTAAGTAAACATACCAAGCACCTGAGCAAACACAGAGTGAACGTGTAATAGATTCAAAATAAACTAAAATATTCTCAAATAAATTTAATACCCACTCTCTTATTATCTGAAAATAGCAAAATGAAGTACAAAGCAAAAAAATAACCAATTCTTACTATCAACTTCTTCAGAAATGCTTACAGATCGTTCTGGTGATATTTTTATTGGAATTTCTATACATATCAATGAAGCAAAATCGGCAATGTTAAATATATTGCTTTTTTTCATATAGAATATTTCGATATTTAGTCTACTTAATGATAAGACTATGTTCCAAATATTAGGAAAATATGTTTATCCAAATACCTTAGTTTATTCTGAAAGATAAATAAAGCATAAATTAAGTTTCAAAATCTTTCCTTAATGCGCGAGAAGAAAATATGATATGCCGCTGGTAACTAATTAAAAATTTATGTAACGCGAGTGTTGAACAATCTACTGAAAATATGCGTATGGCTTAAGCATACGTATTTACAAGTTTATGCTTCAATGCCGTCACGCATATAATTATATCAAAACACTTACTATTATATTTAAACCACATATTAAGTAAAGTGAAAATCTTAAATCAGTACGAAAAGTTAAAACATTTGCTTCTAAATTATCAGTTGACATTATTATTTTTCATGCTTGTAACTACGGTATAATACGAAAAGGTAGGAATACACATAAAAATTAACTTACGGTTACTGCGTAAAAATACGCAGAAAGATATGCATATTGAAATATTCTCCGACTACCAATATAGGATATTTTCAGCATTGTTGGAAAACTATATTTATGAAAAGTATAGTCGTAAACATGATAGTTTCATCGACGTAAAAGCGACATTTTGAAGCCCTCCCCACGTGTGTTACGCCTGATTCATGGAAAACAGTTAAAATCGCAACAAGATATCACAGAAACTTCGACAGAAATTGATCATGAAATTATAAAATTAACTATGCTTTTAAAAATACAGCAAGAAACATGATGATAACTTGCATTATAACGAGAAAACCACACCTATATAAGACCGTTATTTTTCTCTCGTATAATACGTAAACTTATAAAATACATCTGTAGAAAAATACAGAGACCTATATTTATCAGCAGCTACCACTATTACCTTCTTTTAACGGTACCGTTGTGTTCATTTTTACCGGTTGTACTGGAAGTTGGAAATAACAGTGCGTTCACTGCTGTTGAACAATCTCATTAGTTTATGCTTTTTTTTCATGTAATAAAACATGCACAAAATGTTAGCGATTTTTCATTTAACGTTTCAATGCTCAGAAAATGTGCAAATAGTTGTACTGTGTAATAAAGTGAATATAAAATATTATTTGTAATTTAAAGCTCCTGGATATTAGGCGCTTTGTAGATAATCGCGAATAAAATACTTCTGATCTTACCACTTCATCAATCTCATATAAAATAAATTTCCTTTATAAGTATTATGAAACGAATTAATATACATTCATAATAAACTGAATAGGAGGAAAAATATTCCTAGTTATCGGGTAAAAAGTATGAAAAATTAAATAAATATTTCAAGCAACTACTAAAAGTATGATAAATTTATATTTTTAAAATATTTCCGTTTTTAACGCGATGCAAATTTAAAGAGTCTTTGCAGTGTATCTTTACTGGGGCCAAATTTCGGTTCATTGTGTGCTTTAATTTATTAAAACCAAAATTTTCTGAAGAAATATGAACGACTCCTTAATATAATTCAACATGCAAGTCGAACAAATATAACAAACAAATTTCTTCGAAATCCCATCAATGGTTCATAGTTGGAGTTCGAAGCACATATACAGATATTATAAGACAAGATATTTTTTGCGGCACCTACTTTTCATATTACGTGNCAAATTTAAAGAGTCTTTGCAGTGTATCTTTACTGGGGCCAAATTTCGGTTCATTGTGTGCTTTAATTTATTAAAGCCAAAATTTTCTGAAGAAATATGAACGACTCCTTAATATAATTCAACATGCAAGTCGAACAAATATAACAAATAAATTTCTTCGAAATCCCATCAATGGTTCAAAGTTGGAGTTCGAAGCACATATACAGATATTATAAGACAAGATATTTTTTGCGGCACCTACTTTTCATATTACGTGNAGTTGGAGTTCGAAGCACATATACAGATATTATAAGACAAGATATTTTTTGCGGCACCTACTTTTCATATTACGTGCACTTCAAAGTTATTGAGGAAAGACAATTCATGATCTCTGTAGATTGCCTGTATTCGCAGATTCACGGTGACAAAAAGAGTAAGCTTATTATTTACCAAGATATAATTAAAGAGTTATATATTTTTGGCGAAAACATATTCTGAAACTCATGAAATAAAATCGGTGTTACAGCCGGCCAAAATAAATAGTTAAATATCAGATATAATGCAATCTTATTTACGTTTCAAAACGTCAGTAAATCTTGTTGATAGAAAATGCGCACGTTCATACAATACATAAGGTAGTAGTATTATANACGTTTCAAAACGTCAGTAAATCTTGTTGATAGAAAATGCGCACGTTCATACAATACATAAGGTAGTAGTATTATACGTTCTTTCCACAATAATTTAAGCTAATAATGATGTTCACATATTTTTTTATCAACGGTAGTTATTTATCATTTTATTTTCACAAAATTTCTTCCTCAAATTTTATTCTATAAGGAGAAGTTTTTTNATCAACGGTAGTTATTTATCATTTTATTTTCACAAAATTTCTTCCTCAAATTTTATTCTATAAGGAGAAGTTTTTTTTCTGTGCCTTGTCTAATATTCACAGAAATGGGACATTTTAAAATAAATATAGCATTATTACTTTTACTGGCAAATACAACCAATACCACTTTAGGTGGCGGATTTTTGAAAGGTTAAATGTACATACGTGCATAATGACTATCTTTAAGGCCATATTACGTAATTGAATATAAACTAAATCACCAAATATTTTATTGTCTCTGATCTTGAATAGAAAGAACTTTAGTTTTTTTTGCAGTTATAATGTTGTTACTTGGACATGCCATCCTTTTTTTTTGGAGAAGTGTAATGGAGTTAAATATATAAGCCTTCGGTTCATCTTATTGCGCTGTGAAAAATAATTTTATTGTGAACGTAAAACAAGTTTATAAAATATTTGTTGGGAGAATATCTTAAACACATAAATACTTTTGGTCCAGTACTGCATTCACATTTTAGTTAACAACAGTTGAGCGTAATGTACATCACACCACCGAAACATGATGCTCAGGCCTCTTATAGATTATATACATGCGTAGAATAAAAAAATACATGCATATATTTGTACTTTACACTGACATAAATATATCAATTTTACAGTNACTTTACACTGACATAAATATATCAATTTTACAGTGAACTGAAATTAAAAAATTGTGGCAAACAGTATGCACAAAACATTTAATACAGTAAGGTTACATGGTATATTGGTAGAGACTCGGAATTCACAGTGAATTCATATGAATGGAAGTTGGCCTCAACATACATAAGAGAGAATGGGAACATTTCAAGATGATATTTACAAGCTCTCTATAAGTTTCTTTGCAATTAAAGCGCCATGACAATATTAATAAATAAAATGAGCGCCAGACAATATTATTCAGCCATGGATTGTGAAGAATAATTGTGAATTGTATGTCGTGCGATAACAAACCNATGAGCGCCAGACAATATTATTCAGCCATGGATTGTGAAGAATAATTGTGAATTGTATGTCGTGCGATAACAAACCTACAAATAAATCACGTTCTTTCCCAGTTTTAATTTTTTTTAATACGGCATTTAGATTTTGTACAGNACAAACCTACAAATAAATCACGTTCTTTCCCAGTTTTCATTTTTTTTAATACGGCATTTAGATTTTGTACAGTTAGCATACTTAGTAGAGTTAGTTTCGAAATCTCACCAAGTCTTTCAGTTATTTTATATCCTTTTCCTTTCACATTCCACTTTAGTTAAACAAATATGAAAATCCAGAAATTTTATAAATTTGTAAAACTATTTACAATACAAACACAATTCTAATCAAGTGGCCATACAATAAAAACTTCAAAGTGTTTTTTGTGTATATAAACAAACACGCGATTTCACTCAGAACGTTTTGTACTAGTTAAAGATGTGTGCATTTCCACTCATGCAGTGGCAAAATGCATTACAAGAAATGTCACAAATTAGCTGGGGATAAAGATACCTGTAGCCAAGTATAAATTTGTTGAAGTGATACCAGCAGGCGGCAAGCACCGCGCCATTAAAACAAAACATCATCACAAAAAAATATAATTAGTGCAGCTGTGAAGCTTAATGTTGCAATGACAAATATAGATCAATTTATTACAATAATATTATAACAATACGCCTGGGGTGTATCCAGATTCGTAAAGGATGGAACTATTGGGGAAAAAATAATTTCATAATTTAATTACGAAGTTATAAAAATACACGCCGCTTTTATTTATAACATTGAGCTACCTATCTCTATCTTTAACATTTATTAGTCCTANAAGTTATAAAAATACACGCCGCTTTTATTTATAACATTGAGCTACCTATCTCTATCTTTAACATTTATTAGTCCTATTCACGAACACAATATTTATTCCAATCTCAAATACAAAAGTCCTCATCACTGTCTTTATACTAACCACAGCCACTTCATTCTCACTTATTTATTACACATATACAAACAAAATATAAATTTCCATACACTAGCATCATTCCAAATGTCTGTTGCCACCAACGCTTTAAGTTTCACTTTCCCACAGTCCAATCGACCACTCTCGCTGGTCACTGCGCCATCGACCTTCGTTCCAATAGCTTCACACACCTGGCACCAACAGCCATACAAGACTATTGGCGCAGAGACACGCCGCGGCTTATATAGCTGAGCTGACATGACCCAGAAGGTTCTCCACACCTCGAGCCGTGCTGCAGGATGGAGAGGGAGCGGATGACCAGAACATAGCCGCAACGACTACCGAAGTCATACAATTATCCAGTGATGTCAGTCCGAATAGCGTTATCGCGGAGCGTGTGAGCGTTATCCATGCGCATTATGCTCCGCCTCCCCTTATCCATATACCGGCGATGTCATCCTGGGAGGACTGCTCTAACGCACGCCCGAAGCTTGAGAGGGGTCGGGGTGGGTAAGGATGTTGAAAAAAAAATCGATATATCGAGATGATAGTATTATATCAAAGTTATATCGATATAAATCGTCGATGTATTTCAACGAAATTTTATCGAAATCAATACATTTTTCCAGGTATCGGAAATAAATATTTTTTAGAATGTTGTTTTTAAATAAGCGCTGTTTTGAATACAAAAACTGAATTTAAAAATTACTATGTTTAATTTCGCAACATGCAACTAAAACAGGTGGCACACCATTCTGCAATGCCACGTTTCATGAATATGTAATATTCCAAGAAATTTTACATTTGTCAAGACCTTAAGAACATAAAATACCTGATTCCGATGTACCAAAAAAACNGTAATATTCCAAGAAATTTTACATTTGTCAAGACCTTAAGAACATAAAATACCTGATTCCGATGTACCAAAAAAACGGTTTTTTTTATTTCAATATACCTTTTTGTAAAACGGTTCTTTTATACATAACCAATATAAATAATATCGATAATTTTTTTTCCTATGTATATATCTCTAAGGGAGTGGGCATAAAGGGAAAGGTGCATAATAAAACAATATAATCACTTAAATCTAATTTAGAAAACAGGTGTGCCAACGTAATACTACCGGTGTAACCATAATTGTTATCAAATGCCAAATGGAGTATGCGGTATATTGCGCCATGCCATACGCACAGAAATCCATCGCAGCGTTGATATAATAAATCAGAACTGAAAATGTTCCAAGGGGATGGTTAAGTTTATCACAATTTTTACATAAATAAATGCTTTTTGTCGTTGGTGCACTTCTTGTGACTAAGTTGTACTGCAAATATTATAAAATTAAATTACGTGAAATATTATTATTTTTTAATGAAAGCGTGTTTTATTTTGATATAAAACGTGAACAAATCGTGTCGTTGTTAGTCTACGTGGTTTGGGAGGACACACGCACAAGCAAAAATTCAGTTACATCATCCTAAGTCTTGGCCGTGAAGTTGATGATTGAAAATGCATCTGACCCCATACTTCTTGTATGCCCTTAACATGTGGATGATCGCACATCTCTTGACACATTAATNTTGAAAATGCATCTGACCCCATACTTCTTGTATGCCCTTAACATGTGGATGATCGCACATCTCTTGACACATTAATTGTCAACAAACTCATGCACCGAGGAGAAAGCACAATTTGCATTTTTATAGGGGTAGAGAGTATACTGTGTTCTCAGGTGAAGTCGGGATGGTAGGGCAACTCAGTGAGTAGTAAACATACCAAAACTACTTCCTATTTCTACTATAGTTAAACGTTTTAGGAGACGAAAGGGAACAAACCAACTTACCTCATCACACAAGTTTGATTTTTCCTAAGGAAGTATTCTATAAAATGGTTTTACCATGCAGTACAGGACTAATACTGTATTATCGTTGCACCGCAGTCAATTGCGCGTTCGCTCAGTACAGAGCCATAATTGTAATTTTCTGTTGGTATGCTGATTATAGCTTCTAAGCAGCTATCGTGATGCTTGTCGACTTACAGGCAATGGCATAAGCGACCGAGCATAAATGCCTAGACGATAATGCTTCAAAAATATGTCCATAATCTTGTAGAAACCGAGTTTTGTATTCATTGAAAGAAATGGTGCTTGCTTAAAAAATTATGCTTCATTCGATGCGCTATATGCAGTTCTCAGTTTGACGATAGTAAATTATGTGAATGTCGGTTAGGTCAAGGAGTTAGGTGAGCGCGTTTCACAGAATGACAGTGCGTGAAAATTTGGGATTCAGGATTTCCATGAAAGTCGATATTTAGAGTGTTACGAGCTCTAGGCTTGGGCTTGTGGACGTGGACAGTCTTGCCCAGCTTTTAAGCACTGATGTAAGGTGTAACACCGCCGCGTACCTACCTCACTTGCTGTTAGGTTCCTAAGTGTTCTCCTCCGAGTACGAGCACATGGCGTTAATACTGCTGTAGCGTCGTGCAAACCTTACATCCTGGTGACGATATTCCCAGGGAAACCCAACATAGTGGCTAGTTCGCCGTTATAAAAAGCACACCAGAAAAATATAAAATAACTTCTAAGGAATACGTGTTAATTTATTTAGTCGTACTTTTGTAATACTGTTTGAATAATACTCAGTATTACAGAGGTCACTTGTATAGTTGCCTGTATCAGATCTAGATGTGAAACATGTGTGGGTTCACAGTTGAAATCAAAGGCATACAAACTCACGTGAAACAATTTCAGAAAAATGCAAGTTTTTCTCAAATGATGTAAGATGGGACTGTGATAAAAAAATCCTGTGAAAATTAAGTAAGAGGTTTCAGGTAAAATTAAGTCCGAAATACGTATAGTACAAAACCAAAATAATGATACCTATATGTGGCACATACGTACCGCCCTGCTTAGAGTTTGACCACAACTGCACATTTGTATATTCATAGTGGTACAAAGCAAAATTGGCAAGAAGGGTTAGGATAGTAGGGATTGTCATAACACATCAAACAAAAAATGAGACATTTAAATTAAATAACTTTACATAATAAACTTTGTATTGATAATTGCTTTATAATATTAGGTGATATACGTTTTTGTGACAGCCTTTCGGTATGTGTGTTGTCACTGTTACCAGGTAAATCTACCTGATTATAAGTGTTATGAATGCCGTAACACCTTAATTATTTTTCAAAAATTCATTACCTCCTATGACTATAACATACCTTTCAATTATGCAGCCGAAATTGATCTTCTCGCATTTCTCTCGCGGTCGCACCTTGTATCAAACAACAAAGTATTTCACTGATTACAAACTTTATTTGTATCCGCCATATGTAAGACAGATATGTGAAACTGGTGCCAAAATGTTGGCAAACTAACGAAGTTTTTTGTTGCAGGTTTCAGTAATGTGGCTGTAGTGTAGCAGTTGCGATGTCCAGGAAACCATAAATATTCACAAATAAGGAAAAAGTTGAGTGTTTCCCGTTTCCTCTGGTACCACGAGACCCGATCAGCAATAACAGTGCACGGGAACTTTCAGACAACGTATGTAAAGATGCCGCCCGATGTTAAGAGCATGAAGTCATTGTATGACAAGTTCAAGAACATAGGATCTGTCGCTGACTCACCGAGAACGGACTGACGATCAACTTCAGCTGAAAGGGTGGAAGTAGTGAAACAGACTTTTGTGCGCAGTCCCAAGAAATCAGTGCGTAGGACTTCCCGTGAACNGCTGAAAGGGTGGAAGTAGTGAAACAGACTTTTGTGCGCAGTCCCAAGAAATCAGTGCGTAGGACTTCCCGTGAACTACAGATGCAAAAAAGTTATCTTCATTTCATCACAAAAACGTTTCCTGTTTCCTGCATATATAGTGCTAATTGTTCAGGCTTTATTGCCCAATGACGCCATGCGTCGGTATGACTTTGCAGTCGAAATGTATTGAAAGCGATAATGGCTATCTCAAACCTGTTGCTTTTTCTGATGANGCGTCGGTATGACTTTGCAGTCGAAATGTATTGAAAGCGATAATGGCTATCTCAAACCTGTTGCTTTTTCTGATGAGGCAACCTTCTTTGTCAGTGGTGTAGTGAACCGGCGTAGCGTGCGTATTTGTGGTTAAGAGCCCCCTGGTGAGGTGCCGGAGCTTACCAGAGGCAGCCCAAAGGTGAATGTTTGGTGCGCGCTTTTGCATGACAAATTTATTGGAACATTCTTTTTCGTTAAGGGTACCATCACATCTCCAGTCTATCTGTACATGTTGCAATTGTTTACTTTTCCTCAGTTGCTTGAGTATCACCCATGTGTAATTTTTCAACAAGATGGTGCACCGCCTCATTGGGGTTTGGAGGTTCGTGCCTATCTTGATACGACTTTTCCTGGACGATGGATTGGTCGTGATGGCCCGACAGCTTGACCTCCACGCTCCTGTCATGTTGGCTAATGTAAGAAAAGAAATTGAATATCGACTAGATGTGCTATTAGCTACCAAGGGTACTCACGTGGAGTCATACTGATGTGTTGTCCTGTTGCAACAAAAAACTCGGTTAGTTTGCCAACATTTTGGCACCGGCTTCACTTCTCTACCTTACATTTAGCAGATGTAAATAAAGTTCGTAATCAGGGAAAGACATTTCGTACATCCTGTAGAATATTGCACACTTTCAGCTTGGCCTGCTCACACGCACATAATTGGATGATTATTTGATTATTTTTTATTTATTATTTTCCATAAAACTTAGAATTTAAAATCTTTTTATTTTGTGGAGGCTACGATTGATATAAAATATTCCTACCAAGAAAAGTCAATTTTGGACACTGAATAAGGTTACTGGGCATCAAAATTTGCATTAATTGTTCCACGTCTTGCACTGCTGCCTGATGTTCTGTGCGTGAGTTTTGGTGCTTAATGGCACGGGACACTACACATTTTGCCATGCCACCTGATATTATCGTACCACTGTCCACCGCTCTGAAAGGTTCCCTCATGCCTCTATTCGCATCAGTGCTGGATAGGAATTGTTAGAGAATGGAGCACGGTCTATGACCTGGGTTCCCTGTGTGGGGCATCACATCATACGATGGGTGCGAATGTGAACCAACTTCCCCAACAGGCTGTAGAATGCTCGCTGACACGTGATTGTCTCTAGCCTGCTGGCATATTCAATATAGTGATAAATCTCCAGCACTGTGCTCTGTTATCGGGTAGGCAGTCTCTGGTAAATCAGGTTCCAAATGTATTGGGGAATCATTATCCGGCCAAGGCATGTTTACGAAGACTGTCCGCGACAAAGGTACATAGTTCATCGTTGCCATAGTCACCAATAAAACTAAATATGTTGAAATTGTTAGCTCTGTGATAGTATCCCGAATGTTGCAAATGGTAGAGAGGCTGCATTTCAGTCGTTGGACTCTCATAGTAGGTTTGGCGTTGACCTTTTGGTAGACCCCCAGCCACTCTCTCTCGTACCATTTTAAATGGCAGCAATATTGATGAGGGCAAAGCATAGTAAATCACTCTTACAACTGAACAGTTATAAATCACCTGCAATTCACATTCTCTTCTTTACATGAATTAACAATTGGTTTGCCTGCTATCATCCTGCAACTGGTAGATGAATCGTCTTGGCATGTAGACTCCGAGACATGTTCCTAAAAACCAATTTTTTCTGGTTTTGTATTGAATATCAGCATGTCATCGGAATGTTGAACATTTTTGGTAAATACACCGAAGAGGCAAAAAAACTGGTACACGCAGAAGTGCCGCAAGACGACGCGGCATGGGCTCGACTAATGTCTGAAGGCATACAGGAGGCATTGAAATCTGCGCGTTAAACTCTTTCCCAACGTGCAGACAGTGCAAATTACTAAGTTGTCAGTCGTCCTTTGTCCCGTTCGTTCACGATCTTTTCCCCACCGCAGCGATGTTGAAGATTTGATGTTTTACCGGATTCTCGATATTCACGGCACACTCGTGAAATGGTCGTACGCGAAAATCCAAATTTTATTGCTACCTCGGAGATGCAATGTCCCATCTATCGTGCGTCTACTATAACACCACGTTAAAACTCACTTAAATCTTGATAACCTGCTATTGTAGCAGCAGTAACCGATCTAGCAACTTTGCCAGAAGCTTGTTGTCTTATTTAGGATCTGCCGACCACATCGCGTTACTCTGATTGGTTCCATACCGCTGTTATTTGCATACGCACGCCTATAACAGTTTTTTTTGGCTCTTCAGTGTAAATGGCAGAACAATTGCTGAGGGCAAAGCCTAGTAAATCACTCTTACAACTGAAAAGCTATATATCACATGCATTTCACATGCTTTTCTTTACAGGTAGTGAAAATTGGTTTGCCTGCTATCATCCTGCAACTGGTAGATGAATCGTCTTGGCATGTAGACACCGAGACATGTTCCTAAAAACCCATTTTTTGTTTTGTTTTGAGTATCAGCATGACATCGGAATGTTAATAATTTTTGTTATATAGTTTGTGCAGAACATCCAGATTTCGACATTTTTGCTTCATATACACACAGTAGTGATGTTTCACATTAGTTGGTGGCAGAGAGAAGACTGACGTGGTTCATGTGTAGGTGTGTGGCCTCGTAGTGGCAAGCCACCTTGATGTTGGCATCGTGACTAGAACTTCGGATATTACCATCATCTCAGGTATCTTCGGAATCCATCTGGTGGGCAGTTTTGGTCAGAATGAGGTAAGAGTAATTCCTGCAGGAGGATGGTGGGTATTTTACTAATATTGGCTGTTCACGGTAAACTGAACACTTTTGAAAGCCCTGCTTAACATCTACTTGTATACACATAGTGTATTATTCTACCAAATATAAGACCTGCCATGTTATGGGCCTGATCACTTTATTCATGCGTAGGTCAAGTAGCAATGCCAAATTAATATAATTGTACAAATTAAAAAAAAATGTGCTTGTTTTTACACTTATATGATTTAAAAACAGAAATAAAANAAATTAATATAATTGTACAAATTAAAAAAAAATGTGCTTGTTTTTACACTTATATGATTTAAAAACAGAAATAAAATAATTATTTCAGTGTTCACAAATGTTTACCTAATATTTTAAATTCAATATTAAGGAGTGGAACTACTTTCCCTCCATCGTTAACAACTTTACTGGGCACATGCCAGTCAGTTTATATGTTAAAAAATACGCAGGTAGGGGCAGTGACATATTAAAGTTTGATTTAATAAGTGCTTAGTTAACCGTAAACAGCCGACAGCAGAACGTTGTTTTCTCCGAAGTGAAGTCTAAGCAGCTTTCTTTGTTCTTGATTTTGCATTCTGTTGGACTGGCACATGGATGTTACAATGGCATGTTGAGGTGTACCTTCTACTGGCTTGGCATATATCTCACCACTTACAACTGATTATTTAAGTGACTTCTGTGGGGGTGGGTACCTTGTGTAAGTTCCTGTGGGAGGTGTAACTATTCGCATGCAGTTTATATGGTGCTTATGAGGACGTTTAAAACAAATTATATATCAGGTGACCTCTCATGCACTATACACATGCAAAGATGTAGTTATAGATGTCATATGCGATGGTGGGCTAGTAACAGCAGATTTTGACACTGAAATTTTTTTAATTGTTGTTTGGGTGCCCGTAAAAGGTTTTAACTTTTTTCCAAGAGTGACCATTATTTTTAAGTAGTAATCGAAGACCTGCCAAGTTGATAGTTTTACTTCAAAGCAAGTAACAGTGGCTACATCTTCTGATACTGTCACCAGGACATTCATTTGTCAANAGTTGATAGTTTTACTTCAAAGCAAGTAACAGTGGCTACATCTTCTGATACTGTCACCAGGACATTCATTTGTCAATCATTGACTACTGTGCAATCAAAATGTACTGCTTAAGCTTTACCTCAGTCATAGTAATGACAGTCACTATGGCATGTATGCTATTGCAATACTCTACATGAACACATAGGTTGGTAATATGATATCCGATACCTTATTCTCTGCTACCTTAAAAATACCCATTCCTAGAGGTTGACATATGGGTGTTGTCAAATGGCTACACCANAGTTGATAGTTTTACTTCAAAGCAAGTAACAGTGGCTACATCTTCTGATACTGTCACCAGGACATTCATTTGTCATTCATTGACTACTGTGCAATCAAAATGTACTGCTTAAGCTTTACCTCAGTCATAGTAATGACAGTCACTATGGCATGTATGCTATTGCAATACTCTACATGAACACATAGGTTGGTAATATGATATCCAATACCTTATTCTCTGCTACCTTAAAAATACCCATTCCTAGAGGTTGACATATGGGTGTTGTCAAATGGCTACACCAGAGACGTGTACTCCACTTAGAAACCGAACATTTGGAGAAGTATTAGTCAATGAGCAAGTGGGCTTTGCCAGCCTCAGAGGGAGATGTGTCATATAAATGCCTTATCTATATACAGGGTGAATAACCTGCGCAGTAATGATAGGTAGCAGATATTTTGTGTCCACGAGATTACAGAAAATTCGTGTTCATCAGAATTGTAACATTGTTTGGCAGTGCTAAATTTGTAACTCCAATGTTCAATCGTTAGAATTTCCCAATCATTGTCTAACTCATTAAGGATCATGGCGATGCTTTCATGGATGTGATAGGGCTTTACAATTGCTTGTTGTGACCCAGATGGACTAGCATTAAACAGTGGCAGAAGAGAGTGTTGGTTCTGCAGTAATTCAGACATGAAAAGAGAAGGATGGTTATTGTCACTTACACAGTATCTAACACGGGGATTTAGTCTTGCCAGTTCACAAGTCCTTTCTTATTATCCATAAGTGTGTTAGGCTTAGCCATTACGCAGGACACAATAGGTCAGGGCCATTATTATTAAGCAGGCATGGATTGTGAAGATGAATTGTGACTTATACGTCATGCGATAACAAACCTAGTAACAAATCACGCAATAGGTTTTCAATAGTTTCTGTTTTTTAAATACTGCGTTTATTTTGTACAGTTATCATGTTTATATCATGGGTTTCAACATATCACCTACTTTTTCAGTTACTTTGTACTCTTTTACTTACACATTCCACTTAAGTTAAGTAACCACGAAAATCCAGAAATGGTAATAATTTGTAAAACACTTTACAATACAATTAAAATTTTAATCAAGCAGTCTTGCAATAAAAACTTCTAAAGTGTTTTGTGACAAGTAAACACGTGATTTCACTCAGATCGTTTTGTACTATTTAAAGATATGCGCAGTTCCCGCTCATGAAGTAGCAAAATACATTACAAGAAATGGCAAAAATCCGCTGGGTATAAAAATAACTATGGATAACATTTGTTGAAGTTCTACCAGCAAGCAGCAAGCACTACGCAATTAAAACAAAGCATGTCCACAAAAATACACTATTAGTGAAGCTGTGCAGATTAAGGCTTAAATGACCAATATGAATAAATGTTCTCCAATAATATTATTACAATACGCCTGGGGCATATAGTGTTTCGCGAAAATTGGAGGTCTTGATAAAAATTAATTAATTTCATAATTTATTTAAAATGTTATAAAATTTACACACAGTTATTATTTACAACATCGATTTACAAATCTCTACATTAACACTTTTTAGTAATATTTCAGATATAATGAAAGTCCTTATCACCGTCTTTATACTTACTACAGTCACTTAATCTTCACTTATTAGTTACACATATACGAACAAAATGCCCATTGCTATACATAAGAATCATTTCAAATGTATGTTTCCACTCACGCGTTATGTCCCGCTTCCCCACACTGAGGTGGCGCAATGGTAACTCACTGGACTCGCATTCGGGAGGACCCGGCTTCAATTCCTGGTCCGTCCATCCTGATTTCGGTTTTCAGTTATTATACAAATAATTTTAACATTGTTCTTTTAGCCTAATTTCAGAAGGAAATATAATTTTACGAGATGACTTCCCTGTCTAGGCGTCTATGTGTTAGCGTGTGTGTGTGTTAATATGGGTAGGTGTTGAGTCTCTAGAAACTTTGAACCCATGAACCGAATTTTACCGAACTCAGTACACATATTGTATTTAGTAAGGACATCTGACTTTTATAGTTGTCGATAACACCACGTGCTCATTTTCAAAATGTTGACCATTTTAATATTTAGGGTCACATTTCATATCTAGGGAACCACCAACCAATTTAAACCAAATTTCGTATTTAAAAAACAGTTAATTATGCAAAAGGTTTAATTAAGAAAACTTAATTTATTCGTATTCCATTTTGGAAGATAGGACTAAATATAAAATTAAGCTTTTAAATCACACATCTTGAAAATTGCTTAATATATTACCACCAAATTTGGCAGGTAACTAATGGTATAGTAGGTTATATCAACACTCTACGTTCTAAATTAATAAGGCATTTATATTCAACAATTTGGTCATATAAAGAAATTAGTTTAATTGGATGCGCATACCATACCGTGTGANTTTGGTCATATAAAGAAATTAGTTTAATTGGATGCGCATACCATACCGTGTGACCAATTTTGGTAAATCTTGGCATGCTAAAAGTATCAGCTCCAAGCATAACATATGCTAATATATTGCCTCTTTTGTCCACGCCTTTCTAGTATAGCATCACGTGAAACAAATACAGTTTTGTCATACTTTGTGAAAAAAATTAACAGATTCCAACAAAATTTGGCANTATAGCATCACGTGAAACAAATACAGTTTTGTCATACTTTGTGAAAAAAATTAACAGATTCCAACAAAATTTGGCAAACAGGAAATACTGCGGTACGCTATGCTTGTTTTAAATGAGTCAGGCACTAATTTTTAAAATTGTGACCATGTAAACAATTTTTATTACTACGCTATATCTGCGAAACCATTTAATCAATTTCAACCAAACTTTGAATGTTGGCAGTAGCCTACATTACAGCCATCAAATGTTTCTTCACAAAACCATTTTTATCCGCCATTTGGTAATATAGCGCTATTTAAATGTCATATATTGGGACACAATAAACCAATTCCCACCAAATATTGCAAACAAGAAATACCACGATAGGCTATGCAAAAGTATGTATTGTTTTATTTCAACACACATGTTCCTTTTACTGAAGACTCAGAGTAGGATCTCCTTCAAGTTTACTCGCATACATATGTAGTGANTTCAACACACATGTTCCTTTTACTGAAGACTCAGAGTAGGATCTCCTTCAAGTTTACTCGCATACATATGTAGTGAGAAGTTTGCACTTAGTTGTATTGGTAACTTCTTGTTAACTTCTTGTTATGATAATATGAGCGCAATGGGATTATGATTGAGATAAACTTTATAAAACACAGTGAAAAAATATAAGTCTATTGACGTCAGAAAATTTAAGGAAAGATACCGAATTTCCTAAAATTCTGGTACCAGTAAATAATTAATGCGTAAACTATTTCACTTAATAGTTATGTTTTGCTTTTGGTAAAATTAGTACTCTGTCTGTATGTTTAATGGAGAAAAGAAAGGAATAAATTTCAGTTTCTAAATATATCTGCTGTATTTCCTTTTTGTTTCCTAGTAACTGTGGAATGGACTTTAAAACAAACTATTCTTTTCATTGTTTAGTCAGAGTAAAGTGGTGTGTTTGGTTAGTATCCTCACTTTCCTACAGGGGCAGAAATACTCTAGAATACGTCTGCGCCAATGATATATTCTTGGAAACTCCTAAAAGTGATATATCCTAGAGTTATTAATAGTGGTTATATTTTCAAACGAATTAAAATTATGCAGTCGTTGCCAGAATGATATTAAAAAAAAAATATTTTATGAGCGCTCGATTACTGAACCTGAAATTTATTTCTGTGAAACAGGATGCCTGAAACAAAACCTCTAATATTTTAGCAATTTATAATATTTTTCAATTGAATAGTGGCATGTATATAGAACATTTGTGAAGAATGNTAGCAATTTATAATATTTTTCAATTGAATAGTGGCATGTATATAGAACATTTGTGAAGAATGCTAATTGTTACAGAAAATTTAATTAAATATCAAGAGAACTTTATTTAAAGTCTTGTAACGTTTTATCACAGTAATAAAGTCCCTTCAAAATATATTTTTGAATACTAATATAGCCCCAACTATCTCAAAAACCGTTCAAATACTTTACAATATAAGGATTATTTTACCAGTGACAAAACATTTATCATACATCTCATAGTAACGAACTGCTTTTAAAATTAAATTAAACTCGATGGTTCTTTCTTTACACTTAATGTCAGCAGTGCACTAAAATTTTAATACAGTGTTTTTTTAAGTTTATCTAAATCGGGATCTCAATACACCAATAGCATCATTCACATAAATACAAGTACTAAATAGCTCAATTGCTAAATTTGCAGATGTAAATTTGCTGAAATGATTTTGTCTTTCACACAATAGTTCGTAATTATCATAAAGTCATAAGTTCTAATAAAATGTTGATAATGACATACATGTCAGAGATTGGAAACACAATTTTCATCAATAATTGTTTATACATAAAAATGTATTATTCTTTAATATACATCTATTACTATGTGTCAAAACGGCAGCTCACAGCGTCCTTGAAATATGCAATATGTGTAAAAATTTAACTCATTACCAACTAAGAAATTTCTAAAACATATTGTACAAATAAAATAAAAACCACCCTATNTGTGTAAAAATTTAACTCATTACCAACTAAGAAATTTCTAAAACATATTGTACAAATAAAATAAAAACCACCCTATAACAAGACTTTACTGATAACTGAGGATCCTTTTTTCTTCTACATTGGTTGCAAATAAATTTTAGTAAAGTTCTTGAAAGTTTAGATGATAGGTAGGCGTCGAAATATCATTGATGGCATTATAATTAGAGATGAAATCAGAAACATGTGAAACATTACACAGACAATTAAAATACACGAGTGACTTACCTGGGATTTGAATTCAGAAAAACTCGTAAAATTAAACAAGCTTGCTAATAACTGCATCACGGATGTAGGATTCGGAGTATCAACTTCGGATGTAATCAGTGTAATATTTTTAATGATACGGTTCACTAACTTCAAATACTAACTCGGCAATCAGTTTGAAAATAAGTGTCTGAGCCACTAAAACACATAAGTTTACATGACCTACCATAATGCTACATGTGTGAGAAATTTGATGGAAATCGGTTGATTTGTTTCCGAGATATGGCATAAAAACATTTTTCTTAAATGGGGTAACTTACAAAATTGCTTAAAAAGGGGCTCTGTACACGATGTTTGTCTACACGCTTGATTATTATAATATTAACAGTCATCGTACAAAGTTTCATTACATTTAATTACACGGTTTTGACGATATTACATACAAAACTAAAATAGCTATAAGGCCGCCATTTTGAAAATATGTGTCTGACATACCTAAAACATATCAGTTAACATTATCTAACACAAAGCTGCTTGTTTGCCATATATGGTGGTAATCTGTCAATTTTTTCCCGAATAATTATACAAAACTTAATTAATTCATGTAGAGTATCTTACAAAATGACGGGCAAAAGTTTTTTTTGGCTTATTTGGTGTTTGTAGTACGTGCTGTCAGCTTACAAAATTTGGTTGAAATTTGTCAAATGTATGGTAGTTATACGAAATAGATGTAACATATTTGTCTGGCTCCTATTGTGTAAACAAGTGCCTAATAAAGTTTTATTACTTACAGTTACCTGGTCTATCCTAGTTTTTCATACGTGCCAAATTTGGTGAAAATTGGTTCAGTGGTTTTCGAGATATAATGCAAAAGATTTATTTTTACATGCGGCGCTATATTTCAAAATGGCTGACAAAAGTGGTTGTTATTTTGTTTATATGATGATTGTAATACATACCGCCGGCGTACAAAATTTGGTTGCAATTGGCCAAATGGTATGGTAGTTACACAAAATAAACCTAAAATATTTGTATGCCCGCCANTACAAAATTTGGTTGCAATTGGCCAAATGGTATGGTAGTTACACAAAATAAACCTAAAATATTTGTATGCCCGCCATTTTGAAAATAAGTACCATTAAATCTTTATTTACTTAAATTTACTTGGTCTATGAAAGTATTATTTACCTACTAAATTGGAAGAAAATTGGTTGAGTAATTTTTGAGACATAACATAAAAGCTTTATTTTTCATAGGGCACTTTCTTGAAAAATGGAGGACTAACAACAATATTCATCTCTGAGTTTAATGATTACAACTTACGCAGTCAGCATACCAAATTTGGTTAAAATANGGACTAACAACAATATTCATCTCTGAGTTTAATGATTACAACTTACGCAGTCAGCATACCAAATTTGGTTAAAATAGGTGGAATAGTTTTCGAGATATGAAATATCGCCGTAAATATAAAAATGACCGCCATTTTGAATGTAGGTGCCCAGTGTGGTTGAAAACTATAATCGCTAGGTGTCCTTACTAAGTAGTATATATGTACTGAGTTTGGTAAAATTGGGTTAACGCGTTAAATAATTGAAAAGGGGGGACACACACACACACATAGAGACACGTACAGCCACGAATAGTAACACACATACACACCTAGACACACATACACATACCCCNCACACACACACATAGAGACACGTACAGCCACGAATAGTAACACACATACACACCTAGACACACATACACATACCCCCAGACAGGAAAGTGATCTCATAAATCGTTCTTTCCTTCGGAAAGTAGGCTAAAAACTACTTGAATGGCAAACACTTGTAAATTATCCCGCTTATTTATCCACGAACAGTTTTANCGGAAAGTAGGCTAAAAACTACTTGAATGGCAAACACTTGTAAATTATCCCGCTTATTTATCCACGAACAGTTTTACATAAAAGTTATTTACACCAAAACAATTATACAAACATCTAATTCAAGTTCAAAAAAATATTTTACAATATTTTGGTTAAAACAGATATACTTTTTGTACGATAGACGTGGACTAATGAAGTTAATGCCAAATTGATTTATTCCTCGACCTACGCTCAACAACCGCCCCTTATCAATATCAGTAATTTATTATCGACATTATAAAAACAGCTCATATTGTTCTAAAGTGATTATAAAGTATATTCTCCTGCTTTAATATAGAATTTGTACAGAAAAACGTTTTGATAAATTCTTCTTCATTAGATTGTTAGGATAATCAGATCTTACAAAATAATAGAATATTATTTACAATTTAGATTCTATTATGGAGGAGGTGACGCTGGGTTTTTATTAATCTTTTAATATACAACAAGTGTTATAATGCGAATATTATATTCAATTTCCTGCAAATTCAAACTCCTAACAGTGAAGCTCTATAGATATCCTAATAAGCTGGCGTGAAGATTTATGTTTGGCTTGGAGCAAACAGATTTTTATAAGTAGTAGTGATATTGTAGGTAAATTAATGTAAAATAACTTAACTACATAAAAAAAATATTTTTATAGTTTTCTGTAATAATTTCATTACTCAACACAACTTTTTTCGTATAGCTTTGTTTTTCAAAGTTACGTATCATTAAAATGAAAAAAAAAATGCTTATAAAAAACAAAAGTTTTTTCCAATTAAACTTTAAGTTGTAAACCCATTGGTTTCCTCAGAGCAAAATTTACATACATATAATGTAAGTATAAAACCCATTATAATTTTTATAAAAGACATGTGTGGCAAGTTTAAAATTTAAAACGACTCATTGAAAGAAACTAAATATATNCCATTATAATTTTTATAAAAGACATGTGTGGCAAGTTTAAAATTTAAAACGACTCATTGAAAGAAACTAAATATATTTTTAGGTAGTAGAATATTAATAAATTTTGAGGAACCTACAGCAAAACGGTGCCCATGCAAAGTAAATATTCTACGGAAATTTAACCTTCTTTCTTCCAGTTTACCTGTATAACTAAGGAAACTATTAATTTTTTAAATTTAATTTTGTTTAGTAGGCCTTAGATATAAAATTAAATTCCATACCTACCTCAACTTTTTCATACCAATTTATTTAAAACGATTAAACGAGGCGTATTTTACTAAACTGGGCCTTATACTTGCAAACAAGGAAAATGATGCTTAGTTGATTTCCATTGTTGGTTATAAATCATACAATAGATAGAAAACCACAGGAAAATCTCGTAGCTTGTTATAGGTATTCTGGTTACTTGAATTAGACGAAAATTTGTTGGTAGCAATTTTATACCGCCTTCATTAAAATTATTCTCGAAGATTTGTTTACATGTGAATCTAGGTATTTTTAACATATAAAGTTTTCTAACTGGCTAATAGGTTATGGTACTTGCCAAAAGTAATTTTAACAGTTTTATGCAATTCCTGCCAGTAGAGATATTTCCTGCGGGCTGAGTAGTTAAGCAGAAAACTTTTTAATTGTGTGTCATAGCACGTATGTATGAATTTATCCAAAAATTATGACAAAAATACCTCCCCCAAGCGAATTTTTTAGAAACTTTTATTTTAACGTTTTTTGCTACTCAATGTTAATAGCAAAATAATTGATGTCATCCAAACACTTAGATTTACTACAAAATCTTATAATTGTAGAGAAGAAAGTTCTCCTTAAACACAATTTTATATGCCAGCGTCTATGAAATACGCTTGAAAAAGTTTTATTAATTTTAACATATACGTANCCATTATAATTTTTATAAAAGACATGTGTGGCAAGTTTAAAATTTAAAACGACTCATTGAAAGAAACTAAATATAAATGTAGTAGAATATTAATAAATGTTGAGGAACCTACAGCAAAACGGTGCCCATGCAAAGTAAATATTCTACGGAAATTAAACCTTCTTTCTTCCAGTTTACCTGTATAACTAAGGAAACTATACATTTTTTAAATTTAATTTTGTTTAGTAGGCCTTATATATAAAATTAAATTCCATACCTGCCTCAACTTTTTCATACCTATTTCTTTAAAACGATTGAACGAGGCGTATTTGACTAAACTGGGCCTTATACTTGCAAACAAGGAAAATGATGCTTAGTTGATTTCCATTCTTGGTTATAAATCATACAATAGATAGAAAACCACAGGAAAATCTCGTAGCTTGTTATAGGTATTCTGGTTACTTGAATTAGACGAAAATTTGTTGGTAGCAATTTTATACCGCCTACATTAAAATTATTCTCGAAGATTTGTTATACATGTGAATCTATGTATTTTTAACATATAAAGTTTTCTAACTTGCTAATAGGTTATGGTACTTGCCAAAAATAATTTTAACAGTTTTATGAAATTCCTGCCAGTAGAGATATTTCCTGCGGGCTGAGTAGTTAAGCAGAAAACATTTTAATTGTGTGTCATAGCACGTATGTATGAATTTATCCAAAAATTATGACAAAAATACCTCCCCCAAGTGAATTTTTTAGAAACTTTTATTTTAACGTTTTTTGCTACTCAATGTTAATAGCAAAATAATTGATGTCATCCAAACACTTAGATTTACTACAAAATCTTATAATTGTAGAGAAGAAAGTTTTNCCAAACACTTAGATTTACTACAAAATCTTATAATTGTAGAGAAGAAAGTTTTCCTTAAACACAATTTTATATGCCAGCGTCTATGAAATACGCTTGAAAAAGTTTTATTAATTTTAACATTTACGTAATGGAACACGTCTGAAATACTGCGAGAAAAAAATGATCCCTAATACTGAACACAGTATTTTCCACTTTGACCGATGAAGCTATAATTGTGAAAAGCTTGTTTAAAGAAAATAAAAATTCTGAAGTATAAAGATCTTTAAACAAATGTTGTATTTTGTATGGTTACGCATTTTTTGTAGTTATCCGCTGTAGGTTAAAATATGTGTTATTCAAATTAGCTATATTTCGTGAATGCAAAATAGATTATTTTTCATTTTGCTCTGTAGGTCTGTTGAAGTATATACACTGGAGAGCCAAAAAAACTGGTATAGGCGTGCGTATACAAATAACAGAGATATGGAACCAATCAGAGTAACGGGATGCTGTCGGCAGCACCTATATAAGACAACAAGCGTCTGGAAAAGTTGTTAGATCGGTTACTGCTGCTACAATAGCAGGTTATAGAGATTTAAGTGAGTTTGAACGTGGTGGTATAGTCGATGCACGAGAGATGGTACATATCATCTCCGAGGTAGTGATAACATTTGGATGATCGAGTACGACCACTTCACGAGTGTACCGTGAATATCGTGAATCCGGTAAAACATCAAATCTTCGACATCGCTGCGGCCGGAAAAAGTTCGTGAACGTAAGGGATAAACGATGACTGACGTGAATCATTAAACGTGACAGACGTGCAACCCTTTCTCAAATTGGTGCAGATTGTACTTGTGGACTGTCCTGCAGGATTAATGGTGTGAATGGCCTCCTGCATACCTTCAGACATTAGTCGAGTCCATACCACGTCGTCTTGCGGCACTTCTGCGAACTCGCGGGGGCTCTACACGATATAAGCAGGTGTACCANGACTGACGAGAATCATTAAACGTGACAGACGTGCAACCCTTTCTCAAATTGGCGCAGATTGTACTTGTGGACTGCCCTGCAGGATTAATGGTGTGAATTGCCTCCTGCATACCTTCAGACATTAGTCGAGTCCATACCACGTCGTCTTGCGGCACTTCTGCGAACTCGCGGGGGCTCTACACGATATAAGCAGGTGTACCAGTTTTTTTGGCTCTTTAGTGTAAGTTGTGGAGTACTAAATTAGTAATAAATAAAAGTAACTTTAAATGTACGAATATAAAGTCATTAAAAGCAAGAAATTACTTTTTGTGTTGTAAAATGTATTGATTGATGCCGGGAAAGAAATTTCTGTAATTGTAACCAAAATTAAAATATTTAAGATATATATTTGTCTCAAATAAATAAGAAATAAACGTTTATATACTTGAGAAAAAATTTAATTAAAATAAGATGTTGGTTTCCAAATCTAAGAACACTGTAACGCCACAAATAACCGCTTTTTATTCCTGTCGTAGTTATCTCAGTTTATTTTTGCAATGTGTATGCTAACGTAATATTTATTTGTTTTACTTATTATTTGTTTGTGGCAGATATATTTTATTTACTCAAGCTCTAATTAAAATTATTAATTGCACGTTGTNGCTCTAATTCAAATTATTAATTTCACGTTGTTTTTTTTTCTCAGATAACGTATTTTTATGTAATTATATTTGTAAGTATTTCTGTTTTTATTCGCAAAGTTCTTTTTATGTAGGTCGCTTTGCATAGAGGAATTTGTTGATTGGTTGCTATGGTAATACAAGACGTATGTGAAAAAGATGATTTAGCGGTCTCGGGATTGGCACGATGTTTAAAGGCGTCGTTTAAGTATGCAGTTATTAAGGCTTTTAGCCATCTTGGTTTTTCCATCAGGCAGGCGATGGCCTAGTGGGTCATAGGCCTGAGTGATATTTTAATTTGCTGGTTAGTTGGCAGAGTCCCGTACAGGAATGCAGACTGCCGATATAGCTAAGACGTGCGGATTCTGGAGAAGAATGTTTGAAGTCTGCACGCGCTACCTACGCGTATTATTTTTAAAGCCAAGTTCGAGCTACCGCGGTTGCGTGTGGTACGACAAAGACTCTTAGTGACGTACCAAAGGCTCGAAAGCCTAGTGAGGAAAGACAAAGGCCCTCGACCAGCGGAACAAGATACAGAAGACCTCAAGTGTTGTTTCTGTAATCAAGATTTATTTTAAGTTAAGTATGATGGATTTTCCACACGGAGACTACGCCTATGAAATTATTAATGATTTTTGAGAAATTAATCTGGCTTACGTTACGCCATCTTGGATCGTCAGTTAATTAAATTTGCTCTATCTATGTGCCTATGGAGCCCTTGAACTGAGTTCTCATGTTCTACCAACTGAGTTGGTGTGAGAAAATTATTTATTATGTAAATTTGCATATTTTAAAATAATTTAAATAAGCCGAAGAGAATCAGCTAGGTTTTGAATTGAAATGAGAGATATGCATTACAGCTATAACATTCATAGTTACGGCCACACAAAGTAAAGTAAATTTTGAAAACAAGATAAGAGCGGCTACATGATAATTAGTATTTCCACAAACATTGTTATAATCCAGGATGTTTCAACCAAAATACCTATTTTTTAATTTAATCACATTTAATTCCACTCAAGTCTCTGGGAGTGTTAATTTGATCAGTAGTTAGTGGTATTTTTAATTTTTGTCTTCCTAGGTTTTTTTGTATGTTGTTGGTAGCCTACGGAGATTGGCTGTTGCCACTGTGTTGCGCATGATTCGTAATCCAGAATGTAACGCTGCAAATCACAGGTTTTAATCATGTTCCGGAGATAAGTATTATAATCCATTCACTGTTACTTCACACTTATCTGAAGTCCTGATTAAGTTCTACTTCCAGGATACTCCTCCGCCTCGTGCAAACTAGCTTAACTACATCTAGAAAATTACACCAAAGGACAACGCACCGAATTCGTGCGCACTCAGTTGTAATAATATTTTGCACGAGAACTATTTCTTAGTGGGTGCTACCAACACAAAAGCTTTCTCACTATTTGTATTCATATTAATTATAAATGTGATATTATAATTTATAAATGAAATCAAGTTAAACCTTTAATGTAACTAAAATAATAAACTTTCATGGTAACATAAGTGTAAGACGTTTGTGACGCATGGCATATTAAGGAAATAACTAAACACGTTATAAATTCAAGTGATTTTTTAACAGTTTGATTCAGAAAGTGTGAAAAAGCCGTGAATAGATTATACAATATGATTACGTTNATTCAAGTGATTTTTTAACAGTTTGATTCAGAAAGTGTGAAAAAGCCGTGAATAGATTATACAATATGATTACGTTTACACCACTTGCCTCAACCGCAGCTTTATGTTTTATATTGAATTACTCTTGAAATTTTGATAGAAATGTCGTGATTTTGTTAAAGCTGTTAAGCAAATTTTATTTAAATTCTTTTTTTAATTAGCACACAGCAAATGTAAAGAATTATTTATTATAAGTAATTACAATTTTAATTATTTATGAAAATTTATTGCTAACAACGTATTTCTAAAGATTATTGATACCTAGTTTTTTTTAAATTTTTTTGCCGTGTTAATAATATTTTTAGTATACAAATATCCTAAGAAAGTGAAAAATTGTCCTTCACACAAGACAAGTGTGACAATACATGGATGTGTAAGTCTCGTTTGTTATGTTACGCATGTTAATAGTTGTCTATATACTGTTAAAATAAATAAAAATTTTGCGCTAAAACTGCACGGATTTGTTATTAACAACTGGTAGATTTAAAACAAACAACTACAAAAAAATTAATGAAATTAAAAAAAAAAAGGTAAACTATGTCCTTTCTTACCTTAGATGGGTTCAACACATGCCGTTCTCTACCCACGGTATTCAGCCACCGTTCACTGCCATTCTGAAGAGGGCGCAAGTTGATGTAAGGTGGTAGTGGAAGCACACTGTGATCAAAGCGTGTGATAAAATTGGAGAATTCCGAGAGAAAGCCCACGTCACAGAAGAAGTATTCACCACATTTCGTGGCATAAGAATCGGAGCTTAAAATGTTAGCAAACACCCGGATACTAATAGAGAAACTGTGAATTCAGAAGTGGAAGAGTAGTGACTCGCCACTTAATAAATATTACGCCAATCCTTTGAATTAATTTTATAATACAGAAAATTTTTAAATGTCCCTACACTTTAAGAATGCAACGCTAAAGGACTCTTTATATGTGGATATTTGACTTTTTTCTCTTAATGTCTCAGANCCCTACACTTTAAGAATGCAACGCTAAAGGACTCTTTATATGTGGATATTTGACTTTTTTCTCTTAATGTCTCAGACAGTCTTTTTTATTTATTTGTTATGTGATTTGTTAAAAGCGTATTTATTTTATATGGTTTGGAAATTGGTAAAGAAGGGATAACGAAACTGCATCAATATTTCCCTGGAAAAACGTTAAAAAGTAATTTGTGGGAAATTTATACCTAAATCTGTTTTCCGAGATTTGAGCCACATCGTCCCGAATGCGCGTTAGTTATAATATTTAATTTACAAATATTCTCGGTTAATGCCGTTAGACGGTTATCCATGCATGGAAAAAAAACCAGCCTTCTAAAATTCCTCTGATTTCGTAAAGATGCAACACATTCTATGCTGTACTTTTTTCCCCTTTGTTTTCTGTAGTAGATAGCAGGTGTCTGAAGTAACAATCTTGTATAGAATTTTTATTTTATTTCATATTCGTAACATATAATATAATGTGACTAACACATAATATATATTATATTAATTATATGACATACATTATATATTACAACAAATTTCCTAAGGCTTATCCAAGTTCGTAAAATTTGGTGGTCATAATAAAAATAAAAGGAATATTTACAAATACTTAGTTAATTTACACTGGTATAAAAATAGGCACATCTATTATTTACCAAAGCAAAACTTTCTATCGTCGTGTTTTACACATATTATCTTTAATAATAGGCGCATTTTATGATAATATATTATAATAAAAGTCCTAATCACAGTTCTTATACAACTTACATTCACTTAATAATAACTTATTACTACAAATATATACGATCACGCTGTCCGTTGCCATACATTTACATCACCCTAATGTCCGCCACTCGTGAAACAAGTCCTACTTTTGTACAGTCCAGGCGGTGATTCTCAACCTCTGCTCTCCCGATGGTATGGTCACACACTGCTCTAGATGGTCAATGCGCCGTCGTCTCGATGAACACAGGCACTCGGTACTACAGGCCTTTCAAGACTGCCGACACAGAGGGACGCCGTGGCTTACGTAGCTGAGATGACCTGGACCAGAAGGTTCTTCGTACCTCGAGCCACGCCAAGGGAGGTGATGACCAGAAAATTCGTGCAATGTGTCACAAATAGTTTACTCTTACGCCATGCTGGAGTGGCCTCAGTTCCGTTAGCGTTACCGTGGCTTGTGTGGTGGCTCCGCCCCCACCCCTCCGGGTACAGGTGATGTCATCCTGAGGAGGGCTGCTATGAGTCCGCCCGATGGGTGAGACAAAGGAGACGAAGGTGAAGCAGCCGCGCGTAACAATAAAATATTTAATTTACACTTTCATACGTAATATATATTTAAATAAAACTCATATTTAAAGTACCACCATAAAATATCAAATTGTGACACATTTCCAAAATTTCTGCCCGAGATCTCTTAGTTTCATGTCACATACTTCGAAAGTTTAAACTNTCAAATTGTGACACATTTCCAAAATTTCTGCCCGAGATCTCTTAGTTTCATGTCACATACTTCGAAAGTTTAAACTTTTCGTGGTGACTAGGCAGGCTAAAGCACCCGGGCCGTACCTGTTTCAGTTTGTTCAGCTTCCTATAGAGCATTAAGTTTCAGCGTCTAGTTCGATGTAGAGACANCCGGGCCGTACCTGTTTCAGTTTGTTCAGCTTCCTATAGAGCATTAAGTTTCAGCGTCTAGTTCGATGTAGAGACAGTTTAATAGCGTCGTAAACAGCCTTTTAAGGAGTTCGCCTATAGTATAAGTAAACAATGCCATTTTTCTTTTCCTTCCTAAAGATAAGACTTGCTATTGATATGTGTAAGAATTTCATTGGCCATATGTCCTTGTAATGAATGCCACAAAGGATTCAAGTCAATAGTTAAAATACTCTCTACTTCAGGCTTGAGTGTACAGCTGGTTAAAACATGCGTTATAAAATGTGTTTAATTTTTTATCTAGTTCGAAAATTAATTTTTTGTCAATGCGAATACTACAATTAAAAAGAGTTTTTTTTNTGTGTTTAATTTTTTATCTAGTTCGAAAATTAATTTTTTGTCAATGCGAATACTACAATTAAAAAGAGTTTTTTTTTAAATATCGAAATATTTAATGGAGTTTTCTTTACCTAAATCTTTTAATGAAATTAAATATTATATTAATTAAAAATCTGAATATCTATACACACATTTGAATTCAACCTTTTAAAAGGTTACTGCTCATACCTGCATGTTATATTTTAATGGGCATAGTGACTGGCATGTGCCCGGTAAAGTTGGTAACGACGGAGGGAAAATAATTCGATNGTGTTTAATTTTTTATCTAGTTCGAAAATTAATTTTTTGTCAATGCGAATACTACAATTAAAAAGAGTTTTTTTTAAATATCGAAATATTTAATGGAATTTTCTTTACCTAAATCTTTTAATGAAATTAAATATTATATTAATTAAAAATCTGAATATCTAGACACACATTTGAATTCAACATTTTAAAAGGTTACTGCTCATACCTGAATGTTATATTTTAATGGGCATAGTGACTGGCATGTGCCCGGTAAAGTTGGTAACGACGGAGGGAAAATAGTTCGATNATGTTATATTTTAATGGGCATAGTGACTGGCATGTGCCCGGTAAAGTTGGTAACGACGGAGGGAAAATAGTTCGATGTATAAACGTTGAATTGAAAGTGTTGGGTAAAGCTGTGTAAATACTGAAATTATTTCGTTTGATTTATGCTTTTTTTAATGCACGAAAGTGTGAAAAATTAGTAAATTTGTGAAATATTAATTTTTGTGAAATTGTTGCAGTTTTACTTGACTGATGCATGAATAAAGTGATCAAATACATGAAAATATTAATTTTACAAGCCGTGGACAGCCTATAGTCAGATATGTGCATGTGTGTTAATAGACAAAGTTGAGTTTTCATATGAAAAAAATTGTTTAAGGTTACTGTGTATATCTTAACTTATTGAAAGCTCTGCATGCTTCCAATCGTAAAATGCGGAATTTTATCAACAAATTTCAAAATCGATAAAATAGTTCCTATGAAGATATTCTTAGTTCATATTAACATTTAAACTAATCTTATCTCCCAATATGAAGTATGTAAAAATTTATCTGGTGCAGTATTAAGTATTCTCATTTGACCATTGATTTAAGTTAAGCTACGATCTAATATGCGTGTTCGTATCACCAGCATAACAAACGCAGTCTTTCCAGAAAAGCGTGTACATTAAATTTTAAAGCATATTGGCGAAGTCACTTTCTTGAGATTCTGGTCATATATCAGAAANCAGAAAAGCGTGTACATTAAATTTTAAAGCATATTGGCGAAGTCACTTTCTTGAGATTCTGGTCATATATCAGAAAGTTCGACACTAGCCATTATGTCACAGTGAGTGTGTTAAACATTGAAAAATGTTATGTTCTCTATACCTAATACCTAGGTACGTGTTAAGCTTTGTTCTTGCTAACATAATGACTTTATAAATGCGTCAGCTGNCAGAAAAGCGTGTACATTAAATTTTAAAGCATATTGGCGAAGTCACTTTCTTGAGATTCTGGTCATATATCAGAATGTTCGACACTAGCCATTATGTCACAGTGAGTGTGTTAAACATTGAAAAATGTTATATTCTCTATACCTAATACCTAGGTACGTGTTAAGCTTTGTTCTTGCTAACATAATGACTTTATAAATGCGTCAGCTGNTTCTCTATACCTAATACCTAGGTACGTGTTAAGCTTTGTTCTTGCTAACATAATGACTTTATAAATGCGTCAGCTGCAATTTAGAATCTTGGTATAAATTTATTGGTGATAAAGAATACAGTGTACTTTGTAACATACGACATGCAGTATCAATAGTTACGGGAAAAAATTATGTTTTTCTGAAGAAAGTCAAGTCAGAAATACAGAGCCATAGTAACTTCGTACTAGTAATGGGAAAACACTAATTTCTTATTTATTAATACTCTTAGCTCAGTGCCTCAAATCGTCAAAATGATGACTAACGTGTCTAATATATTCTCAAGGTCGGAGTTTCATTTGGTGACAGTGAAATCCACAAAAGCGATCTGCGGATTTCCTCAACTTCTTTCACAGCTGAGCTAAAGGTCCTCCTTGCTCACTTAACAGCTTGCCGTATTTACGAGGTATTTAGGAGGGCGACGAAGTGTCAAAAGACGAGGAGGGCATCGGGTTACACAGAACACGAGGCAGAGGTCAAGGGGCTTCCCGTCCGCGTGACCTGCAGGGTTGCCACGCGAACCTGTATGGTGGGTTCAAAGCACACGCGCTGCCCGGCTCAGCGAGGGCAGCAAGTGTCGACCCAGACAAACCAGCAAGTCGCGCCTCACTTGTTCTCCACACGCTCAATAGTTCTCTGCAAACGAAATTTTAACCTCGTTACGTTTACAACTTTCATATACACTTTACTAGTGAACCGGCCTGGCTTCGCCCGGGTACAATTGAGTTTTACAGTGATACACTAATAACTAAATTGGGAAAAGACAATTAATTTATGTGAAAACAGAATTATAAAATTATTATACTATGTTGGCCTAGGTTTTTAACTGAATACGGCAACCCAAAAGAATGAAATTTTTTTACCCGGTAGCCAAGAAGTAGGGTGTGGTTTTTGGGGTGTATCTGTGCAACTATCGCGCAGTTACCAATTTTTCCTCTTTCCAGCGTCGATGTATGAAAATCAAAACGTGAGTTTCATCAAGTTGTGGCTTTAGAAATAAGTGTACCCAGGTACTCCTTTTTGCACTTGGCTTGGGGATCTTAATCGATCACCATAGTTGAGCAACGTTCCCAGCGGCACACGTCTAGATGGGTGACCGTTAAATGGCATAACATTTGAGCGTTTCCGGGCTTCGGAGGGCACGTTAAATATTCGGTCCCGGTTGTAATCGTCTGATAGCAGTCGTTAAGCCATTTCAGAAGTCCTTGGGCGGCCTGATAAACTCTGACACGAGAGGAAAAAAAAATTCAGTCACGTTCCCAGCAGTTGCAGAATTAAGTTTTGTTGATATTTCACAGAAACCGTACAATTTTCTGNGTCCCGGTTGTAATCGTCTGATAGCAGTCGTTAAGCCATTTCAGAAGTCCTTGGGCGGCCTGATAAACTCTGACACCAGAGGAAAAAAAAAATCAGTCACGTTCCCAGCAGTTGCAGAATTAAGTTTTGTTGATATTTCACAGAAACCGTACAATTTTCTGGGACAAAAAGTATCCTATGTCTTTTTCGAGAACTTAAAGTACCTACACACGAAATTTCATAAAAATCCGTTCAGCCGTTATGGAAATGAATGATAACAAACATACACACACATAGACTTTCGCATTTATGATATAAGTAGGATGCACGGTATCTCCGCATTTTTTTAGAATGAAACCTTTGAAAAATCACTCCATTTGTGACGGTCTTGGTTGTTTACTAAATATGTCATGCAACACAAGCGTTTGGTACTTATGTTAACATAAACGCATTGTAGTTTTGGTTAAATCGAACTTTCCATTACATCGTGTATATCGATTATAATATTTCATTTGTAAATTATATAAATAAAATAGATATAAAACAGGTGTGTTGGTAATGCTTAGTAAGAAATTCTCCTGTGAAATAGTATTAAGTTGATTGCACACGAATGTGATGGGTTGTCTCTTTGTTGTAGTTTTCTAGGATTGTTTGCAGGAGTTGGAGGAATAGCCTGAAAGAAGATTTTAAACAGGGTTTCAGAAGATTTGCAAGTTATCATGAGTAGACTATAAACAAAAATTTTTTGCATACCTATAAAAGCAGTAGGTCCAGCTATAAGGTCTTGTTCCTGAAAAAAAGTCACTTTATCAAATTCAACAGCGTACACGTAAGGCTTCCCAGTAAGAACCATGGCTTCCCTATAAGAACCATATTTTATCCTGTAGTAAGGCGCGTAAGCTCCCCAAGGAACCAAGAATCTGTACAATTGATATAGTCTGCGATACAATTCGTCAGAAAATAAATCAATTAATTTTTTATACCATTAGAAGTATTAAATTTTTTGAAGAGGAAATCTTCCCACCATAACTACTTTACAATTCACTGATAGTTATGTTTGTTTCAAGAAGACGTGCCATTCTGCGCGTGTTAAGCAAACAGTTTGAAAACTTTCAAAAATACTTTCTAGCAAGGCTGGTTCTTTTGTAGTAAACTTACTCTGAAATCGAACAACTTTATTTAGGGCACTGGACAATGTGAAAAGGTACCATTTTGCAAGTTTAAAAAACTGCAAATAAATATTAAATTCACAGATTAAATTTCTCAGCGAATAATGTAACAGTGTAAAGTTCTCTGAGAATTCCAGGAAAACAAACCAATTAAAATTAACTGTCTACTCACATAACTTGTTGTTAAGACGATACGACATACTACCCAATGAATACTCGCTAAACTACGGTATAACAAAACTTAAAAAATTCAAGTAAGGACCAGAATTGAACAAATTGGTTTGGTGGTCCAACATTTCTCTACCTTTAATGCCTCGCACTCCGTGAGCCCGTGGAAAACAGCAGTTGTGAATTTTCTTTTTTACAGATCTCAATCGAACTATCCGACAGCTTTAAGAGCCATTAGAATTTCTTGCATGTCCCACGGAAAGAATAGATACATGCTGACCAGTCGTGTAGAAGGGAACTTGGATAATTTATCTATCGAGAGACCCTCTTAAGAATTCAGATTGGCATTAAAATTCTACACTGAGAAAGTGCCCTGATTTGGTAGAAGAAAAATTTTCGGTACCCCTCTCAACAGAATACTCAGATTGCTTATACAAACATATTTCAAAGAAATATTGCTCAAAAACATTCCTGTAAAAATGTAATCCAAATGTAAATTTCAATGTTGAATTAATGCTGTCAATACCACTGGATATGTTTCCCATGTTATTTTTAAAAGGTAAAAAATAAACATAAAAAAATTAAATAATTGTAAAAATATGTCAAAAGTTTTCGCTTTATTCTACTTTGCTTCGTCAAGTTAAAAATTTAAAGAAAACATGAAACTATTTATGTACACACGTCCAATTTCTATGCATATATCAGGGCCATACTTTTTTCTTTGTCACCATAAACACTTCAGATGAAGTTTGGTTATGCGTAGGTAGATTTTGCGGCTTAGTATGATAAAAATTAAATATATGGCAACTTAATAAATAAAATCGCTAGAAATTAAACTATTATATATCAAGTAAGCATAACTATCACGTTGACCAAATAATAAAAAAAATCGCAAACCTGTACTGGTAAACGAGAATCAAAATAATGCCTTCTTCTAGCCATAACATATAAAAAATACTGCCATAAAAATATCGACAACACCTGTTCAGATAAAAAATGAAAAAATTCCTACTGGCATTACTTATACTTTAAGAATGTGCAAATCTAAACTATAGGCTATTCATGGTAAAGTGAACACGTAAGAAGCCCTAGTTACGTTTTTACTCTCAGCCATTTTTTTATACTTTCACCATTTCTTAAAATAAATATTTCCAAGCAAGTAATAAAAAAAGTGTATTTATTTCACTTGACTCTTAAACTTAACGCCTAAGGCTACAATAAAATATCTTCATTTATTATAATTCCAAATGAGAGGGCTTCAAAAAGCGCTTACTTTACCGTGAATAGCCTATAGCAATAATGCGCGAAGTTAAGTGGAGTATGCAGGGAACATCTCAGCAAATGTGATAAATAAAGAAAGGTGTTAGAGCAATATGCGTGTTTTGCACTCAATCACTATGCAAGTTAGGAGTAACTGAGAATGACTTTATGACTAAGTTAGCTGGAATTTAGAATCTTGGTATAAATTTACTGGTCATAAAGAATGAGAAGTATCAAAATATTGCATTCTCACGAGCACGAAAAAATTGCTTCTATTCAACCGATTTATGAAGTCCAACATTAAGTTGCAAGTTCCTTTTGAGGAGGTTGCATTCATTAAAAAAATAGAATGAAAAGATTCATGAAAAATGATCGTGAAAACGTACAAATAATGTAGCCTTCTGGGTTACGAGCACTGTAAAACATAATGGTAACATTACCTGACAAGTGTAAGGTAATATCCGCAATCTTGTGTGGGAAACATAGTTTTCCTTTCGTGCAAAGCAGAATTGCCGCACTCTGGAGGAAAGTCCCGTACATGGTAGAGGAAAATCCCGTACATGGATGGGAAAATTACCTCACGACGTGTGGATCTCCTCGTCTCAACAGCTCGATGGGAGGACGGGAGGAAGAAACAAAACGAGGCACCATGTTGGACAGTTTGTAAGACTAAGCAACAAATTTAATTTCAAGGTAGTACATATGTAAAATACAATTATAAAATAGTTGCAAATGGAGATTTTGTGAAAAAAAGGAAATAAGGAAATAGCCCAAATAATTATTATAACCAGTTCCAGGAATAACAAATTTGTCGAGTTGTTCTTGGAAATTGACTGTATATTTAAGAGGGAATCTTGTTTTCATGTAAGTGTAATTTTCGTCCCTTATATGTAAGGGATTTTTACCCCAATTTTTGTTAACGGTGAGGAAGTCTTCGACAGGGAAGCATGGAAGTGGTGGCCTGTGTTCAGCGAAGTGGATTCCACCACATCTATACATATATGCGTTGTGGTGATGATTTCATAGTTGTGTATAAACAACATTCTTCGGTGCAGGCAGTTGGAGCTGTATAAGGCTTCCTTATTTCTTCAGTGAAGGGTTCTGAAGGTGTATTGATCTTGGTAGAAACTCCACGCAAAAATTGACGAGGTATTACGCCAGAAGTCAACAAAAAATTCCAAATGAAGGTATACTACATAATCGAACACCTTGTGTTATCCATTTCCTCAAACTGCTGCGGAAAGTTGTCCAAGAAGGCAGGAGAGCAAAAAATACAATGATTTTGAAATGTAATGCTTGCCCGAAATCTTACAATTTTAAGCATCTTCAACGCAAAGAAAATAATTAATTCATCAACCAATAAAAAGTAGGAATCTGTAACTTTTAAAGGATACACGATAAAGAAAAGAAATGATAAGAAAACAGCAGACTTGCAAAGTAAATTTAAATATAGAAAATAACGGAAATTATTTAATTAACCTGGAAGCAGCAGTACTCAGTAACCTTTTCAGAAATCTTTGAAGTCAGCTGAAGTTTAGAAATGATTATATACCAAGCCATAGAGGCGTAAAAAATTGTGTCTCAGTACTCAGATAATGAGTCAAACGATGCTGCCGATGCATTGGCATATCATTAGGACGATATCTTAAAAGATAACAAACTCGATTACGCATTTTTCTCTTGTTTTGATTTATGTTTCTTTGACTCGTAACATATCATCTAGTTTACCCATTTTGTAAACAGTTTTGTATATAATGTTGAAATGTAGAATCAAAATTACTTCATGCCTCAGAATTACAGCAAAAGATTACAATAAATACATAATTTTTCAATAGCATAGCCAATCATAAATGCAGTTGCGCAGGAAATGTGCACCCGTTGCATCTCTGGAAAGCTTGTCATACGGTTGAAGGATAACGCATCTGTCTTGTAACAGAGCATATATAATATATGGTAGGGCGTGAGCCCAAAACAATTACACCCAAGACCAAGATGCATCCCTCACCATAATTATACTTTCTAATAATCCTTGATGGTCTGTACCTACACCCCTGTTGCCGTCATGTGTAAATACGCCGTGAATCACTGAAAATACTGACCCTGGCCTCGTCTGTCTACAAGACACTGCACAACTGTTCTCTTGTGAGTGCTTGACATTCTGTGAACCGCGAAATTCTGTGAGCAGTACTCACTGGTCTCTGGCCATACATTCTCACTTGACGCATACAACGTTGTTCAGTGGACCTTAATTATCCTTAAGGCTGCTCTCAAATGTCTTGGAAGGTCGCCTGTTCTGCTCCGACTACGACAACTGGCAGCCAGGGCCAAATAGCGGTATTTTGGTGGCATTGTACTCCTTGACGTCCGTTGCTGAAGGACTGACTGACATTTCGACCGTTCTCCAGAATCTGGAAATGACACTCTCTGTAACGTACAGGGCTTGTGGCATCGCCATCGGACTTTATCTTGCGTCCATTCGCCCGATGGTTAATCCTCGTACAACATTGTCAATATTGGTTAAGTCATCGAGGTCGCATGCATACTAATTTGATGTCAACAAGTACACAATCCGTTCCGTTATGTTTCTACTACTGAAGCGCTACAAACAATCTGTTCTAATCGTGTCTACCTGTTTGGTTTACACCGACTGATCCTCCATCAAAACGTGACTGGTTTATTAATAGTGTTAATGTTATCTACGCTGAGAGTTTTTACCAGCATTTCTTAAGACAAACAGCTCTCTTGAATTTTCCTCCTGTAGCGGTGGTAATGGTTGGCATTCATCACTAAATATTTCTGAGATATGGGTATTCGAGGCCGATGAGATGGATCCTGTTTATAGCTCTTGATATAACAAAATGAATAAATTAAATGAAAAGGTTTTGTTTGTAGAATATGTACTGATAAAATTGTAAATACATACTTAATAACGTTTAATAACAAGGCAGCCTTTGGAGAAACCACATTTACAGACTACTCGGGAGTGTATTAAGGTATTGTCTTAATGCCATTACAAACGATATATAATTTGATTTGTTCCTGAATTATGCACGTAATTTCATGTAGGCTACCTGTCAAACCTTATGAAACGATAACTATATTTTAGTCAATCTTGGTACAAATATCTGTTATACAGTTGGATAATATGTATTTTATTCTTTTCCCCTTTTCACTCCACATGGTTTTTCATTAGAGTAGTAGTTTCCTAATAAAAAACAATATCATTAAAAGAGTTTAAAAATACGATTATAAAGTGAACGATGTGTAGAATTTTATGTTATTCAGACACTTCGCATTATAAGATGAAGCCTAGAAGTAACTATGTACTATATTGGTCTTGTTATAATATCATAATACTACTTCTTATGGAGTAATCTCGTTCATCAAAGCTTCTTCAAGCGATGTATTTTTTAACTGAAATGTGCAAATGGATTCATTTTTGGAGCTGTAAGTAGTGAAATAACGCTTTCAGTAGAAGTACTACCAGTTTTTTAGAAGTTATACACTGAAAACATTGAACACTCTCGTAAACCGTAAACTAATCTCGAATACAATCATGTTTATTTGAGTACGTTAGACAACCTGGATATTTATGAATATGAATAACATTTAAAAATAAATTGAAATAAGTACACTATAAATAAAATTTTTAATTTTTATTGAGAAAGTGTTTGTAATTTTACAAATGCTTGTGGTGGTACAAAGATTTCTCTTGTAAAACAAATCGTCTGTAAAACTACAAGCCCATGTTTGTAATAGACCTCAATAAAGGTTTGCACTAAACTGACCTGTATCCACGAATTTCAGCAAAATGGGCGACACTCAACAACATGAAACCATAAATATCTGTTTGTGCAAGAACTATGGGTGATGTAAAGTGTAGTTGCGTGCAAAAAAAAGTATTGCAAGTTTGAATAACGTAAAACGCTTAAAACAGCTGAAAAATTCATAATAAATCAACAATTTCAAGAGAACCTGACTGTACTCAGTTACTGTAAATGTTTCGCTACTGGACATAACACTTAAAATGAAATAAACGTATTCTTCTTAATCAAATAACTTCCTTATTATTTTGTAGGTATTTGTAGGTATATTTAATATTAAAACNAATAAACGTATTCTTCTTAATCAAATAACTTCCTTATTATTTTGTAGGTATTTGTAGGTATATTTAATATTAAAATTACGCAAAGTTCGTACTTCAAGTTGGTCTTGTGGTTAAGGGTGCGCGCTAATAATCCAAGGGGTGTGTGTTCTAATTCCTGTGCTGGCAAAGTGTTATTACATTTTTTTTTCGGAAATTTTATTTTGAAATATTTTTGTATTTATTTTATGTAATTTTTTTATCAAATTTGTTTTCTAGAATAAATTTTTTTTATGTACACTTCTTAATAACGTAAGTTAAGGCTACTTATCCTTTATAATATTACAAATATACGTTTTGCAGATTTACAAGAAAACTGTGTGCAGTTAAACAAAGGATTTTCTTAGCAAATGGGTTTTCAAGGGATTTTCTTATAAATATNTTAGCAAATGGGTTTTCAAGGGATTTTCTTATAAATATACAAAAATGTTTTTAGAGTATAATGGTGGTTAAGAGGGCACCAAAAACCTCAATTATTAATATGCAATGAAAACCAAAGTTTTTAAACATTTAATTTTACAGAAAAAATATAAACGTGTATATAGTACCCACAATTGTATACCTACAAGTTTCGGTGCACAAATGAGGGGAAAAAAACGTGTTTATAATATTGCAGAAAAATTTCTAGCGAAATGCCTAAATCTTCTAAAATATGAGAGATTACGCCGGGAAAATAAAACTTCTTTCTTCGTCTTTTTGCAGCTTTGTGCTGTAATTTTGTAAGACATATTTGNAGATTACGCCGGGAAAATAAAACTTCTTTCTTCGTCTTTTTGCAGCTTTGTGCTGTAATTTTGTAAGACATATTTGCTGTGTTTTCAAAACTTTTGTAAGAAGTACAAGCACTTCTTGCAACGCGTTGGGAATGCACACGTACAAAAATTGCAGTGCAAAACACGATAGGTTGTATTTGCAAGATTAAGTACGAAATGATTGCTGCTCATATCTCGTTCACTCGGTCGATGTAGGACTTGTACATATTAAAATGTAGACTTGAGAAGAGAACTATCGATAGTGTTTATAGGAATGACGTGCATAGTAGGCCTCTAAAAACTTCAAGTTATGGACGATGAGAAGTGCTGCCATAAATTCTGCGTCCAAGCCTTCTTGTGTGATCTAGACACGACTACAGATGGATGCTGGGTAGGCGATGGGTGAGTTTGCTCACCAAAGATCCTACAACCCCCGATGTTAATAAAGATACCACAAAAAATAAAAACACAGACAACGGAAAAAAAATAACAAAAGCTAGGGAGCGTACTCAGAGAGCCTGCTCGCCGGCAGCCGAAGCGACGTTTTTAAAACCCCGTGGCGTGAAAACAGTAGAATGCACGACCGCGAGTTTATTATTTCACGTAACTTCTCCCAGCACCCCACACCAACGAGGGACGCAAATATTATTTTTAAGGGTAGGGTGGATATACGAATCACATCTTGTTTTATACAATAAAAATTGCTGTTACTTCTGTCTGAGATTTATATGGGAAAAATTATTTATTATTGCACAGCAGTCTGTTAAAAGTCGTCAATATTTTCGACATCTATAAACTGAATAAATTATGTAATGAGCTGTTTCTACACTCTGATATTAAATAGACATAAAACTCTGTAAAATACACAAGTTTAGGCTAGAACAGATACAAATTTATGATAATNGTAATGAGCTGTTTCTACACTCTGATATTAAATAGACATAAAACTCTGTAAAATACACAAGTTTAGGCTAGAACACATACAAATTTATGATAATTGCAATCCCAGCACTTTAAAACAGTACATCGGCTTTACTTATATGATACAAAGCAGAATTTGACACCTAAAATGGTTTATATTCAGAGATAGAAGCAGAGGTGCAAGAATTATGAATCACGTATGCAAACTAGAATGTAATTTTTTTAGTTGTGTGTAGAAAGATTATGGTGATTTGAGCACAGGCAGACGAGAACCGAGATTGGAATGAACTCAGTTACGTCATTCATTTAGACTAGTTTTTGCATTGACAGTTGATTTGACCTAAACTTAAAATTTCCCACCGCGATTACTTTTCCGAAAAAAGCAAATGAATGAGTCTGAGACACATTCTAGAAAATTTAATTCAGAAACGCATATTTTGTTTCAATATATATTAAAACTCTTATGTTCGATGCAAGGAAAACATTTATTAAAGTAAAATTATTTAAGAATTTAAAAAAATTGGTATTATATTGAAAATGTTTCTCAAATATTATCAATGTATGTTTACTGAAAATAGTCGAAATAATAATTACACATGACTGTTACCAATGTACAATTATCCTCCCTCCCTCCAATTGCACTAGTCTCAAAAATTCTGAAAGCAATATGCCCCATCCCACTATATCCATGATGTACCGAAATTGTTTTTTTTATACTTACATTGTTGGCCGATGCCAAGTTGGTACGCTATTTGACTCATGGTTTTTGTACATAAACATAATTATCAGATTCCTTGTTTTTTTTTCGAGTTATCTGAAGCATAAATACGGTTTACGATCTAATTCAAAATAAGGTTACAGTTGTGCACATCACAAAAACTTTATTGAACATGTTAGAATTTTAATTTTTTCTCAGCAGGTTAAAATTATTTCTTTGCTAATTAAAAAAAAAAACCTAGTCTGATTTGAAAATTATTTTCCTTTTCAATGAAAAATCGTCAGTGGCGAAGTAAAGAAGCTTATACCATACACATATTAGATGGCATAGGCTATGCTTAATAAAGCCCCACAACATACATATAAACTGGAATAACATATTTTTAAAAATGTGTAGTTTTTAAATGATCTATTTAAACTTAATGGACAGAAGAACATTTTATGTAGTAGATGCAGGTGTTACAGATAGAGAAAACAATTTTATACACACAAATAATAACTCAGCTTAACAATATTGATAGCTGATCATTTGTGTGTGCAGCATAAATATACGCACTTCAATCGTAAAAATAATACGATAAGTTGTGCAACTATTTATTAAATATAAAATGTGCAAAAATTCATACAAGCGTTAATATTTTTCATTGCATCTTTAAATNGTAATGAGCTGTTTCTACACTCTGATATTAAATAGACATAAAACTCTGTAAAATACACAAGTTTAGGCTAGAACAGATACAAATTTATGATAATTGCAATCCCAGCACTTTAAAACAGTACATCGGCTTTACTTATATGATACAAAGCAGAATTTGACACCTAAAATGGTTTATATTCAGAGATAGAAGCCGAGGTGCAAGAATTATGAATCACGTATGCAAACTAGAATGTAATTTTTTTAGTTGTGTGTAGAAAGATTATGGTGATTTGAGCACAGGCAGACGAGAACCGAGATTGGAATGAACTCAGTTACGTCATTCATTTAGACTAGTTTTTGCATTGACAGTTGATTTGACCTAAACTTAAAATTTCCCACCGCGATTACTTTTCCGAAAAAAGCAAATGAATGAGTCTGAGACACATTCTAGAAAATTTAATTCAGAAACGCATATTTTGTTTCAATATATATTAAAACTCTTATGTTCGATGCAAGGAAAACATTTATTAAAGTAAAATTATTTAAGAATTTAAAAAAATTGGTATTATATTGAAAATGTTTCTCAAATATTATCAATGTATGTTTACTGAAAATAGTCGAAATAATAATTACACATGACTGTTACCAATGTACAATTATCCTCCCTCCCTCCAATTGCACTAGTCTCAAAAATTCTGAAAGCAATATGCCCCATCCCACTATATCCATGATGTACCGAAATTGTTTTTTTTATACTTACATTGTTGGCCGATGCCAAGTTGGTACGCTATTTGACTCATGGTTTTTGTACATAAATATAATTATCAGATTCCTCGTTTTTTTTTCGAGTTATCTGAAGCATAAATACGGTTTACGATCTAATTCAAAATAAGGTTACAGTTGTGCACATCACAAAAACTTTATTGAACATGTTAGAATTTTCATTTTTTCTCAGCAGGTTAAAATTATTTCTTTGCTAATTAAAAAAAAAACCTAGTCTGATTTGAAAATTATTTTCCTTTTCAATGAAAAATCGTCAGTGGCGAAGTAAAGAAGCTTATACCATACACATATTAGATGGCATAGGCTATGCTTAATAAAGCCCCACAACATACATTTAAACTGGAATAACATATTTTTAAAAATGTGTAGTTTTTAAATGATCTATTTAAACTTAATGGACAGAAGAACATTTTATGTAGTAGATGCAGGTGTTACAGATAGAGAAAACAATTTTATACACATAAATAATAACTCAGCTTAACAATATTGATAGCTGATCATTTGTGTGTGCAGCATAAATATACGCACTTCAATCGAAAAAATAATACGATAAATNCTTCAATCGTAAAAATAATACGATAAATTGTGCAACTATTTATTAAATATAAAATGTGCAAAAATTCATACAAGCGTTAATATTTTTCATTGCATCTTTAAATATATTTACAGTGATTTAGTGAGATAGCGTCCCCTTCCCAACACTTATTTTCACCCAGGGCTATTTTCAGTTTTTTATCTGCTACCTCTGGACTGACAACGCTTAATACATACCTCTGAATTTGTAATGTTTGCCATTTGACGTAGGCATTTTTAATTGAAAATATATAAATAAGTTAATTAAATAAATATTTTNATACCTCTGAATTTGTAATGTTTGCCATTTGACGTAGGCATTTTTAATTGAAAATATATAAATAAGTTAATTAAATGAATATTGTAATACTGCAAAAGCGGACTGTCTATAGAATTGCGAAATGTTTAGTGGTTCAAATATTCTAGGTAGGAAGTCATTGTTTACTTTTCAAGAACATGTGTCAGATGGCTGAGGGCTTCAATTAGCCGTGAATCCTCTTTTTAAGGCACCAGAGTGTCTGTATGCGTTTATTCTTCCAATCTTCAGGATTCATCCGCATGATACAATGCACTGTGATATTAAATTCGCATACCTACATATGTATAGTATCCAGCCATTTATACAGATATCTTAAACATAACTTAATGAAGTAGGTTGACAAATTTGTGTACAAAGTTTCCTTTTGAATGTTGCAACAAGAGACACTTCAAGAAATTTTTAGGTTTAAACATGATACATGTGCTAATTATTAATTGGAATGTAGAGTTTCACATTTCATATTTAGTAATAGGAAACAGATTGCAAACTAATTGCACTTATTTGACTGGCTTGGCCAGCTTGATTTTCTGTCCACATTTAGGAGCGTTAGTGTCTTTCAAATAATTTGTATAGATTTTCCGCTACAAATTCGATTTCTGGAGGTGCATTGCAATTTTTTGCACAACAAAGCATGAATAATACCTTCCTTAATGTTCTTGAACTGTTATAACTTCTCTGTATTTTATATTTTCTTACGTGTAACATCCGAAGCAAAATAATTGATTATTTTGTGGGAGTAACTACAGAGGTAATAATAACTACGGAAATCTAACAGGACATATTTTAGAAAACGCATTAAGTTATACCCTACGTCAAGTCGTCTGAAAAAATTCATCCAAAATCCACATTTACGGGAAAGAGCCGAAAATCAAAAATCCAATATGGCGGGGCTTGATCTCCCTTAATGATGGCAATTATGTTTCAGGACTGCCTATTTACTCGAGAATATGGTGTAATATAAATCTTCTGCTTCCATAGATTTAAACTTTGCGAGAATTGTGGTTTCGTGTGATGTTTGCGCAGTACACGAGCAATTCCAAACCACTTCACTGTGTAAAACCTCCTGCCTTCAGTTATTCCATTAAGGATAACGTTCCTTGAATATTATGTAGCAGCATATCTTTGCTAGTAAAATGTTATATTTGCAGTTTTGGTATAAAAATTGATAGGCATTTCTTAAAGCTACTGCTGTCGCGAGGATGGAAGTTTATCAAGTTTTAAGGTACATTTAGCATCTTGTTAAAGTTGGAACTTATGGATAGATTAGCGGTTCAGACGAAAACTGCATTTTTACGTTCAACAGTTTGAATTGTGTACCCCGACTAATAGAGCTCCAGTAAAAAACCGAGCTAAAAATCAGAGTGGCCCTTGAATGATTCTAGATGGACATGACAGGCATCGGATGTGAAGACTCGATGAAAGTAACAGCTTGCTACACTACATGAAATTCCATCTAAATTCAGTGCTGGGGCTTCAAAGAACAACAACTTTAGGATTATGCAATGTAAACTGCATGGTAGGAGTTATAGGAGCACGTGTACAGTAACAGAACCACTGTCACCCTGTTAACAGATAGCTGTTAAATTCGTCTGGCCTCGGGACAACCATCGTTAAACGAGTAGCCACTGGAAATTTATACCCTTGTTTGACTAATCCGTTTCTGAATCGCGCGAATTGAACAAATAGCATTTAAATAATATCCAATTAGGCTAATACATTTATAATACATTGCAACAAAAATTATACTTGGAAATATTGACCCGCTAATGGTCTTGGCTTTGAACAACTTGTATTGGAACCTCACATTCACCTACGTACATATATGACTGACGAACGTTCCTGCACGTTCTCTCAGGCGAGTTACATCCATTCACGTCCTGCGATCAACACTACGGGTTTAGCTTCCTCTAAAATGAACATGTGCCAACATAGGTCAAGATCTACAAAGTTATGGTTGGAAAAACACTAATCTGAGTCTGGGGTTATGCAATTTAACCTGGTTCATCCGTTGTATAATTTATTCATAGATACGTTTATATTTTGCGGGTTCATTTCGTGACAAGATAGAAATAAAAACTCATAGGTTTATACTACTTAAAAAAGTGGTCCACATGTTAATCGACGCCTACTGGAGAACACTGAGCCAATAATAAAAAAACTGCAAATACTGGCTCAATCACCACCTTCCACGGTGACATTAAGGAACCAATTAGTGGTTAATAAGGTACCTGAACCAAAGGCGGTCCAGGTTCCCAAAGTGGCCCACTGTTGAAATGTAATTTAACGTAACGATAACTGAGAAATCGCCTCACCTATCGATACTTGTGCACCACTTAGTGGTGCTCTCGAAAACAAAATTTTGAGACAATCATTCCGCTGCCAGCAGCCATTTGAAATTCTAGAAGTGGATGTAGTTAAGTTTGTTAGCGAAATGTTGGGCGCCATTATTTCTTAATTGTAATAAATTATTACATGTTCGTAGAAACTATAATACAAAGAATTAAATATTATTTAACGAGCTGTCTTAGTATGTATGTGTACAGACGAGATAACAAATAATAAAATTAATACACTTAAAAGGTGTCAAGTCCCTTAGGTGGCCTACAGTGAACCATCTTAAGTATCCTGTGGGCCACCTTAGGAATCTGTTGCCGAATTTTACGTTCTTATGTAATCTTTCTGTGTAATGATAAAAATTTTGTTTCTTAGTTGCTTGTTAGTAATATTCTAATATGTTCCATTGCTCTAGTGGTTATTACTCACCAGAAAGGCTTTTTGGACAACTATTATATAGATTGTGGAAGAATATAAAATTTCCTTATGCATTTTCATAAATCTTTAGACGGTCTTTTTTTTCTCAGACTTGTCAATCCCATAAGGCTCTTCCTATTATTTGTGTTACTTCATATATCTTTACTACTACTACTTTGAACAGTGAAACTGATACTTCCGATCACAATAAAAGTTTTTCGTCGATTATTGTAACTCTAAAGTTGGACAAGTATAAAGAATATGGCAGAAAGAAAAACGTTATGATGTATCGAGCACAAAAAGTGATTATAAACCTTTCTGCAGGTCAATAAAAGAGGAAGACACAGTCGACAAAGAACTGACTAGAGCTATAATACATGAAACTAAATGTGAAGCAAACTAAACAATATTCCGTAAAATATAAGACAAAGAGCAGAATTCGTGCAGATAACAAGTCAAGCGAAGGAAATATAAGCCTGGCAGTAGTGGCTTACACGAGAAGCACGACCAGCGGGAGAGTTGGTACTGTTACTTCTTCTGTCTTACAAATGAAATGTGTGACATAAGGTTGTGTATATTTCATTGCACTTGAAATTTTTTCATATCTCTCAGACTAAATTTGGAATGCCCAACAAAACTCTGTTGAAAGCAGAAATCTACAGACTGTGAATAATAGATTTGTAGACCGTTCTTCAAAAGGCCTGGCTTTTGATGTCTACACTACTTCATAAAACTCGTGGCTTTCATACCCTATAGTGTTCATGGATGGATCTACGCGGTATTTTTATGGGCTTGGCATTTTTTATGGTGCTTCAATATATTAAAAAAACGGTTGTCTAAAGACTTAACCACGAATTCGTCCTGGTCGTCTCAGTTTATTTACACTGAAGAGCCAAAAAACCTGGTATAGGCGTGCGTATGCAAATATCAGAGGTATGGAACCAATCACATCAACGCGACGCGTTCGGCAGCTAGATCGGTTACTGCTGCTACAATGGCAGGTTATAAAGATTTAAGTGAGTTTGAACGTGGTGTTATAGCCGGTGCACGAGAGATGGTACATAGCATCTCCGAGGTAGCGATAACATTTGGATGTTCGCGTACGACCATTTCACAAGTGTACCGTGAAGATCGTGAAATAACGGGACAAATGAAGACTGACGATAATCAGTAAACGTCACAGACGTTCAACCCTTTATCGAATTTGCGCAGATTGGATTTGTGGACTGTCCTGTGGGATTCATGGTGTGAATTGCCTCCTGCATACCTTCAGACATTTGTCGAGTCCATGCCACGTCGTCTTGTGGCACACGATATTAGGCAGTGTACCAGTTTTTTTGGCTCTTCAGTGTAATTCGTCTTCTTTCCGTTTTCCCTACACTGCAAATTCATTGATAAAATCTGTAAGAATATTGGCTCTGTGGAAGATTTAGCACAATCACCGCTCCAAGGCTCGTTATATTTGATATGTGAAATGCATGTTTGATGTCCAGTAATTTATTACTTTAAAATGTCATTTTTAGGATACTGCTCACTGCAAAATGACACTGTGTTCAGATTCAGGCAACTATTTATTCTGTATTGGTCTACCCAGACAACATCACAAAGAAACAATTTAAATTCCCTGACACCAAACTAACTTTTCATAAGGAATACACTCTCACACTAAAATATTAACACTAAATGGGTAATATGAATAGCTTGGTGAAACCAGCAGAATTGATTTTAATTTTCTCCTCTGTAATATTTTACGTCAACATCATATTCAGGAAATTTTCATGGCTTTCAAAATGTGCATAATATCTATCTTGTTCCTTTTGTTTGAAAACTTTTTCTTGACTTAAATTTACAGTGCTTAGTCATAAGAGCCCGTAGAAGCAAAATGTCTTTTGCTTAACAGATGCAGGGAATAATCTTTTGCTCTAATGATATGTATCGTGTAAGTTGCCATTCACGTCCAGCACAGTAATGGATAAAAATGTGCATCCAATTCATACTCTATGTGTTGAAGCGTCTATCCCTGTTGCATAAATATCTTCTGCATGTTTGGGGTCATATGCTAGGCAGCTGATAATTACAACATTTTAGATACACGTGGGTAGCACACTTTTAATAAACTTGTCAACTGTAGTAAAATCAGACTAGATTTCGGTATTAACAGTTTCCATATTCTTCGCAAACTGTGACAAGTAGTTAGAATAACATTTATTTGTTCCCTAACTTACGTCTTCAGTGATACAATTAGCTTTAATTAGTTTCTTCCAGGAAATAAGCATCTAGGATTGGTTAAATATCGAATAATTCTCTTGCAGGCATCGCAAGTTCTAAAATTCATTGGTTAAGAGTCAGACACCTCTCTATCACACTACTTTGCTCAGATTTTATACACTGCAGCTCATAATTGCTGATAGATAGTCAATCAGTCAAATAAATGTCGGCATTTCCCTAACACAGTTTTCAGCCTTTTACTTTGAATATATATCCTATTAGACCTACATATTCCCAGAAGTACAGACGTTTATGAAGAACATTTGTTGAGAATAAATAGTGCATTTTTTCAACAATATTACTTTCTGATATCCCTGCAAGAGAAATAAGCAACTCCTTAAAAAAACACGTTGACAGCTTAATTTTTCTTTGGAAATGAATATTCCGAAACACAAGTTATGCGGACGACGAACAATTTTCACCTCAGGTGAGCATGTGATAACGTTGGGTACAAATAGGAAGAGTATTTGGGAAAGACCATAATATCAATTATTTTATAAACAGGAATACGGACTACATGTACTTTGGAAAAAAAAGAGCTATTTCACAGATTCCTTGATGCAGGACTGAAAACATTAACGTTCCTTAGATAAGGCTATGTTAACTGACAAAAAGGAAATGTTTATTGGTGTCGAAATAATAGCACCAAACCAATAAGATTAAGAGAGGGGACCTATTATTCCTTCGTGAAATTAATTTCATCAGATATGTTACGCTACAGGACTGTGGCTGAGTAAGGACAAGTTTTCACACAACAAAGTAATCAAGAAATCCTTGCATAACAGGCTATTCGCAAACACAGATTTTAAATAAAACATTCCTACTGATTTTACGCCCATATAAACTTACCATAAAACCGAACTGTACAAAAACTGTCTTAAATTTGAAGTAAATTTAGAGGCCACCAGGATTCCTATATCGTATTGGGAAGCAGATGTCATGGGTTTAATTACTGGTGTCTTACTCTTCCGTTTGATAAGTGTGAATGCTAACGCTGTTAACGCGTAATGAACGTACTTGTCTTGATAAGTAAATATTGACTGCTGACAATAGTAAATTCTTGCCAATAGATATAAAATGATAGTGGTATTAAGGTTCGATAAACTTCAAACTAAGAAACAATACAGAATGTAGATAAGACAAGCTGAGTGTTGTACTTCCGAAAAGTAATAGCAGCACCCAAAATTTTACCAGTTGCGTCTTACGGAGTAATACTAGGTCTGACGAAACGAATCACATCCTTAAGTTGCAGATAACAACAGATACGTCACATCCCATTATAAGACATTCGTCAGTGAACCTTGACGGACATTGAATCCTGATCTCGTTGTGAACGCTCGTTTGCATTGTGAAATGAAGAAATTTTTTAGAATTCCGTCGCTTATCATTACTAATAATTCAGGTAAAATTACCACGAGAAACTTTACGAAAATGTGAATTCTCCTCTTGCTGTCAAACAACTTTTACGAGGTAATACTAGTGAATGATGTTTCCGAGCTTGCAATGCAAAATAGGCAATGGGTGCTGTATTAGGGTGAAAGGTACTTGCTTACAGGTATTATATTCAAGTGCACAATCCAAATTTTTTGAATACCCCGGAATTGGGAAGAACATCGTCGATGGAGCGAGAATATTGCAATTAAAAAATATTTACGTTATCAAATAGAGCCTGGGTTCAATACATTTATTAAAAAAGGTTAAAAAGGTAATAAATAGTCAACCATTAAACATATAAACATGTAAAAGTTGCAAAGAGAATAAGTGTAATGATCAGTGCACAAAAAGCATCTAAACAGCAGCCTCCTTTAAGTGTAGTTTAAAAAATTTCTTTATAAAACGGAAAATAATGCGAGCATTAAGTGTGACACTTCTTATTTGCACATTTTGGGTTTCATTATTGTATAAAAAGTGGCACAGTTCTTACAAGTAAATTATATAACTGACTAACGGCTAATCTCTTACGAAGTTCTGCTGTAGGATACAATTCAAATGTAACCTTCAAAATCTTTAAAAGGTTTGCCATCTTAAACCGTATTAGTGACGAAGGCAAGAATTTATACAAAACAACACTTACTATGAATATGGAGGTGCGAAGTGATAATTTCTTCCGTCCAATTGGGTTATAATAGTATCAAGTAGTATGTTACACTGATAACTACTCAGTGGTTTCAATCAGTAGATTTATTTTTACAGGCAATTAGGTTAATGAGTTAATAATCTACTGTCAAATTAGCTCAATGCGCCAAGGTTTTAGTGTTGAAAAAATAAAATTTACTAGTAATCAGCAGAAATCACTGATAAATGAGTGAATATCAGAAATAAAAACAATCAGTAGAATTTTGCTAATTAGAGTGGAGAAAATTTAAGAGGTTTGCAGTCAAGTGAAATGGTTTGGAGCAGTTTTAACATATTCGATTTAAGAGTTTATGCGAAAATATATTTAAAGAACTCACAATTAATTGCCACAGTTTTTGTATATAAGCAGACTTTTAGAGAGACTTCTTGAATTTAGTGTTTAAAGATAGTATTTCAGGAACCTAAAAGCATGTTTTTAGCCTACTTTCCGAAGGAAAGAAAGGCTTGTTAGAACACTTTCCTCTCTGTATGAGTGTGTGTGTGTGTCCCCCTTTTATATTTTTTAACGCGTTAACCGAATTTCACTAAACCCGATACACACATTGAACTAAGTAAGGACACCTGACTTTTTAAGTGTTTGACCCCGTGGGGTACTTACTTGAAAAATGGCAGCCTTTTTATATCATGTCTCGTGAAACATTCTACCTATTTAAACCAAATTTTGTATTCTGGCAGAAGATCGTGTAAGCATAAAATTCGGAGATATATATTGTTATTGGTCCACCGTTTTGTAAAATAGCACGAATTATAAAACTTTTTTTATTTATATCTCGAAAACTATTTAACCAATTCTGACCCAATTTTGAATGTTAGTAATATATGGTAGGTCATGTAAACGTAAGTGATTGAACTTGATAATATTCTTATTTTAAAATGGCGACCATACAAATGTTTTTAGCTTATTTAGTATATCTGTATACCATTAAACCAATTTTGACAACAATTTGCATACTGAAATTATATATTACAAGTATCATATATAGCAACAAATATAAATTTTTGTCGGCTATTTAGGAAGATTGCCCCATACGAATAATTAAAGTTAATATATTAAACTCAGTAAATAACTAACCTCTTCCTTCCAATTTTGGCAAATAAGTAGTATTGATGCAGATTATGTTACGTGGAATGTTTTAAGTGTGTCAGGCACTTATTTTCAAAATGGTGGCCATATTTAATTTTTAGCTTAGAATTCTATATCGTCGAAACCGTGTAATCAATTTAAACTTCACTTTGTATGCTTGCAGTATATATTTCTACTATAAATTGTATACATATAGAGCATCTTTCGTCCACTATTTTGTAAGATAGCACCATGCGATTAAATAAAGTTTTTTTGTCATATCTCGGGAAAAAATTTACAGATTACCTCTGAATTTGGCAAGCAAATAGTAATGCAGCAGGTGGTTTAAACAGGTATGTTTTATGAAGTTCAGACACTTATTTTCAAAAAAGTGGCTTTATACATATTTAAGCTTAGTAAACTTTATTAACGACACAAATTCCAACTGGATTTTGTATGCTGGCAGTACCTATTACAACCATAAAATTTGTCAATGCAGAGATATATTTCTCTACCATTTTGTAAGATAGCCCTACCAATAAAAATAATAATTTTATATCGTATCTCGGGAAACAATCAAACTTATTCTTACAAAACTTGACGAAGATGTTGTACTATGGTAGGCCATAATAATATATGTATTTTTTTAACTAGGACACGCTTATTTTCAGAATGGTGGCTACAAAATCATTTTAGTTTTTTGGGCGATATCTACCAAACCATGTAATATATTAAAACTTAAGTTGTATATTGGCAGTATACAACCATAGAAATTTCTACTACATGACATTTTGTCCTACATTTATAACACATTAAAATTGTGGAGGTTTAATGCCATGTCTCAAGGACGAATCAACCGATTCCACCTAATGTTACACTGGAGCATTTCAAATAAATTTGTACCAAATTGTGCACACCATTAATGCTACAGAAGGCCAGGTAAATTTTCATGATTTAAAAGGGTCAGACAACGAAATTCAAATGGCAGCTTTATAAATCACTAAGGTAAGTTTGACATAAATATTTAACAATTAAACCAAATTAAATTAAAATTTTTTTGTAGAGAGTATACATTAGAAGCATCGTACAAAGAGCCTCGTTTTTGTGGCATTTTTGTACGATAACACCAAGCAAGAAAATTATGTTTTTTATCTCATATCTCAGGGACCAAACCAACTATTTTTTATCAAATTATTCACATAATTAGCACTACTGTAGGCCACGTAAACCTACATGTTTTATGTAGCTCAGTCACTTATTTTCAAAATAAAGGCCTTGTAAATATTTTGGGTTAATAAGCCCTATTATTCGCAACATTAGACTGATTAAATTCGAAGTTGATGCTCCGAATCCTACCTCCGCAATGCAGTGCATTGCACGTTAGCCTATTACATGAGGTTTTCTGGGTTCAAGTCCCGGGTAAGGCACGTGTGTGTTTGTAATTTTCTCACCACTGTTGCGTTAGACTCTGGTTTCATGTAAAATGCTATTGCTTTCAAAGATAATTCAAGTGCTGCCTACCAACTCAGCTTTAAAGGACGTATTAAAAAATTTATTACACCCACGTTGAGGAAAGTAGGCTTATTAGTTATATCTGTAACTTCTTGTTTCTGTTCTAAATTTATTAGCCCGCCCGTTTCAATGCTGGAGTTACAATCAGGCGTTGGCTTACAAACTCGCCTTATGTTACACCTGAGAATGTTACTCTTATCCTTGACTTACTCGTTATTCAAAATCAGACCTTCGCGGAACGAAGGAAACACCTTGGAGACCTTGACCTCAAAGGTAACCAATACCATACTCAGAACCTATTTGAAATTCACATACTAATTAAACATATCATAAAAAAATTCTTTATCAGTTTTGGTATCTTCTGTTATGTTCAAATTATACAGGATGTAAATAAATATGTTACAAGGCTCGGTGGCAGGTAGATGGGTAACATGTGATCATAATTAGTTCATAAACCCATGCCCAGGCACACTTTGGTTACGCGATAGGGCCTCCGAAAGGGGAAGGAGGATGCATGAAGGCAAAGAACCCGTATACTCCACGACGAACAGTACAGACGTCGTATTCAATAGTTAGAGTTGTGTACGAATGGTACTGCATCAACTCGTGCGTGCTACACAGAGTAGTTCATCACCATACATACAGCCTAGAGAAGTGTTTCATCCTGTTTGGTAGTTTCATACTGTACAGTTCTTTTGAGTGGTTATCGTCAAGAGGAACGAGACAATGGCGGACTAGTACACAAATGCAGAGCACTCCGAGATGACTCTCATCGAAGGGGAAGCCGGAAGGAATGCAATAGAGACTTACCGGCTGTATCAACAACGTTACCCCAACAGGTGTCACCTAACCCACACCATGTTTACAAGATTTGAAAGGCTTTTACATGAAACAGGCAGCTTACGTCCTATCAAACACCCTTGTGGACGTCCGCGGGCACGCCGTACACCTGACGTACTCCAGCGTTTTGAATATTAGAGACCCTAGCACATATACAAAGTGTTTCTGGACATGGGTTTATGAACCAAATATGATCATGTGGTACCCATCTACCAACATCTTTCTCGATAACTCTCATTAGGTTTGCTGCACTCCCTTCTACCCTCACATGTTCAAATATTCTTTTGTGGTTATGTTGCAAAGGTGTGATATTAATTTCTCAGTTTTTCTTTCTTCTGTTACAGAGCAGACATTGCCGTTCCGCTGTCTGTGTGCACCAAGGAAGAACAGAAAGAAGTGTTCTCGATTTCTCTGGTCGGAAGGTATGCCAGGGTCTGAAATGCACGACATGTTTGCAACACAAAACAGGGCCAGTTTTCTACAGCGTTGAAGTGTATAAAGTGGATCGAACAGTAAAATGTAGTTGGAGAATTATGAAACGCGAAGAGGGAGCAGGAATTCCATCTACCGCCACCACTGATACAAAGATTCAACAAGCTCGAGAGATAAATATGGCTAACCGGCGAGTGGCCACCAATAAGTTTGCATGTTGTCTCCAAATAAATCATGGTTGTGTATACAAAATCACGTCAAACTTGATTTATCTCAAATTTACGCTATATGGGTGCCAAGAGAGCTTACCGAAGAAGAAAAGCGCAATCGTGCGGACAGCTGTTAATGTTTGCTTGTCCGCTGAAAGGATTATAGCGAAACTTTCTTTGAAAGAATAGCCACAAGACATGAGACTTACATCTACCAAATTCAGCCAGTATCTAAACGACAGAATGTGGATTGGAAANCATCTACCAAATTCAGCCAGTATCTAAACGACAGAATGTGGATTGGAAACACCCGAGGTAGCTAGTGAAGAATAAATTGAAGACGCAACCTTCCACAGGGATGTGATGGTAACTGTTTTTTTTTGGGTTCACAAAGACCCAACTGGAATATTGCCTGAAAAATGGGTTTACAGGTACATGCGCACGCTACGGTGCAATGTTGGAAAATACACTGAAACCAGCAAATTTCACCCAACTCAGAGGGCTATTGTCGAAGGAAAATTGTTGTCGCATGATAATGCACACTCCCACGTGGCCGCCAACACTCTTCAACGCTTGGTGATTTGGGTTTCATAGTGCTGGGAAATCTGTGAGTTCTAATTTTTCCCCTTCCGTCTCTCTTTGGATCACTCGTAGATGGTTTATAAAGTCGTCTATTTACTTCAGTTGCTAAAGTGAAGGAAGGGGTGCATAGATGTCTGTGCAACAAGCCAGAAATATTCTTCTCCAATGTAATAAGCAAGCTTGTAGACCGCTGGAAAAAATGCATCGAAAAGCAAAGAGACTACGTCGAAAAATGAGGGGTACATGTCGAAATCTGTTTTTGTAAAACATTACAGTTACAAGGGTGCAGCTAATATTTTATTTATCCTACATTACAGGGCCCACCTCAATTGGCCTCCACATGCAAGTCAAGATTTGCTGAAATGTTATATTGTTACAAGTTTGAAGACACAGGAAGAACCAGACCAGAATACACATCACTGTTATTTTTAAACACTACTAATCTAAACTTTTTATTAAAGTTCTGTTCTTTCTAAACGCCAAGTTTCATTTCTCATATTTAAAGGAATCAACAAAAAAACCGTTTTGAAAATTGTCATATTACTTGAAGACATTTTACGTAAAGCGATTACGAGACAGAACTTACTGAACTCCATAGATATTCGGAAATATTGAAACCGTCGACATTAAATTAAGGAAACTATACAGAATATTTAATGTATTGAAATCTGCATTGTTATGACGCGATATACGGGTAATCTTTAGTATAGATCTCGTAGAAATAGACAGGGAGAGTGACGATGATATTTTATTTTGACAACATTAAAGTTTATTTTAGGATTGAGAGTAAAACTGTGATGTTATATTTCTTCGGATTTTGGTCAGAAATAAATTTATAGTAGACAAAAATGTATACTTACAATAAAGATAGTTATTTCAATTTAATTTATTTGTAGCTTTTTTATCCTATCAGTTTTAAACGTTATGTTCTACAACTCGCTTCTGTAATGCCCTTTCTCGCATTTCTTCATTAATGGTTCGGAATGATAAAGAATAAACTACGCTCCACGCAAAATAAATTTATTAGTTTTTTTTTTATCCGATTAAGTAAGAATAGTTTATGCTTACGTGAAATAATACACATTTTAAATGAGAGCTAACATGCATTCTTACAGGTTATTTGATACAAGTCAGTGACAACCCATGACCGAAATATACAGTTTATTTCAATCCTTGAAAACTTAGGATGAAATGTTAGAGCTATAGATATAATATGATCTGTTTCCCATTTACGAGGGGTCTAAATGAGGTTTGAGAAATACATTTGCACTAATACGTACTTTACCGTTATAGCAAATATATAAACGTTCGGTTTTTTAATGAATATCGTCTTGTCAATACCTGCATAGTTTGCTTTTATTAACCTGTTTATGTATGGACCTTGCATTTATACAGATGTTTTATGAAGCAACGTAACTCATGAGTTAATACTTTTAATCCCTTATCGCTAGAAATGTGAACCGAAAAATCTTCTAATATATTACATTTATTGATGGAGGGAAAATTATATTGATTTATTTCAATCATCATAGAACAAATTTCTAATAAAGTTCACCAACTAACATCACAAAGGAAAAAATTGTGTTCTTGTACATTTTATGTTTTTGGGTATATAAATATTTTAAATTTTATTATTTAGAAAGTACTGTAAAAATGAAGTGTTTATATGAAGCATAAACACTGACATTGATTTTCTTCGCGACGGTACACTTTGATAGTTTTGTAAGCTGGAGAGTTTTATTTACCTCTAATTTACATTTGTTATTCTCTCAAGTAAATTTCCTATAGTTTTTTTGTCAATATATAAGGACATTCGCCGTTACAAATATGCATTTTGACTGGCTAAACTTGGTTTCTTTGCAACTTTTCTTCAGTTACACTAACAAATTTTATTTCCAGGGGACATAATATATAATTATAAATAAATTGTACTTATTTTAAAAAATATCTATAATCGGTAGTTTTAAACTGAGCTAAGAGAGATATGATAAAAAAATAGATAATAGTGTTTGCGTAGTTTTTCGAGATGAACTATCTGCGTATAATACTGCCATAATATCTGGGGGGTTTTTGAGGCAGCAGGAGAGGAAAAATTGTGTTTAAAAAATGAGCAACCTTTACCAGTTAACATTATTTGTGTTATCGTTTCAGGCAAATGGGAAAAATTTGTAGTCGGTAATTTTTAAATCTCGTGTCAAAAATACAAGTTTCCTGTCTCTCTGGATTAATCAAATTATAAAATCAAACATACCTGCACAAATGTAATATTCCACAATACAAAATCTTACGGGAAAACTTAAAGACGTACGCAGTTGCACATAAATAGTTTTTATATAGGAAATTTACGTTTTTATTCCTAAAAAATTATTTACCAAACTTTTGATTGGTTTATTCAATGACCGACTTTCACCCTTGCTGCAGACTTTAGTATAACCTAGCGGTAGAGTGGCATTATGATTATATTTAACCAGGTGATACGCACAAAAATAAACAGTTTATCTGTTAGTGTCGTCTAGCATAGGGAAGAGATGCAAGATTATTTATACCAAAGTCGGAAAATTTGCATTGCAGGACCTGGACGACCGTTTTTTTGTGATGTGATATTTTTTGCAGAATTAAGACGTGAGTGCCGTCGTGGCAGTTTTATATCTGTTTGGTGCCAGGGAAGGGAGTTCTAGGTCTAGTCATCGCATATAGTTCATCTCTAATACTACGCCATTAGACCTTGACAGATGCACGAACCGTGTACATGTGATTGGTGTCGATAACGCCTAATTTTGAATGGTGGCCAAACTTTATACGTTCGTGAGTATAAATTGAAAATAAAGTAATTATTGATTATATTAATTTGTGGCTGCCTGCAAATTTTTGGATAATAATTTTTTATAAAGATAAAGGCTAAATATGTGTGTTAGGAAACCACTAGTAAAACCGAATTTTTATGATTTTTTAAAACATGATTGGGATGATTTTGGCGCATTAAAAAAATTCCACGAAAATGTAATTACGCAATTTAGTTATGGAGAAGCAATGGGATGCTATATTAACTTGCTGAAAAATGGCATACTGTAAGCAAACAAACAACTTTACAACATGTGTAAAACATTGCGATTTGGCTGTCCAGTACACAATGTTGTTCCGTAATAGATGATTACCGCGGGCAGTGGTAATATTTAATTAGGGTAGTGTAAATGAACCTTTGCTTCAGTATCAGTATATTAACTAGTTGTAAACCACTGGTACTGGAAATTCTAAACATGTGGCACGGCACGAATATGCTTTGCTACTTGTATCATTTTATACTCGAAACGGCGACTAAAAACTAAATATTTTACTTCCAACAGCCCAGCAGTATTGTTTTACGCTGAAAATTAGTGCTTCTGCTTACACCGTAAAAGTTTTTTATACTTCTTGAAGAGATATCAGTACCGCATCGTACGCATGACCGCCAGAACAATTAAAGCTTCGGAATTGATACTCTCACTTTCGCTACACGGAGTGTACTGGCAAACATAAAATTTAAAATATTTCCTTAGCGTCAAAATTAACGGAAAGAATCAACTAATGGTGATTTCAAAGGGTAGAGCAACATTAACACGTAGCTTTGGCAAACAGGATACATTAAAATCAATTAATGCAATACTGTGAGCTTCGCAGAAACCAGTTCACCGGGTTATGAAACCAACTACTCTTAAAAATACTGCAAAGGCACAATACAGGAGGAAAAAAGGACGAAAAACTAAGTTTTTCGTTTTAGTTGTATTCTCAGATTTAGAGTACATTTAATCCCCGACGAACATAAGACTAGTGGCGTATGTTTGTGAAACATTTGAGTGACTTGCTGCATAAATAAAAAATAATTTACTCATTTAGTTTTAGTTTGAAGAGAAACTTCTGAAGGCGTCTGAAGAATCGTTTTATTGTTCACTCAATTTGGTCTCGCGTGGTTGCCTAAAAGTGCCTGGAAAAATTTCCTTGATTAAGAAATTCAGTACATAAATCACTATATTCTAAATCCTAAAACACTGACAACTTTGCTGTCGCACCAAAGTCTGCAGCAAAAGTGAAATTCGGTCAGTGAAGAAGCCCGTCAACAGTTTAATAATGAACCCATGTTATAAATTTTAATTAATGAAAACTAGAATAATAATTTGAATTACAAGATGAACAAAACAAAGATGCATTACTGAACGCTTTACATGATCACGATAAATAACAAATTTGTAAGTTAATGTGAAGCAAGAAGAGTTTAAAATAATTACAATAATTTGTTTTTTAATAGACATCAAAATATTCTGAGGTGATAAATACTATGTAATTAATATAAACTTACTTGTTAATGATTACAAAAAAAATTTTGTTATTTTATTCCCTAACAATTTTGTCGTTAAATAAAATAAGTTTTATTACTTTATAATTTCAGATTTTGCCAGGTTTGTTCACATTCAGGGCTGAGTATACTAAACTTCAATAAATTATATTGGTGCGGAATACTTGGTTCTGTGTTTCATAGTAAACTATTTATATGTTGGAATTTAACATACCTCATAACGCGTGGTCCTGGTAGTACAGAAACACTGCACTCATTTTTGAATGCGATGCTTATCGTCGACAAAATTAAGTGTAACGAAAAATCAAAAACTTTAGACATATATTTTGAGTAATTTCTCAAAAGTAATGTCAAATTCTGTGGCAGATGCTTCTGAGTTCGATCTTGAAATGCAGACCATACAATAAAATAGTCACTAGCAGTAAATCTGACAGTAATTTGACGAGAGTAGAAATGATTGAAACCTTGATCATTATAACAGTTTAAATTATCTTCGGAAATCGCGAAACCTGACATGTTGGATGTAGTGGTGTTTTTGGCTACCCTTCAGTATGCAGTATGTCTTCGGCTGTAAGCGATGAACAAGCAAGGCGTCATTGTACCGTTGCCTGTACGTTCCGAACTGAGTCCAGTAGTGTTTCACATTTGTTTTTTCAACCATATCTCTAGGGGGATATGCGTAGTTATACGTAGTCAGATTGTACTAAGATTCCAATATAAACACAAACTATTTTTATAACGTTGTGTGCTAAAGATTTGCCTAGTTTCCAGCTGATTGTATAAAGTATGTAGAAACATTAAGTGTTTTGCTTAAAAGAAAAAATTCGTCTCAAATACAAGTCAACAATGTATATAAACCATGGTAAATAAAGTCAACTATGGATATAACCCATGGTATGTAAAGTCAACAATGCATATTACCCATGGTATGTAAAGACAACAATGCTTATTATCCATGGTATGTAAAGACAACAATGCTTATTATCCATAGTATTTAAAGACAACAATGAATATTATCCATGGCATGTAAAGTCAACAATGCGTATTACCTACGGTATGTAAAGTCAACAATGAATATTACCCATGGTATGTAAAGACAACAATGCTTATTATCCATGGTATGTAAAGACAACAATGCTTATTATCCATAGTATTTAAAGACAACAATGAATATTATCCATGGCATGTAAAGTCAACAATGCGTATTACCTACGGTATGTAAAGTCAACAATGAATATTACCCATGGTATGTAAAGACAACAATGCTTATTATCCATAGTATTTAAAGTCAACAATGAATATTATCCATGGCAAGTAAAGTAAACAATGCGTATTACCTACGGTATGTAAAGTCAACAATGAATATTACCCATGGTATGTAAAGACAACAATGCTTATTATCCATGGTATGTAAAGACAACAATGCTTATTATCCATAGTATTTAAAGTCAACAATGCATATTATCCATGGCATGTAAAGTCAACAATGCGTATTACCTACGGTATGTAAAGTCAACAATGAATATTACCCATGGTATGTAAAGACAACAATGCTTATTATCCATGGTATGTAAAGACAACAATGCTTATTATCCATAGTATTTAAAGTCAACAATGCATATTATCCATGGCATGTAAAGTCAACAATGCGTATTACCTACGGTATGTAAAGTCAACAATGAATATTACCCATGGTATGTAAAGACAACAATGCTTATTATCCATGGTATGTAAAGACAACAATGCTTATTATCCATAGTATTTAAAGTCAACAATGCATATTATCCATGGCATGTAAAGTCAACAATGCGTATTACCTACGGTATGTAAAGTCAACAATGAATATTACCCATGGTATGTAAAGACAACAATGCTTATTATCCATGGTATGTAAAGACAACAATGCTTATTATCCATAGTATTTAAAGTCAACAATGCATATTATCCATGGCATGTAAAGTCAACAATGCGTATTACCTACGGTATGTAAAGTCAACAATGAATATTACCCATGGTATGTAAAGACAACAATGCTTATTATCCACGGTATGTAAAGACAACAATGCTTATTATCCATAGTATTTAAAGTCAACAATGCATATTATCCATGGCATGTAAAGTCAACAATGCGTATTACCTACGGTATGTAAAGTCAACAATGAATATTACCCATGGTATGTAAAGTGTTTTCTCCGACTACGGATACACAAAAATTTAGTCCCCACCGGAATTAGGAAGTTTGGTGGGAAAGTAGAGAATGGTGGGTTATGTGTGGAGTAGCTGTATGCCATCGGGTTGTACTAGAAGGTATAAGCAGCTTGTACTTCTCATTCTGTCTCTCGCGAAAGTTACCCGAACTTATCGGTTTCTGAAATTCTAAGACTACTTTTAAACCATAAATAATCTTTTGAGAATAAACTTACTGTATAAAAACAAACGGTTGTTTTTGGTGATTAAACATATAAAGAGTAGGGTATGTTGAATACGTTAAAATTAATAACTGAGTAACTAATTACAGTTGCAATATTTCTAGCTACTTCGTGATGCCCAAAACACGTCTTGACTTTATTCTGTTAAAAGCGAACCATTACAGTCTGCAGTGTGTAACCACGAACTACAAGAAATAAATCTGCTGTGGAAATATTAAAAAATATATGCAGGCGCACTTCGTATGTTATAAGGCACTATTTTAATTGTTTTAGCGATCGAAATCCATAATTGAAAGACGACAGTAAACAAATTGTGATAATATTACTATAGCGTTAGGTAAATGATCTTTATTATAACCGATATTTAATTAACAACGTTCAGTGGAGAAACAACCAAATTTTTTTCTATACAATTTTAAATTACTGAAGGTGAAATAATAAATATCTCAATTTCAGTGCAGTTTCCAAACTGAAAAAAAAATATAGGTTATATTAAAAAATTTTCCTGGGCTTTAGATACAAACTTCGTAAGATAATTCGTTATGGAAATTTGTCATAGAAAACATAATATGACATGCGACCTAACGTGATTACTAAAGAAGAGACGCCCTTAAAAATTGGGAGTTAAGAGTAGCTATTTGAAAAATGTCAGAAACTCTGTGAGATAAAACAAGTTTGTTTATTGTTAATCTTATTTGTGATTCTTCAATGCCCAAGTGATTATAAATTCATAACATTTGATAAACACCCAAGGGTATCACTTTGGTAGGTTAATAACATGGTATCCCGATATTTCCAAATCATCCGCGAAATATCCACAAATCGCAGGTATAGTATATTCGTGGTTTCCTCACACTTTTTGAATAAAACCTTTGAAAAAAAAACACACGTATGACGTGTTTGGTTGTTTGCTTAATATGTAATGTATCACAAGTATTTTGTATTTGTGTTAAAATGAAAGTACCTATTTTTTAGTTAAATTGAAGTTTTACTTATATTTATCTATAAATTAGAAAATTTAATTTATAACTAATATGAATAGAGACAAAGTGAAAATAGGTGTGTTGGTGACTAGTAAGAAATAGTTCTTGTGCAAAATATTATTACACTGAGTGCGCACGGATGTGGTCCGTTGGCTCTCTGGTGTAATTTTCTAAGCATTGTTTGCATGAGGCGGAGGAATATCTTGGAAGTAGATCGTTAGCATGGCTTCAGAAAAGTTAGAAGTAATCGTGAATAGGATATATCAAATCAGGCGGACATAGTGTATAATATTTATTATACAAGTGTCGACGAACTTGTAATAAGAAGTCACAGGTTTCACTAACCTGAATACCTTCAAAAAGAAGTTTTCAAGTTCAAGTCACGAACATGTTGCTTCATCTGGCGCAGTTTCTGGCATTTTGCAAATAAGTAATTTTACTTCCCAATTTTGTAGGGTATCTATCGTCTCTTCCTTAAAAATTACGTTAGGCCATAGGCTGCATTATGGTTTCTACCCAATTCTCACAACAAATCAATCATCTCACGAAGTTTGTAAGTGCAGTTAAGGATACATCTGCATTATTTTTTAAAATATTTTTAATCTAAATTATCTTCGTAGCTAATGCACAGAGCGAAGATAATAAATGCACTGATAATATCTTTGAATACTAATTTTTTTAACGTCACACAAATTATAAAAGAATTTAAGGGATTCATCATGGTCTTGTGAAAGCACAGATATTTACTCCCAGGATTAAAAAATAAGATTTTTTTGCAGACAGTTACTTTATTACATACGAGTAAATGGTATTACAAATATGACTGCAAGCTCCGTTGAATCAATTTCACACCATCAAAAAATTTCCTAACAATAAGCAACATCAAATTTTGAGGTTGATGGAGCGCCAAATTATATAATATATGAAGAATTAATACAACGAAAGATTATGATTCAATAAATGGTCCATGAAATGATGAAATGTAACAGGAGAAGAAGGCCAAGTCACCGTTGAAGTTGTTTCACGTTGTTAAGAATTGTTACTTTTTATGCGAATATTCTAAGACTGCCTTGTTCCATATTCTCCCGTCACAATATTTTGGGTTTAAGTAGTTACTCATTGATTCTATAGGCCATTAAAGTTGTTCAAGTACGGAAACAATCTTCTGACAAATACTTTCATCTCAAAGTTTATCGCTCCTTTTTCTCAATATTTTAGCCAACTCACAAAGAACGCCAAATCTTAAAATTATTTGTCTGGTCATCAGTTGGTTCAAAATAGCCATACGTTTATAAGAGAAGGCTTACTCTATTTTAACTCATATTCCTGGGAGGTTAGCTAAACAATCGAAAGGCTAAATGTATGATGACGCTGCGGCCACTTTTGTCCCCAAACACTTAGCAGAATCCTCCCTAGCATGGCGTCAGGATCCTTGCTGCCTCAAGCTATTCGGTCTCAAAAACAACGTCCTACATCTCAGTTGTGCTCTTCGGGAGAAACACAGATTAGCACGAGAGGCCAAGGAAGGAAACTGCATGTAACGTGAACGTTACGAGGTGCGTCTGCTGGCTATCGTGACATGTACGTCTCTCTCATGAGCAACAAGAGCAGGTGGATATGACTTGTACACTCGTAGGCTAACTCCAATGACGTCAGCATTCCGGTACCCCTGAAAATGCTATCAGGATACGGAGTTTGTCTTTTATAACGCCGTAAAATTACACGGATATCACCTGTATCTAGGCAGAACTTGATTTCATGACAGAGGACAAATTCGTGGGAGTCTTTTATTCAAATTCTGCTCCTGACAACGTATCATCACAGTTTCCTGAAGGCATCAAACTGCTGGGGACAGATTAAGCACTGCGCGTTGTTTTTAGCATCACGTTCCCGGCCAAATATCTGTGAACTTGTAATAAGAAGTCACAGGTTTCTTTACCCTGAATACCTACAAGAAGAAATTTTCACGTCCAAGTATCTTATTAAGAGATTTAAGTGATCACGCGATGCAAGGCAATATTATGGTAATATATAGTGAAGAAATCTTTATCAGATTTTATAAGCTATATTAAACACAGTTTTCTCGGAACGGAGCGATCTATGAAGTATCATAATGTACTTATGTATTAACGGTATCTCACGCAACTCCGTTTTCAGTGATGCCATGCGTCGCTTTCATATATTTTTATCAGAGAAACCTTTAAAAATGTTTACTATTTTTGTATGTTGTTCATTAAAATCTTGAGTAATTATCTCAGATTATGTGATCCACTGCACCTACTTGTGAGCAAAGTTTAAACATTAAAAACATTTAAGTATATTCGATTTAATTATATATGTATTGAGGATCGGATTTCAGTTGTGTGATATGTACTGCATTGTTTTGAGATACTAGAGGAATGTGAGTTCCAAATAGGTGGCTGGGTGGTTCGGAGCCTACTATAAACAGGAAGCCCCGTCACATTTAGCAACTTTGTACATGCTTAAGCAAAGTAATGCCAGTAGAGTCTGTACCGAGAGAAAGGTTGGTTCCAGCCCACAAATATTTGTATGTATAGGGCCAAAAATGTATTTCGTTGCCTGAAAGAATTATTTTGTTCTTAGTTGGGCCGAAATATGGTAGAGTGACAACAAAATATTTAGTTACATCAACTGTAGATATTTGTTTGGCTACTCATTTGATTGCCATCGTATGAAGATACGAGAGTTTGTTTGTATTTTCTGTGACACATAGGACAGTAACAGTGTTTGCTAGTGGATTTATTAATGCTTTATAATGGTATAAATATCAAAATAAAACGAGTTAATCAGGAAACTAAAAAGTAAAAATGGAAAACTTGAAATATTTAATTGCGTAAGTTGTCCAGTACATGAAATGTATATATTTAAAAACACTTAAATATAATCACCAGTCACTTGCTATAACTTAGAGCTTGGGAGCAGAAGCTGATGGTTTGAATCTCGGCTGGGCTTTAAGTGTTTTTATTTTAACCGAAACTTTTTGATGCACACATAGCCAAAGAAATCTTTTCTTGCACCAACCAAATTTTTTTTGGCAACCAAATAACAACCACAAAATAATTTTGTTTCAACAACATATTTCACTATCCTTATAAAAAAAATTTAGTTGACTGAAAAAATATTTCTCTCCGTTTAAAAATTACAATAAAATTCTATCCCAGTAAAATTTGACTACTGTTTTAATTAGTTTGGTCCTTAAGTGGGTTCATGGGATGAATGTAAGAATAATGGGATGAAAGGCTACCATTCCATTTGAGTGTTTTTAATAAATTTGGGATATCTCTTAATTTTATAAAAAATAACTGAAGTAAATGATAATGATTTTTTATTTTCTTTATGAAATCTTGTATACAAGGATCGCAATGCAATGGGCGACGAACGAGATACTGCACATGGGTTTTCGTGGAATGGGGTTGGAACACAAACAAGGGAACAAACGTTCTTATTGCCGTCAGTCGGAATCAAACCCACGAGCTACAGACAGCATTCCAAACACGCTATGAGTTAAATGTTTAGTAAACTGTTGCCGAGTAGATGTTATAGAGAATAAAAATTTTAATAATAAAGATGCTTCTTCCATTAATGTTAAACATTTTAATTTGCATGCATACTATTTAAAAAATCTGAGAAAATACCATGTAATTAATTATACAGTCTGTATGTCGAGAATGAGTTTGATCTTTCCTGTAACACACTTTGTTTGCCGTTTTTGTTCCAGAGGACGAGCAGCTGTGGCAACTGCTTTCTTCAGTAACGAAAAGGTCAATGCTGTTGCTAATGATCAAGTATTATTAAAAATAGGCTAACAATGATGGAAATATACGTGGTACGAGCAAGGAAACCTCAAAATTATAAATTTATTATTATTTATTGAATACATACGATTAGTGTACGCAGTAAAAGCCTCATCTTTATCTGGGACTGCAGCATTAACACGTTATTGAAGGAGTCAAGATAACACAAAAGAACATATGCAAGATTTCAGCATCAGTTCCTGTAACACTCGAGGACTTTACATAACACAGCAGTCTTATGGTTTCTCGGTAAATTTAAACATGGCTAAATATAAGTATTAATAACGAAAAACTGTTCCTACAGTCTACATATTTCTAAATTTACTTTAATATGCATGTTACTGTTTCTTAGCAGTTTTTCTGGACTTAAACTACATGCTCTGCTACCGCTCCTATGTATTTACAATTTTCGAATGTGAGAAATAAAATTTATTTCTACAGGAACACGGTTTCTGCATAACAAAATACATTTACTTAAATAGAACAACACGCAACAATATTTAAAACTTCTGTACTAATATTATTTTGACAATAACGTCCACAAAAGTCTAATGATAATACTGAAATTCATTCGCCTCAAAAATGAAAATCGATTGAGAAGTGAAGTTCTTCTAAAATTATTATTAAAATATATCAAAATATAGAGTAAAAATTCTTGTTTTAAATTACTTGCTGGTAAGTGTTCACTTTACATATTATACATTTCGAATATCTGCACTTAAGACTACCAGCACAGGCCGTTACAAAATACTCTTCCAGATATTTCGCAGCGAAAATAATAATATAACAGAATGATCACAAACACGTTTGTCAATGATAACCATACAAGCACTCCTTTTTTAGTCAATACGAAGCTGAACGGTTCCTAGAAACGGTTTTGTTTTACCACAAAAATTTGGTTGCTCTATTTTCATAGTACATTAATTCATTCAAAATATTAAATAATGGTCATATGAATAAAATTTTGCATTATTGAATCTGAACTATTTTGCTGCAACGTTTTTCGAACTGGAAACATTGCAGACGATCAAATTTTAAACAAAAATAATAAGATTGCATAAGTTAGAGAAATTTTATTTAAAACCCGAAATTTCTGTTTATGGTAAACGTAAATACAAACTCGCCCAGTAAAATTACATAATTTATTTTTGAAAGATGATGTAGGTTTCGTCAAAATATGTACGTAATGGCACATATAATGATTTTTGAAATTTGAAATTGAATACAAAATATATTTTACTTATATATTGTGCTGTCATCAATGAGTTTTTGTTCTATAGGTTTTTCTGACTTTATTTGATTTTAGAAGGAAATAAGACAATAAGTTGAAGTGTATTGTGAATTTTGAAATGCAAATTTTTTGTGCTTAGGAAAAATTATTGAGCTGACTTTTATTCGCTATTTTATACAATCTACAACTATTAGCATATATAGAACAAAATAACAACTAATGCTTTTAATAGCAAGAGACAAGCTACCTTTAATATTTTCTAAAGAGACAGTGAGTTTAAATAAAATACAAATGTGTTAGTTATAGAAACTTCTGCTTATTGCATCCTCGTTGTATTTACTTAAATGGATAAAAAAGGTACTGCTGACACAATAACTCATAATAGCCGCAGTTCGCGTTGAACTTAACCGTTTCTGCGGTACAAGTTGAAAATTTTTGACGAGATGGGAATTCAAATAAACATCAAATTATTATCTTCCAGGTGATTTATTCAGCACGGTACAACTAAAATTACTGTATAAAGTGAGCACATCGCACAAAAGTTAATAATTCACGATTCATACGAGAGAAACTTACAAAGTAGTACACTGTCGAAGACTTGTATTTCGAAAATTGCAGCTACGTTGTTATTATATCCGGGCTTAGTACATTTTTCAAGAAAAAGTGCAACCAAAGAAAATAAAACCCTACTCGTTGCAGTTTCTAAAATTCTGCGTTATAGTTTTGAAAGTTTAATACACATCTGACATACGCAGTTGTGCGTGCCAGTTATAATGCATTTAATTAATTCTTGAGAGTGCAGGTAGAAAATAAGCATATTTTAATAGTACATACTTTTTAAATTGGAGAAAAAATTAACCTAGAAATGTCAGGTTTCATTTTTTGGTAAATAAGTCCGATTATGTTGTATCGCACAATTTCTTGTCACATTTGAAAACAATATATATTTCTTGGTGTATGTATATTTTATGGAATAAATTTATAGTTATAAGTTCAATGTTAAGCATCAACAAATGCATGTTCAGAAAAATTATAAATTTATCAAAAAATATATTGTTTAAAGATTAAAAGTTTGAAACATAAAATTGTATGACCATTTTTGCAAAGTGCGCAACATAATGTAGATATCTCATATGTGCGCATATCTCATATATTGTAACTATTCTTCGACCAAAGAAAATTTTTAAAATTTCACTAAAAAGAAATTTTAAGGAAACGAATCGATACAAAAACACGTAAGCAATAGGAAAATTTCTTCGCAATTATTAAGCCTATATTATAATTTGTTCTCGTAGACCTACCTAGCCATATTTTTCTGTTATCGTTAGGTTATTTTTATTTTTATTTGCTTCAAAGTTTTAATGTAATTTCTTTAAAAAAAAATGTTTTTATCATTACTTTTATTTTACAACAACAAAAATTCATTGCCTCTATAATGATAAAATTATTTACGTAGTCCCAGTTTACAACATCAAAAATTTAATTTGGCATTTACAAAGGTAAAAATAAAATTTTTCCACATTTGTGAAATTTTGGTTTGAAAACAAATGTAATAATAGGATGAATTTCAAAATATAGGATGTACATATGTTTCTTGTTCACTATTAATTTTTCGATATATTACGCAAATATGGGAAAAAAAAATTGTTATAAAATAAAATTTAATGTAGTTAAAATAATTATTAACCTGCGTCTTTTAATAATACAAGCAAGACATTTTTACACTACATTGCTCTCTTTATATCCAAAACCAATTAAATGATTGGATGCCCATAACGTACATGAGAACGCAAAAACATAGGCCTATAAAATATAATTAAGTATCAAAATAACTAAACAACAACGTCTGTCAGTATTTAAAATTTAATGTAAAAGAGTTCAACAAAAGTAATTTCAATTTTACGTCGATGTTGTTTAAATATTCTAAACCGTAAAATATAGAACGGCTATTGTATGCATTCAGTAAGTAAGTTTTACAAGTAATGCTGTTCATATAACGTACTTCTTATATGAAGCTGAGTAATATTTATTTGATTACTCTTGAGTAATACTTAACAATGTGTAAAATGTTTTTATAATAACATACATTATTTTAAAGTTCTGAACTTCTGATTCCCATAAATCCACACAGACACAAAGATTTATACAAATCAGAAAACCAACTAAAACTTCCACTTCACAGAAAATCGCAAATAGCAGCGATAAATCGTGGTTCCAGGTCTCATTACCATAATTTATATTTGCCATGTTTAATTTTTGCTATAAGTCATATCCCACACACTCTTCATATTTTTACTAGCGAATGCACTCCTTTATTTAAAAAAACACTATAAAACTTTTAGGAATTTTGTAATACCTGCTACAAAACGTTTCAGCCTTGTGGTAGGTTCTTTATTCGAAGGTTCGTGTAATAATATGCTGTGTTCTTTTTGAAAGAATTATTTGTAATTTTGTACATTTCGTTTGACATGAAATGTCTTTTTTTTAGTTCATCCTGTGAAGTAACACTATGCAGATCAACTAGTTCTAAAAATATTTGTTAGCTATTATTATTATTATTATAAAAGTCGCTGCAGATTTTTATGGTGCAATGTATTTCAAAATTATTGAAAAAAGCAAATTGTTAATCTGAAACTTTCAATTAAAAAAACTAACAATTCTTGGAAGGTTTCTGAAATACAAGGCCTGTCATATTTACGATGTTTTTGTATTATCTCAATTAAAAATTGAAAAGGAAAACGGTGAATTGCATGTGAGCTGTCTTGCAAGAAGTGGTGTGAACTCTGCTGTCATGTTTCGTTATATGGTATTAGATAGTAAGAAAATAGGAATATGAAAATAATGAACATGTAGGAAGGAATATGTAGAACCGGTCCAGCTTGAATATTTACTGTTACCAACAAAAAATATACCGTAACGGTGTACAAATTGCTAAGAAATGTTTAAAGTGTCACACATCGATGTTGTTTACACCAGTTGATGGAGTAACTTCTTGAAAATGTTGTTTCCGAGAAAAATGTCTAATCGTACAAAAGCCGTAGATCAGTATGTATGCAATGAACTTTTCAACAGGACTGTACATTATTCCCGTCAGTAAGTTATTCCTACTGCCCATAGTTGAAAGCATAAACCTGCCGAGAAACCATGGTGTATGGTATAAGGAAGGTGTGGTGTTTGATACAAACCCTGTGTATTTATACTTTCACAGTGATTTTTGTTAGGCATAGAAACGAAAAATTGAAAGGTGTAATCCCATGATCTAAACCCGCGAAAATGTTCTTAATGCAAATTTTTTTATGCTATAATTCGAAATGAGGTCTATGATGTAAGCAGACCATTCTGCTAAGACTTAAATAACATATCTCTTCTTCGCTTCCGATATTAAATACTACTGACGAGAAATTATTTATAGGCATACTTGGTGTCGTAGACGGCCGTTTAAAGTCAACTTTTATTATATAATTTGAAATATGTTTTTATAATATATATTTAAAAAAACCGCATACATTTTAGCATTTACTTCTTACCAAAAAACAACTTTCCACTTTCCATTAAAGTGTACAAACAAATGTACCCCCCCTCCCCCCGCAGAAATTTCTATTATAGCAAATAAGTGACTAACCAAGTCTGCATTTTCCTACATATTGCACTATTAAACTTATCCCTTATAGCATTTAGTTTCCACTCTATACACACTGTTTGAGAGTTCCTGTGTTGGCCAGTGTTTAGTGAATTTGCTTGCCCTAGACACTAATTGTTTCCCCATATTTCTACATCGAAACAACGTTCAGCCTAGCAAACGTCTAAAATCAGTTGGTCAAAGTGAAATATGTATTTGCGTATAATAAATGCTCGATATTTCAAGTATTATTATAAATATTATAGGCTACTTTTGTGACCGCCAAAAATTTGATTAGATCAACATTTACCAAGGCTAACATTTTAAAACAACTGCATATTTAAAAAAAAAAACACGCAATAGTTTTGGTACGTGTAAGGAAACAAATTTCTGTCTTACTAAAAGAACATAGATCCAGAAATCTTTGGCAGTAAAAAACAATTTGGTGCTATACATAATTGTAGTATTTTCACGCTATAGAATCTCAATCGTTTCCACTGTTTCGAAAGTGGGGTATAAAATATATTTCAGCTGCATGAAAAATTCGTTAAAATATTTGGAAACTATACACATAAATTATAAAAATGTTACTGTTTCGAAAGTGTGGTGAAATATATTTTACAATGCTATTTTGGCCGCATGGAAAATTGGTTACATGATTTGGAAACTATGCCCATAAATTATAAAAATATTACTGTCACAGTCAATTTTTTAAAAATTAATTTACCATAATAAAGTAAGGCCTACATTCACTTCTAGAAGGTCTAAATGTCCTCTCTTGAATTTTTATAGACCCGTAACATTTGGAGAAGTTAACATTTGTATTTCCCATATACATAGCACTTGTGGAGAAAATTTACATATCAGTGTTGTAACTTTCACCAAATGTATTTTATAATAAGCACAAACGTTTTGTGAGATGAAATAACTAAATATAAGCAAATACTGATGGACACATATAAATAAAATATAATAAGAAAAATATTTACCTTATTATTATAAATAAGTAGCACGAAATATTTTCCTTTCTTGATTTCATTGCTTGAATAATATTTTATCTGGTCAGATATGATAGAATAGTTATTTTGTTTGTCTAAGTCGTAGGCACCATATTTTTAGTTAATTACCCAATTCAAATAATAAAACATTTTGCTGCTGTGGACAAAAAAAAAGTATAGTCAACAAAAAAGTTTGATTCATCGTCGTTTCAAAAGAGCATTTTTACGAGACAGAAACATTATCTTAAAACATAAATTTTACTCCTTTCAATTTTCTGTTGTTGGCACATACATTTCGTGGAATAAAGATATTTTTGCAAAAATTATGTGTAATTTATTAGGAAAATATGTTTAAATCAAAATTTTTGTTTAGAATAAATGTTAATACGTAATAAATATCTAACTAACGTTCCATTAGTGTATTGTTACATCTTTGTTCACGTCATTGATATTCATTTGGTATTTAAATTTGAATTCTTGTTATGTACATCAAAGTAATCACATAAATGTTTTTATATGCAATTATATTTTAAAAGACAGTTTGAGTTATATGTTTTGCTACAAGTCTTTATTTGTCACAATGTTTCCAATATATACGAAAACTTTTAAGATAGAGAAAATGTAGGCTTTATTTGTGTGTTGACAAGCTAGGGGTGGTAGAGTAGACTTTGTGTAACTGCATAAATCACACATTACTGGGAAATGTTTTTGATGACAGATCATTAAAATTAGTTCTTGTATAACTGCCACATGGTCTTATTTATTAAAGGCAAGAGAGCAGAAAAGTTGTGTTCTTGAAAATTATTATTGAAATAAATTTTGCCAAGAACTAAGATTAGAATTGAACAGATCAGCATTGGAATCTCTCCTAAATGCAGCACATGTATCGTCTTACACCTAATTTTGATTCAAAATTAGGAACATCGATACCTACATCTACGAATAAATAAATCAAAAGTCACCAAATGAGTACACGCAAGTGTAAGTGATGAGATTGTAAAACTTAAAAATAAAATCAGCGGTTAATAGAAAGTTGAAGCTTTATCCTTTAAAGAGTGGTAGTTATTATTTTGAAATCAATGTTATTTGATTAGCAATTATCGAAAAGTCCTTATTTTAAATTGCTTAATGTGTTTAGAACTGAATTTTACTGTTCCAAATAAATCGTCATCACTGAATTTTAATAAATCGTAAGTCGGTGGAAGCCTAGTAACCGAATATTCAGTGAATTGTATTAACATCTGGATTAGCTTCAGAGTGAGCATAGCAATAAAACGTACAACAGTATAACTTTTATCACGACTTCCAAGTGTTATACTGAGTACTGTAACTGGCAATACCCTAGGCTGAAACCATTAGGCCTTTTTTCATCCATTCTAAGACATTACAGAAGCGAACCTTGGGCAAGCCATGGACATTTATGGGGATATAAGATGTACGAACACAACATCGGATGCTGTAATAAATTCATTAAAATTAACGCAGCATTTACAAAACAATGTTAGGCCTAGATAATGAAGATGAACCAGAAGTAGTTAAAATTTCTTGTCAGTAGAGGCGACGGTCGGTTATAATCGCCAAGTATATTTGCAATATTAGAGAATTTACATACAAATGAAAAGTACGTGAACGATAGTTAGATAAACAAAAAGGGAAACACTGCATAAATAATGTGTTTAATAAACATCCTAATTATTTAATCAAAAGGGTATTTTTTTATTTAATATGAAGTATATTATTGAATATATATAATTGAACTTTAAAATGTAAGGATGCCATTGTTTTGATTTTTCTTTAGAAGAAATCAATGTTTGTGAAAGTGTATAAGAGCATGCTCGAGGTAACAGGGGTTTTTATAGGCTGTTAACGGTAAAGCGAGCACTTTTGAAAGCCCGGCTTAAGATATGCTTGTATGCACAATCTGTGTCCTTCCTTTGTATGTATAATTAACATTGCCGTGGGCATGATCACTTTATTCATGCGTTGTTCAAGCAAAGCTGTGAAATTATTATAAAATTAAAAAATTACAAATGCTCTTATTTTCTCAATTACATACGTTAGGAAAACAGGAAGTAAAATAAATAATTTTAATAACTAACAAATGTTTACATAACACTTTTAAGTTAACGTTAAAATACGGGGCCACTTTCTGACCGTCGTTACCAACTTTACCGAGCGTATGCAGGGGCGTATACCCCTTAAAATGTATGCATGTAGGGGCAGTGACATTTTCCAAAGGTTGATTTTAAAAGTGCTCAAATAACCGTGAAGCGCCTTGAAATATTTGCATTGACTTGTGAGGTTCGTAATGGAAACGACAGTGTTATTTCTCTGTTTCAGGTGGCGCGGACTGCCTGCAGAGTACTGCCGCTCGTTCAAACAGCGCGCGCCAGCGAGCCCGCGCGACCGCAGCGCCGCAGTTTCGCAGGCCCGCCGCGAGGTGGCCCGCGATTGGCCGGCCGCCGATTGACGTCACCGGCCCGCGCCAAGTATTGGCGGTAAATCGAAGGCGCGACATCGGCCGCCCGTAAACGGCGCGGGCCAAGGGTGGGCACTGATTGCTTTCGCTGAGTCGACGGCGTGAAAATCGATCGACATCAATAGGTAGAAAAAAATGTATTTAACACGCTGATAGGCTATTCAGGTTCCAATCGACTCCGCGCTTCCGGGACACGTGTAGTCTCTACACTGTATGCAGTTAAGTGCTTTCAATAAATAAGAACACCACCTAGCTTAATTTGAACTCGTTTTCTCTTTTTTTTCTCTTCATGGAAGCGCGTGAATATAAATTTTTAATTACTTCGAAAAAAAAATTCAAACGACTGCAGTTTTTTTTTACCTGCTACAGATGGCATTGGAATAAAATATTAATAAGATTAGGATTAATCTATATTCGGTTATTACAGTCATTTCCCGAATTCCACCTGAGATAATTCTTATTCCTTCGGCACAGATAGTGTTTAAAACAGGAGAGGACGAACAAAAACAATCGACGTGAAGTCGCAGGGTGCCGGGAGGAAAATATTTTAAGCAGAAAACGAAGGGCACGTGAGAAGGGCTGGACAATATGACTATTGATAACGTCCCTTGGATGTCTGGTATGTAACGTGAAATGATGAATATTGGACGAACTCGCCACTCATTATGTCGAGGGGGTGAGTGTTGGAACTATCCTCCCCCTTCCCCGCCCTCAGCTTCAACCCGCTGCCCCTCTCCAACCCCCTCCCAAACTTTCATAAAAATTATGAAATCCCAACATTTGGCTCTGTATGTTTTTTCCATCCCAGCGAAATGAAGATATTTTTTTAGGGAGACGAGTGTGGTCATAGACGGGAGGGTGGGAATGTTTTGAGGGTGGGCCCTAGGAAAGTGTCTCTGTCCATCCATGCATTCGTACGGACCTACTAGGGAAAAAAAAATTCATACCCTTTTCCCTTTGGTCATCGCTCATGTTTTTCCATCCCACGACCCGGCCTCTTCGCGCAAATGTCTCACTTCTACGGGCGGTAATTTTTCACGAAAAAAAAAAGGAAGGGGAGAAAGAAAGAAATTACACATTGCACATGCATACTGCGAGGCCACGTGGTATAAAGCGGGCTGTCTAATACCCGGCGTTTCAGCCAGATCTCTTTCCCTCCTTTTTTTTTTTGTTTTTTTTTTCCTCTCGCGCGCTCCGCGTCAAGGTAGGAGGTCGCTTCGGCGATAAAAGCCAGTAAAAAAGCTGAAAAATGTTTTATTGAGGCGTGGTGGCGCGGCGCGGGGCCCAATGGCCGCTCGGGCGAGGCGATCTCGCCACGCCCCCTTTCCGGTCCGTTCTCGCCGTCTCTGTCTGGCGCGAGCCGGGGCGGGAACGACCCGGCCCACCTACCTGCCTACATATATTACAGCGATATTCCTTTTTAAAACTATATCGTGTTCTCCGTCGCACGCACCGACTTGCATGCACGTAATCTGGCTGGCAGTGCCAGAGTTTACGGCTCCCGCCGGGGTCCGGGTGGAAGGGGGGCGAGTCGGGCAAGAGGTCCGAACCTTCGCCTAGTTAAATTTTTTTTTTTACGCACACGCTGGTCTAGGCGGCTCCTCTTAGGCAGAGGATAGAACTTTCACGTGCTCGTCCTCACAATCCCAAGTATAATTTAGTATAGGCACGCTCCAAATAAAATTGATTATACGGGTCAGCGTTTTTTACTTTATTTTTTTTTTGTTCCACCCCCTCGCCGTTCTCGACTCCTCGGCGTTTTTTCCCCAGTCTCGCTTGACCGTGGCGAGGGCGACTTTTGTTTATTTTCTCGGCGCCGTCTGCTTAACACCTTCGGCCTCTTGCAGAGTCCGCGGTGCGCGTCCCTCAGTTAAGCCATTTTTTTATGTTTCGACACAATTAACTCGTGTATAATTTAATACGAGGTACAACAAAGTAACTTCGCAAATACGCCAGAGCTTACTGTTTGGTATACGGAAAATGGATTTTTTTTTTGGTACATCGTTGTCGGATTTTTAAATCCAATTAAATTTATTATTGTACATATCTCTTAGTGTACGTAACCGGGGGACAATAATGCACAAACTAACACTCGATACAAATTCTCATTGAACAAAACTCGGTATCGATCTAGAGACCTCTAAGTACGCAAGCGACGTATGGCCGAACAAACTGGGAACATTAAAACAGTTAAGAAATTGCGCATAGCTGACGATCTTATTATGATTCCTTTTCGAATTGGGATTCGGACCGGGCTAAGACAGCTCGGCGAATATTTTCACACGAGTCCGAAACCGGTTCGAGCTCGCCACCGCAAACGAGTTCCATCGCGATTCTGCTGCAAGGGAGAGAAGTCAGGTTCTGTGCAGACGCCAATACCGGGACGCTTGGAACGAAGCACGCTCTTTTTCCGCCACCCGAGATCGCAGCACTCCCCCCCCCCCC